>CAUDMG010000844.1:620000-932500 GCA_958450375.1 Homarus gammarus
TGGGACTGGAACTTTCCCTGTTGATTCAGAAGGACAAATAATCATTCCTCAAGGATGTGGAAATGTTGTAAAGTCCTCAACTGAGCTCACTAACATGGAGCCCGCTGGAATGCCTCCTCACCACCTCACTCTTAAGATTGGAACTCCTATAATGTTCTTAAGAAATCTTGAACCACCAATCCTCTGCAATGCCACATGTACTGGAAGCTACAATACTGACAGGAAAAGCTAAAGGAGAGGACGTTTTTATACCAAGGATACCTCTCATCACCACTGACCTGCCATTTGAGTTCAAGCGACTTCAGTTCCCGGTTAAAGTGACCTTTGCCATGACTATCTACAAAAGCCAGGGACAGTCCCTAAAGATGGTTGGCCGAAACCTGGTGTTTACTTGCTTCTCTCATGGACAGTTGGATGTTGGATGCTCCAGAGTGGGAACTGGCAAAATTCTGTACATACTTGCTGCTAATGGCAAAACCAAAAATGTGGTCTACCTTAATGCACTACAGTAAGACAATGTGGAGCCTCCCAGAAGGTGGCGTCCTACCGTGGCCTAGGGAAAGAGCCGCCCTGAGGGCGGCGATTCCGCTAGTAAAAATCTATATATATAAAACAATGAAGTATGTCTGTATGTTTGTGTGTCCGCACGAGAATCTCGGAAACTGCTTTACTGATTTGTAGTGATGATGGATGGTGTTATATTTAGTGATGATGTTGGATGGTGTTATATGTAGTGATGATGGATGATGTTATATGTAGTGATGATGGATGTCGCTATATGTAGTGATGATGGATGGTGTTATATGTAGTGATGATGGATGGTGTTATATGTAGTGATGATGGATGATGTTATATGTAGTGATGATGGATGTTGCTATATGTAGTGATGATGGGTGGTGTTATATGTAGTGATGATGGATGGTGTTATATGTAGTGATGATGGATGATGTTATATGTAGTGATGATGGGTGGTGTAATATGTAGTGATGCTTAGAAAAATAAAATAATAACAGTTTAATGTGAAAAAAATATACTTTGCTGTACCGTTGTAGTGAAAAACATGGTGGACCTTATATACACCGTTAATGAACTATTTGATGGAAGAAGAAGTTTTGGGGACTGAACAGTGAGACAATGTGGAGCCTCCCGGAGGGTGGCGTCCTACCGTGGCCTAGCGGATGAGCCGCCTGGAAGGCGGCGATTCTGCTGGTATATATATATATATATATATATATATATATATATATATATATATATATATATATATATTTATATATATATATATATATATATCTTGATAAAATCACACGGGAAAATGGAAACAACGGAGTACCTTAGCTTTCGTCTTTATTCAAGACATCTTCAGAGGCAACTGGATTACATGGACAGAGAGAGGCTTAAATATACAGGGTGACCTAAAAAACATGAGGTCAGGTCAAAATGATGACATCCACTAATCCCCACACCAACACACACGTAGAGGAGCTTAAGAGAAGGGTGGTGACGTGACTAGTCAAGTCAGGTCAGAAAAAAAATAAAGACGAAAGCTAAGGTACTCCGTTGTTTCCATTTTCCCGTGTGATTTTATCAAGATTTATCTTATCCACGTTTTCATTGTGGATTTTCATAAAATATATATATATATATATATATATATATATATATATATATATATATATATATATATATATATATATATATATATATATATATATGTAACCGGTCGGAATTTACTGGACTTTAATTTCTAACTTGACTTGGGGTTTATTTAAAATTAATAGATGGTAATGGCAGTGGAAGCGCCCCTTTGAGAAAAATCCCGAACCAGCACAAGAACACTTAAATCTACTAAACAAATAAATTGTCCGTGACCCGTGGAAGGATAGCATCTGTCACTGGGATGAATGAGACACACTGTTAAATTTAGACAATTATATTCCCTCCAACACTACAAACACAATCAAATAATGGTACACCAATATGCGCACCTCTTAACTTGAACTTAAACACTACTCTGGGGAATAAAAGTTATACAGGATCTAGAAATTATTAGAACCTCGGGCAACAATAAAGTTGGAGTATTAAGAAATGTTGCTTGCACAATGAACAGGCCTTAAGGGCACTCAACAAAATTATATCAGTCACTGAGGAAATGGTAATAAAAATAAGAAATTAAATACTCTACAATGAATAGGCCTTAAGGGCTTTCAGCAAAATAATATCAGTCACTGAGGAAGTTGTAATAAAATTTAAGAAGTTAAGTACTCTACAATGAATAGGCCTTAAGGGCACTCAACAAAATTATAGCACCCCAACAGATGCACACTTCCTAACCTAACCTAACCACTACTCTGGGGAACAAGGTTATACCTGAGATCAGAATTATGAAGAACAATCAGAGGCATTAAAAGAATCAAATCACAGTATCACTCTGGTTCCACTTGATGGCACAAACATTCAAAACAATATTATCAAAATTATCTAGAAACTATTAAACTACACCCGTAATAAGGGAGGGAAAATGTTCCTCTAGGTATCTCCTAGAGACCTAGACTCACTGTCTCAGTGTGTGACCATTAGTCTACTCAGATAGCCTCAGTGTACTCCCAGTGCGTCCATAAAGCGGAAGGGAGTGAGCCAATCAGACCTTGTACAGTTGAGAGAAGCTTTAGCTTCCGGTTAGCCAGAGGGTTTCACTAGCAGCTCGGGACATGTGGTGATGTGCCCGGAGTGGCAAGAACTGATCACCCACTGCTGATGCTGGTCCCGTGTCGTTTTAGTTGTCGGGAGCACTCGTTCACTCAAGAGATCCTTTGCTACCCCGCTAAACAGTGACAGGCCTACTTTGATCGGTCCAATGGCGACAATCGCTACCCTCAATCATCAACGGCAGTCTCAAACGGCAGTCAATCTCTCGCAGTCAACTCCGGTCAACTCCGGTCAAGTGGGTTCTGACGGAAACCCTGAAATGAACTCACTGTTAGCTCTAGTTTACTTTATCACTGCCCTATCTAACCCTGTCTGAGATCGAATGAGACTTACTTGTTATACTGCAATAATGCAGCACAGGTGACTAGGCCACGTGACTATTTCTGGGACAGACGCGCAGGGACGTCTTGTTTGTGTGAGTGCTCTCCGGGACTGAGAGAGAGGCTGCGTCGCGTCCTCTCAAGGCGTTAGCTTAGGTCTACGTGACATATTTTCCGCCTAACTAATAACTCCTTGGGACACCCGTAACATTATTCAGACTGCTAACCGATCTATAATAATTTAAAATTCAATAATAGTCCCTTACTTCATGAATCGCATCATTATTAAATCGGTAACTACATTTAATATCATATAGGCCTAGTTCCACCATCTCTCGCTATGAGCAGGAAGCGCTCTCTCCCCTCCCATGACCTTGAACGCTCAGTGTTGCCAATGGCTGGGCATTCGAAATTACTCTGAAATTTCTGAATATTTATATATATATATATATATATATATAATCAACGACCTCACCAGCAAGGAATCGAACCCTCGACCTACTGGGTGTGACTAGGGAACGCTTACCGGCTAGGCCACAAGGACACTAAAAGCAGTTCTAGACTCTGTTATATTTCACACAAAGCCTGTTCATCGAGCTGATGGCGCCGTGAACCTCAATGGGAAACTGCCCGTGCCACTTATGTGGTGTCAGTAGCATTTTACCGAATCCAGCTGGTATGAAACGCGAGGTACATATATATACTTCATTTTTAGTCCATTTAACACGCGGACTTTGAACATATAATCAACGACCTCACCAGCAAGGAATCGAACCCTCGACCTACTGGGTGTGACTAGGGAACGCTTACCGGCTAGGCCACAAGGACACTAAAAGCAGTTCTAGACTCTGTTATATTTCACACAAAGCCTGTTCATCGAGCTGATGGCGCCGTGAACCTCAATGGGAAACTGCCCGTGCCACTTATGTGGTGTCAGTAGCATTTTACCGAATCCAGCTGGTATGAAACGCGAGGTACATATACAGGTATATGAACATATAAATGAAGTATATATATGTACCTCGCGTTTCATACCAGCTGGATTCGGTAAAATGCTACTGACACCACATAAGTGGCACGGGCAGTTTCCCATTGAGGTTCACGGCGCCATCAGCTCGATGAACAGGCTTTGTGTGAAATATAACAGAGTCTAGAACTGCTTTTAGTGTCCTTGTGGCCTAGCCGGTAAGCGTTCCCTAGTCACACCCAGTAGGTCGAGGGTTCGATTCCTTGCTGGTGAGGTCATTGATTATATGTTCAAAGTCCGCGTGTTAAATGGACTAAAAATGAAGTATATATATATATATGTATATAAATATTTCATGTAAATCCACAATGAAAACGTGGATAAGATAAATCTTGATAAAATCACACTGGAAAAGGGAAACAACGGAGCACCTTAGCTTTCGTCTTTATTCGTCTTTATTCAAGTTGCCTCTGAAGATGTCTTGAATAAAGACGAAAGCTAATCAGCTGATGCCATGTACAGTATTAGATACGTAAAATATGTATTAGTTAAGAAAAATAGTTTGATAATTGGCGACATGGTATCAGCACTGTGTGGGTCGATTGTCCACCTGCTTAGACGGTGAGTGAGAAGAGACAGAAGAGCTTGGCTGGTGATAGAGTATGGTCCTGGTATCATGGAACAGTTGGTTTGGATTCAGGATATATGAATATGGAGATAAGAGGTTTATTCTTTTGTACTGTTCAAGTGTATTATATGGCTGAGTTTCGGGTTTACGAACCTGTAGTTTAATTTTGGGTGTGAATATTTGTATTTAAATTGTTCTTTTACTTGTGTATATAATTCGTTCCTAATTTTATTATAATACTAAATTATGCAGCGTCTGATTCCTCCTCAATATGAGTTAATCGGAGGCTCATTAAGAACCTGGTAGATATAATGTTAGAGTCATTACAGTGTTAACCCTGGTTGTTGTTGTGACCACCAGTGGCAGGGGTTTGTTTCTTTATGCTTTCACGACCAAGCCTCACCTCTTATTTGACTAGTGACAAACTCTTGAATGAGAGGAATGATGGCATAACAGAAAATGGGTGTCTGACCTAGGAGTTATTGTCCATATCGTTAAAGTATTAATCAGTGAACAAGTTGGGTGAAGACAGGTCAAAATTGAAAATTTTAGTGTACTGTAGTAGAATTTCTAAAGGAACAATCAGTAATAACTTTATAATCCTTGATGTTAGGAAAGAAAAGTGGAATAAATTGGCTCGTGAGTATAGGGCCCAACTTAAACATCACTGGAGAAAGTCTGAAGTAAAAAATGCTGTTTTACGTCATATTGTGAATGCAAAGGTTCTTGACGAGTTCTCTTTATCATTGTGTGAGTTAGAGGATGATTCTAAGAATCATGTTGTTAGGATAATGGAACTGGAGTTAGAGAGGGAAAATTTGAAAGAGAAAAAGAGGAATTTCAGTTAACATTTCTCGAAAAAAATCTCAGCTTAATTTGAATATTGAGGAGGAGGATAGAAAAAATCTTTTGTTATTACACAACATGTGAAACTTGTACCTCATTTTCAAGAAAGTGATCCTGAAGAATTCTTCCTAAAATTTGAGAATGTTGCAAATTGTTTAAATTGGCCCAGATAATATTGGCCATTGCTAATACAAACAGTCTTAATAGGTAAAGGTCGTTCTACTTATTTGTCTTTGTCTTTCACACAACAATCAAACTATAATGCAGTTAAGGAGGCAACTCTGAAATGTTATAAGGTAACTGCAGAGTAATAGAGAATTAAGTTCAGAAATACCATGAAAGGACCCAGCCAGACTAAGCTTAATTTCAGATGGTTTCCTTCCAATAAAGTCAGTGATTTTGAAGAATTAAGTGAGGTTATTGTCATTCAATAGTACTTAAGATGTGTACAGTCTCGTTCAAGATTCTTCGAACACTGCTGGAGACAGCTGGCAACTCAAGGCCGTTTGTTTACTATAGTACGTAATATAATATACTACGAAACAACAAAGTCCAACCATTAAATTAAGCAACGGGGAACTAAGTAACGATCACCTATCACTTATACATTTATTCTTAATTTTTACTCCGTACTAAAGTAAACAAACTGCCTCAAGTTGCCAGCTGTCTCCAGCAGTGTTCTTAGAATCTTGAACGAGACTGTACATCCTCATGTCCGTATATACCTTTGTGAGGAACAAGTGACCACTCTTGATAGAGCAGCTACTCTTGCTGAACATTATCATTTGATTCATAATAATGGAAAGAAAAGTTCAGACCCAGCCAAGCCAGTCTCGTCTGTTTTTAAAGTTCAGGTTGGTAAACATATGTTATGGAGTCAGGGCAATTCTGCAAGCAGTGGCCAATCAATGGTTAATTTTGGAGAACAATTTATTAGTCGCAAAACTATAAGAATAATAGTTATTTCAGTAAGTCTGTTACTGCTGTAAGAAGCCTGGCCATCTGAATCCAATGTGTCTTAAGAGACAGCAAAACTACCAGAATAGAGGCAGTAAACAAGCAAACGTTTGTGCCCAAGTGGAGACTGTTATCCCGACGAGTTCTCTTGGAGAACCAGGGTGTACGGACCCCCAGTTGTCATTTCAACAATTTAGGTTTAGTAGCTTTTTGTCGGTGTCAGAAGATAGTGCAGTGGTACCTGTTGAAATTCTGAGAGAAACAGGAGCTTTTCACAGTATGTTTCTTAAAGGTTCTGTATCTTTTTTGGAGGAAACTTTGACTAGTGAGAGTGTGATTCTGCAAGGAATTGGTGGATTCATTACTGCCCCGTTGTGCCGACTGTTTCTGAAAACTGATCTTGTTTCCCAGCCAGTGACTGTGGGGGTGCAGGATTCCTTCATTCTTGTAAGGAAATGATAATGCTGGTAAGTTTATTTTACCTGATCCCGTTGTTACACTCAAACCGTTAAGTAATAGTCCAACTGTAGAGGCAGTGTACCCTGATCTTTATCCACCCTGTGCAGTCACTTGTAGTCAAGTTGCAAAGGCTAGAGGAGAGTTGTCAAGTTATGTGGAATGTGACGTAAATTCTGAGAGTGATCTTGACCTCGGTGACTTGTTTTCTGAAGAGCTTAAGACTATGAATGCAGGAACGGCTAATGTACCCCTTGTTTCTGATAGCCATTCTGACGGTATTGTTGTGTCTGCTGATCCTAATGAATTATCAAAGTCAGTCGTACCTGTGATATGTTACACGTGATATGTTAATTGTTGCACAGAAAGCTGATCCTGAGTTAATTTCTTTGTATACCAGAGCTGTTGCAGAGGCAGCGAGTAAAGATAGCCCTGTGTGCTATCATAACAAGTCCGACGTACTCATGCATAAGTTTCGACCACCTGAAGTTCCAGCTAGTGACACCTGGAGAGAAGTTCATCAGCTCGTGGTGCCATCCTGCTACAGAGGTAATGTTTTAAGTTTGGCTCATGACCTTATAGGAGGACACCTTGGGTTTAAAAAGACTTACGATAAGATCCTTAGATACTTTATTGGCCAGGAGTAACATTTGATGTAGCACAATATTGTCGGTGTTGTCAAATTTGTCAATTAGTAGGCAAACACAATCAAATAATCAAACCTGCAGCACTAAAGCCAATTCCTGTGGTGGGTGAACCTTACTCAAAGGTAATCATAAACTATGTTGGTCCCCCTCCCTAAGACAAAAAATGGTAATCAATTTCTCTTAACTATTATGTGTGTCACTACTAGGTGTCCAGAGGCAATTCCCTTGCGTCGTATTACGTCCAAGCAAATAATACTTATGTTGATTCGCCCTTTTACCCAGTTTGGTCTTCCTTGTGTTGTCCAGTCTGATCAAGGAACAAATTTTACTTCTGGGATATCTTAACATGTAATAGCCACTTCAGGTGTCACTCAATATTTAGCATCTGTATACCATCCTGAAAGTCAAGGTACAGTTCTCTCAAGCGCTTTCACCAAAGGCTCAAGAACATGTTGACAAAATTCTGTTTAGAGACCAAAAATGATTGGGATGAAGGAATCCCCTATGTTTTATATTCCATTAGGAGTACTGAACAGGCAAGTTCGGGATATTCTCCTTATGAATTATTATTTGGTACAGTAGAGATATTAGAGGTCCTTTGAAATTATTACAAGAAAGCTGGCTTGATGTAGACGACTCTGTTATACTTAGTAATTAAGTAATAAAAATGAAAAGTAGGTTAAGAAAGTCACAAGAGCTAGCCAAAATTAATTTGTTTGAAGCGCAGCAGAAAATGAAAACAAATTATGATAAAGATACCGTGGGTAGACAGTTCCAGCCAGGAGGTAAGGTGTTACTATTTTAGCCCATAAGAAGGTTCCCACTCCAGGCTAGGTACCAAAGACCCTTTGAAATTCTTAGTAAAGAAGGTGATTTAACTTATTTAATAGCTATTCCTGGAAAGAGAAAAAATAAGAGATTATTGCATGTAAATCTGTTGAAAGAATATCACTCCAGGAAAAATTAAATAAATCTGTTGGTGCCGAGCAAAGAAACTGTGAAAGGGGTAAAGTGTGTGACTGGTGAAGATTTTATCGTGAGTGATAAGGAAATCAAATTAAAGAACTCTGATATATTAAGTGACTTATGTAATAAGACCTCTCATTTACCATATCAACAGCGGGTTGGTATCCAGTGTCTCAAGCACGAGTTTGAAGTTATATTTGCAGAAGTGCCTCAGCCCAGTCCAATAGTCACTCATGATGTAGAGCTGATAGAAGGTGCAAGTCTGGTAAAGGAGGATGACAGTGAAGTTTTGCTTCTAATATGCTAAAGTTTAAACCTCATCAACGGAATTACTCTACTATAGAGAAAGAAGCTTTGACTCTACTTAAGGCACTGGCAAAGCTTAATATATATCTTGGTAACACCAACCAGAAAATAGTAATTTAAAGTGATCATAAGCTATTGCAGTTCATGACTTGTATGGAAAACAGAGACTTACTAGATGGTGTTTAACTCTCCAGCCATATAATTTTGAGATCAAATGTATTAAAGGCAAAGAAAACCTCATAGCAGATGCTCTATCTCGTGCACAAGACTGAAAATTAAACACCCTTGTTTTATCTTAAGGGGGGAAGTGTTATGTGGCACCAAATATATATTGAACTTATCCATATATATATATATATATATATATATATATATATATATATATATATATATTTATATATATATATATATATATATAAATATAAATATATATATATATATATATATTTATATATATATATATATATATATATATATATATATATATATATATATATATATATATATATATATAACGAAGAGGAGAACCAGGGAAAACACAAACATTTTGACTAAGTTGGGTTTCTTTTAATCAATAGCGTTTCGGAAAAATCATTTTCCATCATCAGAGCCTAAAAAAAAAAAGTTTTAAAATACAGATGATATACAATAAAAACAACATTATACGAAAATTTACT
This sequence comes from Homarus gammarus, assembly GCA_958450375.1. Taxonomy (NCBI): domain Eukaryota; kingdom Metazoa; phylum Arthropoda; class Malacostraca; order Decapoda; family Nephropidae; genus Homarus; species Homarus gammarus. The sequence goes on from CAUDMG010000844.1 coordinate 629,480, forward strand.
TTAAAAAAAATAAAAAAAAAGAGCAATCCCATCTAAAATCGACAAAAATGACGAGAGACCTACGTACAAAGTTAAAATCAGGAATAAAAAAGTAGGAAAAAATATACAGGGGGCATTACCTTAATTTAGACGAGCCTTAGTGTGAAAAACACAACAATTCACAGGAAGCCATATCACAAATGGATGGCTTTTCCTTATACTGATGCAAGGCTTCCATAATGAGGAGGTCGGTCTCATAGTTGCTCCTGCCAAGAACTGAGAAATCCGACGGCGAAAACGGGTGGTCATGTTGGTGGGCGTGGTTAAGGATAGCTGAATGTAGTGGTTACGTGATTAACTGGCCTGTTCGGACGGAACTGCCCAAGTGTTAATGGATGGGAGTTATCAAATGTCTTTTAGTTTTACCTATATATGCTGCCCTACAGCTAGCACAGGTAAATTGATAAACAACTGAGGATTGCAGGTGTGTGGGTATGGTGTCTTTAATTTTAAAGAATTTTTTAATTGAACTCTGGGTTTTAAGGATTAGTCTAAGAGAAATTTGTGGATAGAATTTATTGAAAAGCTTCTTAAGTTTATTTCTAAGGGTGAAACTGAATGACGGAACTAAATTTGCCCCCATTCTAGACGACTTAGTCAGGGTAATTCTTAAGTATGAGGACAAGATTAACAGATTTCTTCGTAAACTTAGAAAAAATAGCGTCATTAATGACTCCTCTTTTTTAAAACTCTTTGCTAGTGGATCTAAACCAGGTATCCTGTACGGTCTACCAAATGTACACAAGGATGAGTGTCCCTTACGACCTATATTGTCTGCCCTTGGCACCTTCAACTATAATCTGTCTAAATTCCTCGTTCCCATATTGTCACCAATCACCTATAATCAATACTCTGTTAAAGACTCTTTAAGTTTTGTTAAGGAACTAACTCATTCAACAACTGTGTTATGGCTAGCTTTGATATACAGTCTCTATTTACCAACATTCCTCTTACCGAAACTATTGACATATGTACAGATGAACTGTTCTCATATACTGATATAATTGATGGATTCAATGGACCATAATTTAAAGAATTTTTAAAACTGGCTGTAAATGATTGTTTGGTTTTATTTAATAACAAAGCTTATAAACAATGTGATGGTGTTGCTATGGGTTCACCTTTAGGTCCCACATTGGCCAACGCTTTCCTGTGTCACCACGAGAAGCTTTGGCTTACCGAATGTCCCCCTCAATTTAAGCCTTTGTTCTATCGTCGGTATGTTGATGACACTTTTTTAATTTTCAGATCACTTGATCACGTCCCTATGTTCCTAAATTACTTAAATTCGAAACATGGGAACATCAAATTTACTTGTGAATTGGAAAAGGAAAATATTCTTCCATTCGTTGATGTTAATATCCACCGTCTTTATAATAGTTTCGAGACAGCCTTATACAGAAAACCAACTTTCACTGGTTTGAGTTCAAAATTTTCATCTTTTATTCCTCTTAATTACAAACGTAATCTAGTACGTAGTCTTACCAACAGAGCCTTCAATATCTGTTCAAGCTATTTCCACTTGGACATTGAACTAAAATACATAAAGGAACTACTCTTTAATAATGGCTTCCCTAAGAGATTTACAGACACTTATATTGGCAAAACCCTTAATAGGTTTTTTAGTCCCACACAGCCTCAAATCCACACTGTCCCTAAATATTCTGTCTATTTCACCATCCCGTACATAGACCTACTCAGTTTCACCCTTAGAAATAAACTTAAGAAGCTTTTCAATTAAATATATCCAAAAATTTCTCTTAGACTAATATTTGAAACCCAGAGTTCAATTAAAATAATCTTTAATTAAAGACACCATACCCACACACCTGCAATCCTCAGTTGTTTATCAATTTACGTCTGCTAGCTGTAGGGCAGCATATATAGGTAAAACTAAGACATTTGATAACTCGCATCCATGAACACTTGGGCCGTTCCGTCCGAACAGGCCAGTTAATCACACAACCACCACATTCAGCTATCCGTAACCACGCCCACCAACATGACCCCCGTTTTCGCCGTCCGATTTCTCAGTTCTCGGCAGGAGCAACTGTGAGACTGACCTCCTCATTATGGAAGCCTTGCATCAGTATAAGGAAAAGCCATCCATTTGTGATATGGCTTCCTATGAATTGTTGTGTTTTTCACACTAAGGCTCTTCTAAATTAGATAATACCCCCTGTATATTTTTTTTTCTGATTTTAGTTTTGTACGTACTAGGTCTCTCGTCATTTTCATCGGTTTTACATTATAATGCTCTTTTTTTTAATTTTGCGGAAGGTAAATTTTGGTATGAGATCCGTTTTTATTGTATATCACCTGTAATTGTTTTTAGCTTTTAAAACTTTTTGTTTCCTCGTTTCTGATGATGGAAAATGATTTTTCGAAACGTTAGTGATTAAAGAAACCCAACTTAGTCAAGTTTGCGGATAACACCAAAATAAGGCAGCAGATTAATTCAGGGCAGGATGTAAATGCATTAAAGGAGGATCTAAATAAACTGCAGGGGTGGTCTGAAAAATGGCAAATGAAATTCAACACCAGCAAGTGAACCGTACTTAATATTGGAAGAACAAATACTGTCAATGTATACAGCCTTAACAACAGGAACCTAGAGAAGTCGACTTGTGAAAGAGACCTAGGGGTACATGTAAGCCCGGACCTACGGCCTAGAAAACAGTGCGTTAATGTTCAAAATAAGGCAAACAGAGTATTGGGTTTTATTTCTAGAAGTGTAAGTAATAAGAGTGCAGAGGTCTTATTGCAACTATATCTTGCGCTAGTCAGGCCGCACCTCGATTATGCGGTTCAGTTCTGGTGCCCTTATTATAGAATGGATATCAATTCACTAGAGTCGGTGCAGCGAAGAATGACGAAAATGATTCCGGGACTTAGAAACCTTCCATATCAGGATAGGTTAAAGAAACTAAACTTGCATTCCCTAGAAAGACGAAGAGTGCGGGGAGATATGATAGAAGTATTTAAGTGGGTGAAAGGAATCAATAAAGGTGATATAGATAAAGTCCTTATAATATCCGAGCAGGATAGGACTCGGGGCAACGGATTTAAGTTGGATAAGTTTGAATTTAGGAGGGAGATAGGAAGGAACTGGTTTACAAATTGGGTGGTAGACGAGTCGAACAAGCTTAGCAACTTTGTAGTAAGTGCTGGAACGCTGGAAAGTTTCAAAAGGAGGCTGGATAGATTCATGGATGATAGAGAGTGGTATTAACTCTCGACAGGAGCTGCCATGCACAGGCCAACTGGCCAATTGCAGACTCCTTATTTTCTTATTTATGTTCTTATGTTCCTCAACTGCCGCAGGTGATTTAACAGAGTGGCCAGGGGGTCGTCTTTCCCCAAACACCGTCCCTTTTCCCCCACAACACAATGATCCACGGCGGCCATTTCCTATGGTCACTAACACGAGCACTTAGGGGCACATCCTTCTGCAAGCTGGGTCAGGTAGCAGGGTACCAGGTAGGTAGGTCATGTAGCAGGGTACCAATATGAAGCCACATGCGAGAGCTTTGTACGTTTTTTTTTCCGCCAGTTTGCAATATTGTTCTACACCGAAAGGGTAAAGTAATTTATGGTCAAACTGTTCATAACCCTCTTTCAGTATGAAACACATTGTGAGCAGAACGTAAATTTACGGAATGTCTAATAGAGCAGTGAAGGCAACAGTGATTCGCATTATTAGCGGGAGATCTGCTCAAGACACTGATGTAAGAGAACCCTCTATTGCTCAGAGAATGCAGAGCATTTGGTATCCAAAGCGTCATCTGGCGAATAAAAGTGAGCATCCCTTGAGTTACCAAAATATATGTCAGACATCTGATTTCTGGGTTAATGTCCTGTGAGGTTCAGTTCAATATTTGGCGCCAGGTAAGATGAATTAGAATTAACTAAGTCAACTGATGGGCATGTTTTACTTTAGAGAGGACCAAATAATAGTTACTTTGCAAATCAGCAATATTAATGGACTGCCCACAAGGTTAGGGAAAGTCTCATCCACCTGGGAGCTGGTAAGAATTAGAATCAATTATCCTTGTGATCAGAGACACAACTCCTATAGCAACACTGGATGTCGGTCTCCATCAGATGCTGAATGATGAGAGGCTTAGGAAGTGCAGTGATTGAACTACTGAGGCTGGTACAGTACTTTTTTCGATAATTGTTGCTGCATGGTGAGGTTTGTGTTACTTAGAGTTAAAAAATTTTTTTTTTTAGTTTTTTGGGAATTATGTGTATGAATATTGTTAGCACGTAAGTGAGGGCATAAAATCATACCTACTTGAAATTGAGTTGTTTGGCGATGGTCTCGAGCATTCGCGTGGTGAAGGAATCCTGAGGAGCCACTGGAGTGCCTGGCTCTTTGCCCTTCTCGTATTCAATGACAACCGGATAAGGCATCACCACCACCCGTAATGTCTGGCCCATAAAGTTGTCCATTTGTTCTGAAAATACTGCATATGCGAAGGGATGTTCGTCGACTATATCAGATTTCTTTAATGCCAACAATTCTGAATCAAATTATACATTCTTTACTTTGGATAGACCATTTTGTGCCACTATAATGTAGATATATGAGACGAATATTGCTGTAATATGTAACTCTGTACTATTTACCATTATTCATTCAGTTCTCTGTATTATATGTTATAATCATACTCCCTTTTGTCACTGAATGTTAGTTCAGACTTTGGGCACATGCGCGCTGTACGCGCATGCGCAGAGAGAGATACCCAGAGAGATTCCAAGACAGGACGCTGTTTCCCCTGTCTTAACTCCTTTTGTGTGTTTGTCACAGAAATAGAACTTACGAACTTGACATCAGTGTGTTTCCTTTACCCCTGATTGTAAAGATCACCTGGGTATCCCACATATAGTAGTGAATATACAAGCAATATCTCCTAGTACTGTCATCTTAGATTAATTATTGGTATTTATTGTCCAGATGCCTTTACTCGTTTCTAGCTATTTGTTAAATATTACTACTCACGCTCATCACTTTATAACAACCTGGTTAGTTTCTCCTCGACGAGTTTTCACTACGCTTATAATAAGTCTGTATGTTCAAGTTGGAGGCTTTTATCCTCGTGCTGCCTCACTCATCATATCTTTGAAGCAGAACATTCTGTCAACCCTATTATAAAGTCCAGGTGTAGAATCAAGCGTTACAGTCATTCATTTTAACCAACATGTTAGGGTTATATTGTTGGCCATAAATATGTACACTTGAGGACGATATACCCAAGACACTTTTGTGAATATCTAGCATCTGCTAAAGGGATATGTAGGTAAAGAGGATCTCTATTTTTACATTTAATATTCTACTTTTCTGGGATTTGTTTATGGTAAGTGAGTTCTGCTTTTCATTATATTTTGTAGATCATGCCACAAACCATTGCCATAGCAGAGATATCGAACTCGTGACCATGTTTCTACTGGAAATTATTGTAGTTGCTGCTGTAGAGTGATTCGTGTCATCGTTTTTTATTAATTCCCCAAAAGCCCTATGTGAAAAGATCCTGTTGCTTCAAATCTATTAATCTGTAAAGACAACTCACCTGGAAAGAAGTTGATACCACGCTGTATCTTAGAGGTTATGTCACCCCGGTATAGAAGTCGAACTTGAGCCTTGCCCCCGTTGCAGTACAGACACCGCCTATAAACTAATAGTTGTCTGTTGTCTTCCATTAAAGCTAGGTAACGACGAGAAGATATATTTACTGATGGTAAAGGCATTGAGAATATTTATGTCAAAACAAGTATTCGATATGATTAATAAGAAATAAAATGTATTTAGGTTTTTTAACAAAATCTCGTAATATTAATACGAAATGGTGTGAAAGCAGAATACTCCTGGGCATTATGTGTAACAAGGAATCACTAAAATTAATGGGAAACTAAAACACTGTGATAACGAATAAGGTTCATTCCTCCACCATGACCACATTACCCCTCATGGTGCTTCCCTTCTTGAGCCTCGTGTTAGGTGATGGTCCCTGGCCGCTGTGAAAAGTGAGGTGGTGGAAGGTGAGGTAAAGGGTGTGGATGGTGTTGCGGAGACTGTGATGTAAGAGGACGTCCTCCACGCCCTCCGTCCCACCTACCACTACCACACGAACCTCGGGCCGTCGCCACAGCTCACACCACTCCAGAAACCTGTGGGAGGAAATACTAATATAATTTACAAAACAAGATACACTCACCTGGCAATAAAAATATAATTACTTTTGTGCTTGTAGTAAACACACATAATAAGTTGCTCAGGGTTTATAATCTTACTTTACGAACTGATGTGTATTAGGGTGTGTCAATTTAGGGGGTGAACTGGCTAAATTGAAAATCGAGTAATTTGGTAGCAATTTATTGTAGTCTTTAAGCATGCAAAACAATATTTTGGCATAAATTTTTTTTTATAATAAGTCCTACCTACATCAAATGGATTTTTAAATGCACATATTTGTGAATTTATAACATAACCAGCGTTTGCACACATGTTACTGTTTCAAGTTTCAAATTATTATATTTTATTATCCGTAGTCTATTTGAAAGTAACCAATGCCTTCATACTCTCTTTGCTTTGGTTTCTTGTCATCAGTAGTCTGCTTGCTATTTGTGCTTTGATGTAACCTTCTCGCCTCTCGTGGCTGTAAACATGGCCCGCTGCTTCTGTGACCATTTTCACACATCTCTCCACACTTTGAGTGTGGGAAGGCCACTTCGGCACCTGCATTGGAGTCTCTTTAAGGTTTCTCAATTCTTGGCTAGTTAGACTTGTTGTCAATGGTGGCTCTAAGACTTCCAAACTCAAGTCAACCAATTCTGACAATTTGGTGGCATTGACGTTTATTGGGGGAACTTTTCTTGAATGAAACGAACAGTCTCCCAACTGGTCGTCATCTATTAGCGTTCCTCTAATCTTTAGAATGACTTCTACAGCCTCGGTTCGGAGATTGGTACATTGACTGCAAAGCATTGCTTGCAAAACTGCTTCTGATCGAGCATACCAAGCGGACCTTCTTGCCACAGGTAACACGATGTCCCTCACTACCTTCCTCTGTGTTCTTACTAGCTGCAATTGAAACAAAAGGTGATTGGGCCCATCCACCCACATAGGATTAAGTTTCACACTAAACCACTGGGGAAGATAAACTCCAATAATAAATTCAACAATTAACCTCAAATTCTTCAGCACTTTGCCCTTCAATTCGTGTTTGGAAATCCAAATCCTGCAGAAACGAAGAGCTGTAGTTAACCAACGGCTGTGACTGACAGGTCCAATCTCCAAGAGAGCCAATGACTGAGGCACTTCTCCTGATCTTATTGCTTGGGCAATACGATAAGCATAGGATTGATCTGTGCTGAGATCTTTGATGACTCCTTCAGACAACGCCGGAAGGGGAGGGCCAACTTCGACCTTTGGAAAGGTTGTATTTATTTCTAGTTGTGTTGCTTCATCCAGCATGATGCCAAGGGGACCTGACCACTTGTTGTTGCTCTTTGTAGGACCATCAAGTTCCTGGATGAGATGACGAAGAGGTAGCTCGCCTGTATGTAAATCACATACAATCCAAACAAGTCTTCTTCCTAGTTTTTTCTCTAAATGCGTCATTACACCCCCCTGCCATTCGGTGTTCACTGCAGTTGAATCTCCACCAACAGCCTGCAGTGAACTGCCAAGTCCACTCTCCTGAACCCAACATAAAATATGATCAGCAATGACCTCTGCATGTTTCTTCCCTTCTACTTCAGTTTCGGGAGCAAAGTGAAACAAAAACCGACCACCAGGCTCAGAACAGACAGAGTAGTGTTCTTCTTTGATGAGACCTGGAAACTTTCTGTTCACTCCCTCTACTTCTAGCAAAACTTTTGTGTCATCTATTCTTCCATCAAACAAGAGACAGGAGAGCCCTCCCTCGCTTAAATCTTTTTCATGCTGATCAGATATTTCCTTCATTATTTTTTCTTGTGCTCTTCTAATTTTATTATGATCTATCACCAAAGATACACCCTCTCGGCTGATGAGGCCTGCATCTATCCAAGCGGCAGTTGCAATTTCTGCAGCCTCACGAAGTCCAGCATGGTGGCGAATACTAGCTAAAGCAATGTTTGAAATATTTCTTGTGTTGTATTTCATTTTCTTTGGTAAAGGTTCAGATGGCTCTTTGGAACTATCATCTGATGTTGCTTCCTGTTCATCAGAAGAACTATCAAAGAAGTGATAAACATCTTGACACAGCTCTTCCTCTCTTTGGATGGCTTCTTCACTCTTCATTTGCTTCTTTTGTTCCCTCTCTCGGATTTGTTCTCTCTTCTTGGCATTAGCAATCTGCTTCTTTGTTTCTGAATAATCTATTGAACCCATTTGCATACTTCCTTGGCCTTCTGCCTTTGTCCTCTGTGCCTTTATAAATTCAAGCTCTAAAACAGGGATCTTCTTTTCACGAGGACAACCACAATCAATGTGGGAATTATTTTCTCTCTTACCTGAGTGAGAACAGTTGGATTCAGAACATAATTGTATGGAGCACTTGCAGGTCAAAATGTCAAACAGAGTATCAAGTGTGTGCAGAAATTCATTTTTCCTGGCCAAGTTTCCTTTACCAAGTGATGTTTCAACTGCTTTGTGCCATAATTTCGTTAGTTTTAGCTCAATAGTTCGACACTGATTAATCACAGGTGGTTTGAATAGTGCATTAGCTTTTGTCCATTGATGCAGAAGAGGGACTATCATGTCATTTATGAGTTCTTTATCTGTATAGTTCCTTCTGTCCTTTGCATTTTTTCTCGAAGGAGTAACCCTAATCTTAGCATGTCTCTCACTGTTGGAAGTTCTGATACAGGAAGCTCCTTCCCTTTACCAACTAGCAGGCTCAAGTGGGTTGACAACTGACTTCTTGTCTTCAATTTTGACATCTTCACACTATCTGACAAATAGAAAAATATTTCAATGTTTCATAATTCAATTGTTGTTTCAAAAAATATCAATTTGTTTATCAAAAATGCTGTAACAGAAATAACATAATAATTTCTTAGAACATAATGTTTTATACAATGATATAAGTAACTGCGACAATCAATATGCCCTACTTACAATAATTAAAATGTAGAATTCGTCTGGTAGAGTAGGTGCAAGTGCAATGAGAGCAAACCACCGTCTATGATATCTAGAAGGAGAGTGAGCCGGGCGCCTTATCCTCACGCTTGGTACAAGTCAAAACAAGAATTAAACTGTCCCACACGGAGAGCCTGTTCATGTTCATGTTCTGACATGCATATTGTACACAAGCTATAGAACCATAAAATGCTCCATAATCCATATGCTTACATGAGATTAGTTAATATCAAGTGAATAATTCTAATCAAGTCTCATTAATTTGTTGAAATACTGATATTTGAAACTTTAAGGTATAATTGATGTAGGTGAGGGTTATTTCAATTCATTTTTGTTTGCTAATCTCAAGTTTAGACATAAAGAGGCACAATATTTTGACTACCAAATTTGATTTTTAACATGTTGACAAAATTGACACACCCTAATGTGTATCCCCAACTGTAGGATGATGTTCAATACGTCATTGTTTTCTCTCCATCTAACGTAACATCTTTGAACTGACGTTTAATCCATATATATCTGAGAAACAAATTTTAAAGTAAATAGCAGAAACTTTATCATCAGAAAATGAAGGTCGTGGGTAGTAATACGTGATGACACAGTGTAATGTATTGCATACCAAGAAATCATCACCACAGCGTCGGGCATCACGGCTCATACCTCACACCGTTATGCTCATTTAGAGTCCGTCGAAATCTGATTCATTTGTAACTGTGGTCACTAATTCACCGGCATTCCCAACTGCTGTGTGTCATTCAACTTACTTCTTACAACAGTTCCAACGATGAGGAATATCTCTCTCTTCTAGTGGAGGGATCACACACACACACACACACACACACACACTACTACAACTTTGCTGTCAATCGGAATCGAGTATGACGATCATCCAGCTATGATACAATGATATGAGTTATTAAGGATGTCACCTTCGTTGGTGAGCTCTGAGGTGACTCAACAGGCCGATATGGGGCCGGCAGGGACGTCCACAGATGCTGCATGTATGGAGGGCTACATCTAGTGCGGGAGGGGCGGCGGTTAGCGTCTTTTTGGCGTTGGCTCTTGTCTGCCTCGGTATGCAGTCTCTCTAACTCGAAAGTATTAACACCTTCCCTTGTGGTGCTCCTCCAAGCCTTATGGTGCAGAGTGATCGTCTCCCAGGTGAAGGGGTCGATTTGGCACTTTTTCAGATTTGCCTCAAGATTATCCTTATATCTTTTCAGTTACCCGCCAGCGTTACGTTTACTATTACTTGGGTGACTGTAAAGTAGCTGCTTTGGCAGTCTACTGTCTTTCATGCCGGTACCTGGGAACAGTCACGTCAGTTCCCAGTAGGAAGGGGTGAGGTCATAGATGACACAACAATTGATCATGACTATAATATATTCACTAGTATACTACATAAAGCACAAGAACAAAATATACCATACAGAAAAATTAGATCAAATAAGAATGAGCCAAGGTGGATGACCAGAAAACTTAAACATGACATAGGAATAAAAAAAGGAATATATAAGAAATTAAAGGGAGGGGAGGAGCAGCTCAGAAACAGGTATAATGAACTATCTAGGAATGTTAAGAAAAATGTTAGGAAAGCAAAGAGAGACTATGAAATCAAAATAGCAAGAGAATCCAAGGCAAATCCCAAGGGATTTTTCCAGGTATATAGGACAAAGGTCAAGGACAAAGTTGGGCCTTTAAAGTCAGGGAGGGGAGAAGTGATAAATGGCAGTGGAGAAATAAGCAAAGCATTGAACAGCTACTTCTTATCAGTTTTCACAGAAGAAATTTGAGATGAAATTCCAGAGGTGGAACTGATATTTAAGGGAAAGGCAGAAGAGAAATTAAAGAATATCACTATCAGAAAAGAGGATGTTCTTAAGAAGATAAATAAACTAAAGAAAACAAAATCCCCAGGGCCGGATCAAATATTCCCTCGAGTCTTGAAAGAGTGTAGGGAACAGATTAGCGGACCCCTCGTAAACTTATTTACAAAATCATTAGACATTGGAGTTGTGCCAGACTTGTGGAAACAGGCAAATGTAGTACCCATATTCAAAAAGGGAGACAGAGCATCAGCGTCAAATTACCGGCCGATCAGTTTGACGTCAGTAGTGGGGAAATTTCATGAATCAATTATAGCAGATAGCATCCGATCGCATCTAGAGAAAAGCAAATTAATCTACGACTCTCAACATGGGTTTACAAAGGGAAAATCTTGTCTAACAAATCTGCTAACGTTTTTTAGGAAAGTCTTCGAGGTAGTAGATAATGACGAAAATTACGATGTTATTTACTTAGACTTTAGCAAAGCATTTGACAGAGTACAGCATCAGAGGCTTCTGAGAAAAATTAAGGCTCATGGTATCGAGGGGAAAGTTTTAAATTGGATAAAATAATGGCTCACCGACAGAACGCAGAGGGTCAGCGTAGATGGTGTTAAATCTGAGTGGGGCCTTGTAACCAGTGGGGTTCCCCAGGGGTCAGTACTAGGCCCACTCTTGTTCATAATCTACATAAACGATCTAGATACTGGGATCAGCAGTGACATAAGCAAGTTTGCGGATCACACCAAAATAGGGTGGCAAATTAATTCAGGGCGGGATGCAAATGCATTATAGGAGGATCTAAATAAACTGCAGGGGTGGTCTGAAAAATGGCAAATGAAATTCAACACCAGCAAGTGCAGCGTACTTAATATTGGAAGAACAAATACTTATAATGTATACAGCCTTAACAACATCAACCTAGAGAAGTCGACTTGTGAAAGAGACCTAGGGGTACTTGTAAGCCCGGACCTACGGCCTAGAAAACAGTGCATTAATGTTCGAAATAAGGCAAACAGAGTATTGGGTTTTATAACTAGAAGTGTAAGTAACAAGAGTGCAGAGGTCTTATTGCAACTATATCTTGCGCTAGTCAGGCCGCACCTCGATTATGCGGTTCAGTTCTGGTGCCCCTATTATAGAATGGATATAAGTTTATTTGAGTCGGTGCAGCGAAGAATGACAAAAATGATTCCGGGACTTAGAAACCTTCCATATCAGGATAGGTTCAAGAAACTTAACTTGCATTCCCTAGAAAAACGAAGAGTGCGGGGAGATATAACAGAAGTATTTAAGTGGGTGAAAGGAATCAATAAAGGGGATATAGATAAAGTTCTTATAATATCCGAGCAGGATTGGACTCGGAGCAACGGATTCAAGTTGGATAAGTTTAGGTTTAGGAGGGAGATAGGAAGAAACTGGTTCACAAATAGTGTGGTGGGCGAGTGGAACAAGCTTAGCAACTTTGTAGTAAGTGCTGGAACTCTGGAAAGTTTCAAAAGGAGGCTATATAGATTCATGGATGATAGAAAGTGGTAGTACAGCATGGATGACTATGTAATTATGCATATTATTATTTTCACAAGCATCCCTGGAAAAGTACGAAAACATTTATCAGCTTCATGAGCTGAAATGATCTGCAACCAACATAGAAATGCTATGTCTGTAATTTTAGAAATAGCTGGTGCTATAATGATTAAAGTGCCCGAAAGCATATCAAAACGTTCGTCTTAATTCACAGGACCATACAACAATAAACAATATGTATCGTCAAGAACTACGATCAACAAACAAGAAAATTTAATTATCCTCGCCCCTTTCACGCATAGCTTGGATATCATTATTACTATTGGCATGGAGCACTCAGCAGCTGCATCCCCAGAAGATGTCATCAAGCAGGGAGCTTTAGTTGCCCCAATGGGTAAATTACTTGTGGTGGAAGATGTACTGTATATATATATATGTATATATATATATATATATATATATATATATATATATATATATATATTATATATATATATATATATATATATATATATATATATATATATAATATATATATATATATATATATATATGTATATATATATATGTAATATTCAGAAATTTCAAATGCCCCGCCATTAGCGATACTGAGCGTTCAAGGTCGTCTGAGGGAAGAGAGCGCTCCCCGCCCATAGCGAGAGGTTGTGGAACTAGGCCTAAGTGATATTAAATGTAATTTGCCGAATTAATAATGATGCGATTCATGAAGTTAAGGGACTATTATTGAATTTGAAATTATTATAGATCGTTTATCAGTCTGAATAATGTTACGGGTGTCCCAAGAAGTTATTAGTTAGGCGGAAAATATGTCACGTAGGCCTAAGCTAACGCCTTGAGAGGAGACGCGACGCTGGCTAGTCCTCAGTCACGGGGAAGCATTCAGACAAAACAAGACGTCCCTGCGCGTCCGTCACAGAAAGAGTCACGTGGCCTAGTCACCTGTGTAGCACTATTGCAGTATGACAAGTAAGTCCCATTCAATCTCAGACAGGGTTAGATAGGGCAGTGATAAAGTAAACTAGAGCTAACAGTGAGTTCATTTCAGGGTTTCCGTCAGCACCTACTTGACGGGAGTTGACCGGAGTTGACTGGAGTTTGACTGCGAGAGATTGACTGCCGTTTGAGACTGCCGTTGATGATTGAGGGTGGCGATTGTCGCCATTGGACCGATCAGTGTAGGCCTGTCACTGTTTAGCGGGGTATCAAAGGATCTCTTGAGGGAATCTAGCCGTCTGGGTGCCCAGCTGACGACGGGACGATCGTGGGTCAGCAGCTCTCCTCTCCCTCGGCTCACAACACCACATGTCTCGAGCAGCTTAGTGAAACCCTCTTGCTAACGGGAAGCTGAAGCTTCTCTCAACTGTACAAGGTCTGATTGGCTCACTCCCTTCCGCTTTATGGACGCACTGGGAGTACACTGAGGCTATCTGAGTAAATTAATGGTCACACACTGAGACCATGAGTCTAGGACTCTAGGAGATACCTAGAGGAACATTTTATCTCCCTTATTACGGGTGTATGTTGAGTTGGGTGGAGCATGGTTCACGAGTATTGGTGGACCCAGTAACATATTAATAATAGTGAATATATTTGGGTGTAGTTAATACCATTTCTCAGTTACTGATATTATCTTGACGTGTGTAGTTTAATATTTCTTAAATCATTTTGATAGTAGTGTTTTTTGAATGTTTGTGTCATTAAGTGGAATCCAGAGTGATACTGTGATTTGATTCTTTTAATGCATCTAATTTTTCTCCATAATTCTGATCTCAGGTATAACCTTTGTTCCCCAGAGTAGTGTTTAAGTTAGGTTAGGAAGAGTGAATCTGTTGGGGTGATATAATTTTGTTGAGTGCCCTTAAGGCCTATTCATTGTAGAGTATTTTATTTCTTATTTTTTAATTCCATTTCCTAAGTGACTGATATTATGTTGTTGGAAGCCCTTAAGGCCTATTCATTGTAGAGTATTTAATTTCTTATTTTTTATTACCATTTCCTCAGTGACTGATATTGTTTTGTTGAGTGTCCTTTAGGCCTATTCATGGTGGAATTAATAATTTCTTAATTTTATACCACCTCCGCAGTGGGGGATATTATTCTGTGAAAGCCCTTAAGGCCTGTTTCATGTGTGCAAGCAACATTTCTTAATACTTCAAATTTATTGTTGCCTGAGTTTCTAATATTTTCTATATTATGTATAACTTTTATTCCCCAGAGTAGTGTTTTAAGTTCAAGTTAAGAGGTGGGCATATTGGTGTACCATTATTTGATTGTGTTTGTAGTGTTGGAGGGAATATAAGTGTCTAAATTTTACAGTGTGTCTCATTCATCCCAGTCACAGACGCTATCCTTCCACGGGTCACGGACAATTCATTTTGTTTAGTAGATTTAAGTGTTCTTGTGCTGGTTCGGGATTTTTCTCAAAGGGGCGCTTCCACTGCCATTACCATCTTATAATCTTTAATAAACCCCAAGTCAAGTGAGAAAATGAAGTCCAGTAAATTCCGACCGGTTACATATATATATATTCAACGACCTCACCAGCCAGGACTCGAACCCTCGACCTACTGGGTGGAACGAGGGAACGTTACCGACCAACCCACAAGGACACTAAAAACAGTCCTAGGCTCTGTTATATTTCACACAAATCCTGTTCATCGAGCTGATGGCGCCGTGAACCTCATTGGGAACTGCCCGTGCCGCGTATGTGGTGTTAGTAGCATTTTACCGAATCCAGCTGGTATGAAACACGAGGTACCATATATATACTTCATTTTTAGTCCATATAACACGTGGACTTTGAACATATAATGAACGAGTCCTAATGAAATATATATATATATATATATATATATATATATATATATATATATATATATATATATATATATATATATATATTTATATATTTATATATATATATATATATATATATATATATATATATATATATATATATATATATATATCTATGCAAGGAACTCACTGGAGGTGCGCGTGATCTAGGTATATGCTGATAACCACCAGGAAAGAAGAAAACACGAAGTTCCCAAGCTCTTTCGTGTAATTCAAATTCGTGTTTTCTTCTTCCCTTGTGGTTATCAGCATATATAAATATATATAAAAATTTATATATATATATATATATATATATATATATCTATATATATATATATATACATATATATATATATTTATATATATATATATATATATATATATTATATATATATATATATATATATATATATATATATATTTATATATTTTTATATATATATAGGAAGCGCGGTTTTTGTTTACATTAAGTCGCTCAGACACGTGTCACTGTGACAGCTACTACTTTGTTTCTGTCAGTTACCACATTTATTTTTTTTATTGGGCACCCTCCTACATTCTTGTGTATGGTGAAGCGCAGAAGCGTTTACAGCGCCCAACAGGGAAGCATGCTAAGTTCATGCTTGCCTTTATGTCTCATGAATTAAGGGCGTAGAAGCCTGAAGAGTCACTGGTTTATGTCATCAAGTTATTGGAAGCTCCAACAACTCCCTTAATACGAATTCGCAACTTTCGACTTACAATAGGTACCTACTTTACTGCTAGGTGAAGAGGGACTAATGGGGGCTACGAAGTATGTCCAAACAACTTCCACCAGCCCGGGAATCGAACCCGAGTTCCCACAATGAGCATGGGTGTGTGAGGGTGTTTTTCGTTTTTGTTTTTATGAGTGTTGAAAGACCGTGAACTTGTCAGAAAGACATAAAAAGACTCTTAAAAAGATTGAACTAATGAAAGAACAATAGGAAAAGTTGTTAGGGCAGTGAAGAAATAACGAGTGTTATTACCAACAAACTCGTCTCAATCTCCACCAGCTCCCGCAAGCAGGGATGCAGGCGTGCCTGTGGCCTCAATAATCCCGAAGATAATTTCAAATGCAAAGAAAAGAAGAAAATTGTTCAGTGTCACCGTGGTAGAGGAATTAGACAGAGCTATTACTCCCACAAGCAGTAAGTGTTTCTTGGTGAGTAAACATGATTATGTAGAAACAATAACAAACACGGTGTCTTGTAAGGAATGTGGAAGTAATTTAGTAGTTGCCTACAAAGAAAGTGACTTGGACACCCGTGTATACATTACATGTAGTAGGCGTGGGGGGCCAACATACATAAATATTTCCAATGTGCACATGTGTCACATATCACCACTTATCAAATTCACCACACATCATACCTATTATTCGTACTAATTAACTTCACAGTGGTGTACATAATTGCAGGTAAAACTTCAATGCCCATTTTCTCAAAACTTAAGATTTTGTTCGATATTGTTGTTCTTTTTTTTGTTATAATAATCACATTTTTCAGACATTAAGACTGTAATTTTTTGTCATATGTTGATTCGTTGAATCTTTTTTTTTTTGAGTAGGGAAATCAAATTTAAAAGACGGAACTTATTTATTTTCCAATATTTCCCAACTACTAACCAGACCCAAAACTGGTGACCAATAATTTTACCACTAGGCCATAAAGATTATACAAAAAAAAACTCAAACCATAGTTCCTTATAGTTGCCAAATTTAGCATTTTTAATGTTGATCCAAATTCATGCATTTTGAGATTTTTAATTTTGTCCTCTATTTTTTTATATACATGATTGAAAATTTCTCCAGAAAAGTTTCAAGTTATTCTCTATGTACAAAAAAAAAACTTTTTGCACAATTTTGAGGTGAAACTCACTTGCATCCTCAAACTATAGTAAGAGAGAGAGGTCACAACCGATGAATAGGGGAGTTTACCACTTAACCCTCTGGTAGACCTGGCCTTGGTTGGAAATCTGACCCTCTCGCAGTCTTTCGACGCGGGTTGCGTCGGTAACAGGAACAGTTTTTCCATTTTAGTAAACATTGGGTAGAGAGATCCACTCCCATATTGAAACCCTAATGACGCTCCTGCCAACCCCTTAGACTAGTGGGAGGAACCTAAGTGGTTGATAGGGCCGATCCACTGTTCCTGCGTTTGTGCTTATGGGAGGGGTGTTCTCAGGGTGTGAGATACAGCTGAGCTGGTGGGGTCGCACCTGCACGGGAGTGCATAGCGACGCAATTTGCATCAAACGACTATGTTCTTCACTGAAGAGGATTCACATAATATCCCCTCAGATCTTGTCAGTGAACATAGTGTGCATAGTTTATCCCACCTAAGAGTTCCAGAACGTAATTACAATAATTGTGTAACAAATTCATATTTTGTTTTCCAGACAAATAATTTTGAATCGAAAAGTGCAAGTTAATGAAAAAAATAACACCTAAATATGGAGAAGTATGGCCTTACGACCCTCAGCATTATTTTAAAACTACTGACAGACGAAAGATCAATAGAAGTCTTCATCTTAACTCACCTGAAAGCAAGTTTGCCATTAATGTTATCAAGAAGGAAGACGAGGGCGTGGCAGGTGAGCATAGAGTCACCCCACACTCCCTGCAGGAGCTCATCCATAGTTCCATGGTTTTGGGCCAACTGGGGTTGAGAAAACAGCCGCCATGCGTCCACTACCACCACACTGTTTCCGTCTGCTGCCAGTTGTCTGCGGACCAATACTCGTCAGATATATACAGTCAGTTATACTGGTATATACAGACTGTACTCACCCCTGAATATGTGAATTACACGAAAGCTCTTGGGCACTTCCTGTTTTCTTGTTCCCTATGTTGCTATCAGCATATACTGTACACACACACACACACATATAAATATATATATATATATATATATATATATATATATATATATATATATATATATATATATATATATATATATATATATATATATATATATGTGTGTGTGTGTGTGTGATTTTGTATATCAACTTCTTAGTGAAACTGACAAAGCCCAAAAAAGAAGGTTAAATGCCAAATTAAATGCTCTGTTTAACGAGAGTTACTGGACCATATTGAGTAATCCAAATTTGTTCATAAACTTATCATCTTATGATCTATAGACAAATGAGAAACTTGTTCTTGGTTTTGGTAGGAAATTTTCTGTACTAAGTTCTTCCTTATAATGGTTTAATACTCTGGCAAATATCTCATCGGGACCTGGTGACTTATTAGGCGTTAGTGTATCCATTTGTTTACCAATATCGTTACTAGTCACTACTGTCTCGCATAATCTATTTTTTTCACTATCTCTGTGTATAGTCGGTGCCTCGGGTATCATGATTAAATTCTCTGTGGTGAAAACTGTTGAAAAATAACTGTTCAGATTATAGATTATTTCTCCGTCGCTATCAGTTAGTTCGCCGGTATATGTATACTTGTCCAATTTTGCTCTGTGTTTTAGTTTGATACATTTGAAAGAATCCCTTGGGTTTGACCACGCCTCCCTTGCAACCTTCAGTTCATTATTTCTCTTTGCATTTCTTACCTCGGTCTTAGCCCTACTAGCCAATTCTTTATAATAATATCAGAAGTAAACTACACCACGATATAAACTACCTCTAGCTTTATTTTGTCCAATAATGTTCTTTAAAAAATTATTTATCCATGTGGGGTTAATGTTATTAGATCTGAGTTTTCTGTATGGTATATTTTGCCTTTGTATATTAAGTAACTTGTTATTTAAATTGTTATGGACCTCGTCAACCTCAGATCTTGTGGTCAGGTCGCCTGAAACAGTCATATTTTGTGAAGTTATTATTGTCAGGTCACCAGGTAAAGTGAGGTTGCTCTCTCTGGGTACAATGTGAGAGGTCACTTCATGTGAGGTCATGTAATTCCCTCTCCCAAACGCAATACCACTTCTCTCAGCTGCCTTTTCAACCTATCAAAGTTTGTCCTGCTGAAATCTGGGACGTTAATGTAATTTTCCTTGGGACCGACATTAAGTTTTACTTTGAATCTCACTTCTTTGCGATCACTGTTATCTAAGTCGTTTCGCACCTCGACATTTAGGTGGGTTCAGTTATATGTTGACTTAGGAAACAGTCTAAAAATATTTCAAGAAAATCCTCTGATTATGAGTTACTGGTAAGGTCGGTTCAATTTATTTGACTAAAGTTAAAGTCACCTACTATGCATGACCTGCATATTTAATCCCCAATTAGTTGCTCATTAAGCCTATTGAGATCAGGAGATGTATATATCCTACTCCTATGATTCATTTTCCCTACCATTGGTTAATACTATCCAAATTGTTTCTGTTTTTAGTTCAGTTTTTGTTTCCTTATTGATTCCACACTTCAGATTATCCCTTTCATAGATTACTACCCCACCTTCTTTTCTATTCTGCCTATGGGGCTGGATTAATTTGTAACCTATAATTAGGCATTCGACAGGTAACTCATGTGAGTCTAAGTTTATCCATGTTTCGGTGAATGCTATTATATCGATTTTTTTCGGTACATACCACAACGCCCTGATTTCATCCATTTTGTTTCTCATACTTCTACTGTTTGCATAATAGACATTTACAGATAAGTTAGTAGTGACCTGAGTCCTCTCTTTGTTGTGTTTAGGTTTTGACTCACTGCCTAATTTAGCTCAATCATCATTCTCAGCAATGTTTCTCTGTAACGTTTCACTTTGTTTACCCGAACCCCACTACAATCTCCTTGATCCCCATGTTCACATGTTCCCCTAGCAGTTTAAAGACTTCGAAATCTTTTGAACTGCCCTCTCGAGAGAACCAGCCAGGGTTGCCACGCCATCCCTTGATAAATGTACCCCATGCCTAACATAAAGGTCTCTTCTGCCGTAAAAGTTGACCCATTTGTCAATGAATGGGAGTGATATTGACTGCCCTTTCCAACAATTCATGGCCAACTCTCCTTCTAGGCAGGACACCATACAGTATATGATATTTATCTTGTACTTATCAAGGAGCTCCTCACTCCTACACCGGCCAATATAATTGCCGCTTGCACTGAGACAGATAATGGGGTTGTCTCCATTACCAGAAGAGATATTGTCCATCTTGTCAAAAATATTCCCACTCCAGTTCATGGCAAACACGCACTCATCCCAGTATTTCTATTTTTGGCACAAAAACTTCTATCTAGGTACCCTACCTGGGAATCACCCAAAATTAAGTCTTTTTACCGTCCTTGTCAGCCTTTTCCTTGACAATATTACCGTCTAATTAACCAAAGACTAAAAAAGTTAGTTCACTTAGCTGTTGTCGTTTCCTTTTTGTATTATTTCACCACCAGTTTGGTCATTCCCCGCCTCACAACCCCCCCACTCTCCTGTGTTTTCGTTAATCACACACTCTTCCTGATTCATCTTGTAATCACTTCCTTCAAGTTTTCGTCCTTGACCTTCACTAACTCTGCCTTTAAAAAAGCTGTTCACAATTAATACTAGCAATTGCACTAACAGTTAATCCCTGGGAGCCAAATCGGCCGTGACCTTTCCTCTAGCAAGGTCAGCACACAACTGCTCAGCGTAAGCAGCATTTATTTCTCCAATGAAAGCTGTTGTTGTCCCACCCCCATGACAATGTTTGTAAGAAGACATATCTATCCATTGTATATTTTCACCTTGTGGGCTGCTGAACATTAGGAATAAACCGTTAATTATTATTTATTATTATTATAACATATATATATGAGCACCCTTTTCATAATTTAGTCCCTTCACTACATGACTTTTAACATTCTTGAACTATATAATTATATTATATCCACCATTCATCCTATGGAGTTTGACGCATATTAGCTCCACTTAACATCAAGTAATTAACATTTGTTTTGGAGGTAAAAGTATTAGATGTTGATAAAAGTGGAGGGATAATTCAACATAGCATTTAATTTGATATTCAGGCCTATTTCTCTCTTGACTCACTTGATCATCGTTGAGAACATTAAGCTTTGTGTTGTTGTATCGACCAACACCAAGTGACACCCAGCAAGGCGCTGTTCCACCACCTGGCTCACCACCTCGCCCACCTGGTCTGTCCACCGATCTACTACCACACCACTGTGGAACATGGGAGCCGTCATCAGCACGTCTGTTTGGTGGCTGAGGCCGGCATTACTGCCCACAGTACTACCGACACACTTTCTCACCATCAACAACGCAATGAGTGTCGTCATGCGTACAGTTGTTGACATATTCGCTGAAAAAGTTGAGAACACAATTATATATTCATCAAAATTCCAGGTAATAAGTAAGTTTGTGTATAAACATAAACAGGGAGGATGGAAAACTAGTGACATATCTTAATTGTAAATACCTCACAATATTGACAGAGGAGGGGACAATTGATGTGAATTCAAATTTGAATAAACAGATATAATAACTCCTTGTTTCCGTCTATGTTTTTACCATTATCCTTTTCTTTAATTAATATATATTTGTTTCCAATCGTTGTTATTGTTCTCATCTTTTCTATAGGATTATAAGAACATAAGAACGGAGGAAACTGCAGCTGGCCTATTGGCCCATACTTGGCAGCCCCATTTACACCCAACCCCTATAACCCATAATATCCACCCAACCTGTGTTTGAAGCTGCCCAGCGTGTTCGAGTTACATAAGAACATAAAAAAATAAGGAGTCTGCAATAGGCCGGTTGGCCTGTGCATGGTAGCTCCTGTCGAGAGTTACTACCACTCTCTATCATCCATGAATCTATCTAGCCTCCTTTTGAAACTTTCCAGAGTTCCCGCACTTACTACAAAGTTGCTAAGCTTGTTCCACTCGTCCACCACCCTATTTGTGAACCAGTTTCTTCCTATCTCCCTCCTAAACCTAAACTTATCCAACTTGAATCCGTTGCTCCGAGTCCTATCCTGCTCGGATATTATAAGAACTTTATCTATATCCCCTTTATTGATTCCTTTCACCCACTTAAATACTTCTATCATATCTCCCCGCACTCTTCGTCTTTCTCGGGAATGCAAGTTAAGTTTTTTTAACCTATCCTGATATGAAAGGTTTCTAAGTCCCGGAATCATTTTTGTCATTCTTCGCTGCACCGACTCTAGTGAATTTATATCCATTCTATAATAGGGGCACCAGAACTGAACCGCATAATCGAGGTGCGGCCTGACTAGCGCAAGATATAGTTGCAATAAGACCTCTGCACTCTTGTTACTTACACTTCTAGATATAAAACCCAATACTCTGTTTGCCTTATTTCGAACATTAACGCACTGTTTTCTAGGCCGTAGGTCCGGGCTTACAAGTACCCCTAGGTCTCTTTCACAAGTCGACTTCTCTAGGTTGATGTTGTTAAGGCTGTATACATTATAAGCATTTGTTCTTCCAATATTAAGTACGCTGCACTTGCTGGTGTTGAATTTCATTTGCCATTTTTCAGACCACCCCTGCAGTTTACTTAGATCCTCCTGTAATGCATTTGTATCCTGCCCTGAATTAATTTGCCGCCCTATTTTGGTGTGATCCGCAAACTTGCTTATGTCACTGCTGATCCCAGTATCTAAATCGTTTATGTAGATTATGAACAAGAGTGGGCCTAGTACTGACCCCTGGGGAACCCCACTGGTTACACGGCCGCACTCAGATTTAACACCATCTACGCTGACCCTCTGTGTTCTATCGGTGAGCCATGATTTTATCCAATTTAAAACTTTCCCCTCGATACCATGAGCCTTAATTTTTCTCAGAAGCCTCTGATGCTGTACTCTGTCAAATGCTTTGCTAAAGTCTAAGTAAATAACATCGTAATTTTCGTCATTATCTACTACCTCGAAGACTTTCCTAAAAACGTTAGCAGATTAGCAGATTTGTTAGACAAGATTTTCCCTTTGTAAACCCATGTTGAGAGTCGTAGATTAATTTGCTTTTCTCTAGATGCGATCGTTAGTGATGATGGTTTGGTAACTTGTTCCAGTCGTCCACTACTCTGTTTCCAAACCAGTGTTTATCTATCACGCGCCTAAATCTAAATTTGTCTAATTTAAAGCTATTATTACGAGTTCGCTCTTGGTCAGATAATTTAAGTATCTTTGTTATATCACCTTTGTTTAGTCCTGACTTCCATTTATACACCTCGATCATATCGCCCCTCACTCTACGTCTCTCGAGGGAGTGCAAATCAAGATGTTTTAATCTGCCTCTGTGCTCAAGATTCCTAATGCCCGGGATTAATCTTGTCATTCTCCTCTGAATTCTAAATTCACTCTATAGTATTACAACTAGAAGCAGCATGAAAACGATTCAGTTTGAAAAAATTTGCTTGTGAGATTAAATATATTCAGTAATACATACAATATATATATATATATTTCATTTTTAGTCCATATAACACGCGGACTTTGAACATATAATCAACGACCTCACCAGCAAGGAATCGAACCCTCGACCTACTGGGTGTGACTAGGGAACGCTTACCGGCTAGGCCACAAGGACACTAAAAGCAGTTCTAGACTCTGTTATATTTCACACAAAGCCTGTTCATCGAGCTGATGGCGCCGTGAACCTCAATGGGAAACTGCCCGTGCCTCTTATGTGGTGTCAGTAGCATTTTACCGAATCCAGCTGGTATGAAACGCGAGGTACCTATATATATATATATATATGCAAGTAAATCACTGTAAAGATTAGTAGGGTCATTACCTAATACCTGACCATTGTGGACCTGGTCTCACCCTCCTCTGTATGTATACACCTTGTTTTGTACTTCTCTTTAGTCTGTACTCGCCCCTGAAGATGTGAATTACACGAAAGCGCTTGGGAACTTCGTGTTTTCTTCTTTCCTTGTGGCTATCAGCATATACCTAGATCACGCTCACCTACAGTGATTTACTTGCATATATATATGTATATATATTTCATCATCAACCGCGGCAGATTATTTGGATATGATATTTCGCGTTGACAAAAAAACCCAGACAGATTTCGATTATGTATTTTAATCACTGCAATTTTACACAGGAATATGAGGACTGATTGTCTGCACGATGTGATCTGCACTAATAGCATAGAGGGTAAGAGTCATTCTTGTAGGCCGACGGAGGTCTAGACACTGAGGGAGTGATGGTGACATTGTGCTTTTTCATAACTTTAAGAGGTCTGCCACTACGAGGTCTTGTGTTGACGTGGCCTTCTCGTTTCCAGCGTTTGATCCACCTGCACACAGTCGATGCACTCTTACCTGTTGTTCGTGAAATGGAACGGCAGGTCATCCCGTCCATCCACATGTACACTATCTTAGTGCGCTCAGTCAAGTCTGTCGGCTTATTAGGACGCCGAAACTTCATTCTTGTTCTCTATAAAAGAAAATAATGGTAAGTCGCGAAATTCAGAAGACTTATAATTAATTCTTAATGACGTCTGTGCGATAATTTTACGAGCAGTAAGTTGAACCATACCAGAGAGTACGGTAGCAACATAGTAGGTAGGGGAACTCTGTCCAGATATTATATGATTGACAGTTTTAATTTTTTTTTTAAATTTCACAAAAGTCAACTTAATTTAACATGTGTGTTTGACTCTCATCTTGTTTGTGATGATATAAATAACTGAATGATTATTGATAACAGAGACAACAATATAAAAGGAATACAACAAATTAACAATAATGACACAGCAGAATTGATTATAAGATCAAATGTTCGCATATGAAAAATCTGTTATTTTCATTTTTATAGTTTCTTCTATCAATCCTCGTCGATACTCGTAAGAATTTTTTTTGATGATTTGGTTTTCACGGGTAATATGGCTAAATGATTATATTATTTAATATATCTACTTGACTTATGCGTGTGATTAATTGTTAAAGCTTTGCCTTTGTTCGAAAAAATCTTTTATAAAACATTCAGTAGATATTGTTTTCTTTGTAGCATTAATTTGACATACAAATATAACTAATATCGAAGCTCATTATTAGTGGCTTACCCTGAAAGGGTAAAAATTTTTAACGATATCAGGAATGAGTAAGGGAAGGTGTTGAACGACTTACAGGGTGTGAACTGTAGGTCACAGGAGACACTTGGTGACGGGGCGCGGTGGCCGACTTACAGGGTGTGAACTGTAGGTCACAGGAGACACGTGGTGACGGAGCGCGGTGGACAAGAACACTGAAGAGAGAACATCTCTGTCGCTCTTTTTATTTGCTCGCTCACTCACTCACTGAATGTCAATCGTCGACGTTAATTATTAATGTTTTTTATACTTATTTTTAGAACTTTATGGATTAATTTAATAAGAGGCAAGTTCTGCATCTAATAATTTTAAGCACGATATATAATCGTGTTTAGGAGAATGTGAACGAAAGAATTAGTTCTCTGCGAATTGAAAGCTTAGTCTTTCCATTTTATAAACTGCAATATTGATTTCATGTCCATGTATTCTTCCTGCATCTCTTTGACTACCTTCAGTATGTGTGTGTGTGTGTGTGTGTGTGCAATAATAATAATAATTAACCATTCATTGAAAAAGTATGGCAGCCTAAAAGGCTGAAAATATACACTCAACAGACATGGAAATGGGTTACTTGATTGACAAATAATACACAAGTAACAAGTGATACAAATATTATATATACAGGTATTAACAAAGGGAGAGAAGATCATTCAACAAGGAATTATCAGTATAGTAACAGTGTAAAAGTAAGATTCGCAGGGAGTAAGCACATTGGTTAACTACTAGTTGTTGATATTTTTTCATAATGGTCTGAAATGGGCTGTGCTTATAGCGATCAGTATAAGTTCGTAGGGTCTGGATGCGGATGTGGGATCTCGGGTGGGAGCAGGAGACGGTGGAGAACCCACTCCTCAAATTTGCAGAAGAGGTCGTGGTGATGATCATAGAGAAGCGAGAGGGTCAGTGTGCTGAGCGCTTCTTTATATGTGGAGTAGAAGGGGAGGGGGAATAATCTTGCACGCTTTCTTCTGCACTTTTTCAATGTGTTTCTGTTGTGTGGCATTTAGGGAGGAAGGCCAGGCAGTAGAAGCATAGGTGAGCTTGGGAAGTATGATTGCTAAGTACGTTTGTAAGAACTGAGAAGCTAGGGCGCGGGAACTCCGAGGGGTTGGGGGTAACGGAGGAGGTGGAGACGAAAACTTGGAGGATTTGACAATTGTACTCACAGGTGTTTTCCAATTTAGTTTGTTATTTATAGTGACGCCGAGGAGCTTATTGGAGTCCACAACCTGGAGAGGTTTATCTGTATAACAATGGTCTTGGTATGAATGATGGTGAAATGGTTGTTGGTGGCCTAATTTTGGAGACTGTTCAATATTTCAATATATTCTGGAGAGTGCTGTAATAGGGGGCCGATTTGTTCACACTGATCCCAATGGTGGAGTCGTAGACATATTTCCAGCGAACGGAAGTTTTTCTTAGGACATCATTGATAAGGGTGAGGAAGCAGAGCGGTCCCATCATGGTGCCTTGGGGAAGCTACAGGTGACTGAAATGTGGAAACAGTCCCTCAGAAGTGCACCGCTTGGTGTCGGTTACTAAGGTTGATGGATTTGTTGATAATTATATTGTGTTTTTCTAGGTCGAATGCCAATGATGTCAATGAAGGTGGGAACCACAGGCGTCTTGCGTTTTTCCAAATAGCAATATATGTAGCCGAAAAAAGCTGACAAGACAGTGGTTGGCGGAGGAAGCTTTTATATTGCGAAATCACTGAGAATCTGTAGCGCCTACAGTATCAGCATAAGCCCAGTGAAAATGAACTTGCGCAGATTAGGCTGGGTATTGGGATGAGGCAATGGATCGTAACTCGTTTAAGGATCGTGGGCTCGTTGACTTAGGCACTGGTGAAACATACGAAGACTTCCAGTCTGCTAAACATCTAGCTTAGCAGATGGGTTTAACTAGTTCTGGGGAGAACTTTTTTTAGAGCTTCATTGGTACGTCACTGGGGGTGGTGGAGCACTTGATCTTCTGTGTGTGTGTGTGTAGGTGAAAATAATCTTAGAGCACGTGAGGGCAGTAGAAGTAGGTCATTAGTCTGATCATCTTACGGAGAGCATTTCTTATCTCCCTGGGAGTCTATATATCAAATGTCCACATTAGTCTAATAACACAAGAATTAAGGACTATAAATATCACCAAAATAGCCACCAAGAAAATAAATAATTCATAGCACGTGGCCAAGCTGATTTTATCATAACAATCCTTGAAATAATCATATAGTATTGGGCAAAAATGGAGACGTGTAAAATATCATAGACTTTACGACCTTAGAGAGTCTGACTTGTTTGGAGTGTGTTTACACGTGCTACACAACACACCGACCTACCAGTGGCCTATATTCCCGTATATGGTGGCGTGTCTGCCCTCATATTGAGATAAAGACCGTCTGTAGATCCGACTCCTTTTATTTCCGACAATATTTCGAAAATCAGCCATAAAAAAATCTAGGAAATAACTTTGGGTCCAAAACTATCTGAAATATCCCTCTTGGTGAGAAAGGAGTTTTGTCTGATTGCTAAATTATGAGATAATTGCAACAATCTTACCCAATTAGAGGTTGCAACCACTGTTATATAAAACAGTTGAAGAAAGAAAAGGGGAATAAATGACACAGCATCAGCTTAGAGTTTAATTACGTCACCAATGTATAATATTACTGGAGATATATATAGAATGAATAGCCCTGAAAGAATCTTTAATGCCCTAAAATTATCAAACAACTTTTGAGTCCCCCTCCCTCCCCCCCCCCCCCCCAAAAAAAAACCACTGTTCTTGCTATATATAAATATTTGATCTAATTTATACTGGTGATTATCCTGCTTGAGTTTGGTTGACTCTGGGTTGATGGCAGCCAACATTATTAGTCTCACTGAATAAATAAATCCCAGTAACTATGAAAAACAGAAAATGACCACAATGCCTCAGTTTGTTTAACACCCGAAGATAAGAAATGTAATAGTCAGCACCAATCACTGACAGATGCCAACTGAACCTATACAGAACTTTCGGATCCTGAAGTTGAACTAACACAGTATTTTCTTCAAGATGCTCTACCATGAAGCTCCATTAGAGTACAGCGAAATTCAAGCTCTCAAAAAAATTCCAATGAATCATCTATTTACAAAAGAAGTCAAGGTCCCATTTGGGAGGGGCGGCTGTTGACCAACCCGCAAACACAAATGGTCATAAATCCCCGGGGTAAAAACATACACGAACTCTCTTCTCCCGGGCACTTTGTTACTTCTCTGAAATTAATCCGGTGTTTTATTTTTTCCTCTCAAACTTTTCATCTGACGTTTTGTAAATCTGTATTATTCTACAGCAATTTTGTTTTCAATGTTTTCATTCAAAAAAAAATATATGTGAGTGGATCTTATCTTTTTACTTTATCTTAGGAGAAAGTGTGACGCAGGTTGACCAGGCTTAAGAAAGTTATTTGAGAACAGTGTTACTGGAGAGACACACAAATACATTTGTAAAAATTACTTTCTCCAATTCTGTGAAAGTTATCCTTGCTACCTTAATATTATATGGTCACCCTTATGTCGCAATACTATGTAATGAAAATAAAATAAATTTGGGATCACCTGAAGAATCGTCACCCCAGCCCACAGTGAATATAATTTGTATAATTTGGGTAAAATAAATATATTCCTTTGTGTTATGCATCTTTATTGTGAAAAGTTTAAAGAAAAAAAATAAGAATAATACACACCTAACCTAACCATGGAGGATCCTGACCCCACCTGAAGAATTGTCACCCTGCCAAACTCTGGGGTGACAATTCTTCAGGTGATCCTAAATTTGTCTATCATGAATGTGGTAAAGTGAAAAACATGTCACAAAAAATTTCAGTTATATATATATATATATATATATATATATATTGATAAAATCACACGGGAAAAGGGAAACAACGGAGCACCTTAGCTTTCGTCTTTATTCAAGACATCTTCAGAGGCAACTGGATTACATGGACAGAGAGAGGCTTAAATTACAGGGTGACCTTTGATCTAGAATTCTAGATGTATGATAGTTATTTAGTGGGTCCCATATTTTCTACCTGACCTGACTAGTCACGTCGCCCCCTTCTCTTAAGCTCCTTTACGTGTGTGTTGGTGTGGGGATTAGTGGATGACATCATTATAACCTGACCTCATGTTTAATAAGGTCACCCTGTATATTTAAGCCTCTCTCTGTCCATGTAATCCAGTTGCATCTGAAGATGTCTTGAATAAAGACGAAAGCTAAGGTGCTCCGTTGTTTCCCTTTTCCCGTGTGATTTTATCAAGATTTATCCTATCCATGTTTTCATTGTGGATCTACATGAAATATATATATATATATATATATATATATATATATATATATATATATATATATATATATATATATATATATATATATATATATATATATTACATTGTGTGTATGCATGTTTGTGTGTGTGTGTTTGTCATACAAATACGTTAAACGTGTTAGCTTCCATACAACAATTGTAAAAAACAGTTCACAGAAAAGTAATGTCAGATAACGGTATACATTTACATGTCTTATAAATATGAATGGTCTGTATCATGCATCAGTTTTGGGTATGATTTGCAACAAGATTTGATTGTTGATTTTTGTAGCAGAAGTAACTGAAGATCTCCACTAGAAGGGCGAGGCAGCAACCCAGTAGCAGCAGGTAGAAGGCACCCTGCAGGTGGTCCAGGCCCAGCACCACTTGACCCGAACTCTCCTGCATAAGAACAACGCAACTGTGATGATCTTGCTGAAAAGTGGCCTTGCATATCTAACGCTCACTGAGGGAAAAGACACATTCCAATGATTTAATGGCAAAGGGGATACTATTCACAAAAGTGCCATGACCCGGTGCCTGAGCCTCGGATATCAATAAATTTACTTGATCGTTAACGCAGCACCTTAGCTATGTCTTGAACTATGTTTAGTACACAAGGTTAAAATATGTTATTTATACAATATGCATGAAAACAAGTTTCAATGATATAATAGGATAATGAAACGATTTGCAGAATCTATCGCTCAAGATTGAAATAAGAAGGTCCTTTTCTCGAGTGTATGTGTCATATATATATATATATATATATATATATATATATATATATATATATATATATATATATATATATATATATATATATATATATATATATATATATATAAATATATATATATATGCCATTAACCACAAGGAAAGAAGAAAATACGAAGTTCCCAAGCGCTTTCGTGTAATTCATATCTTCAGGGGTGAGTACAGACTGCGCTTACGTATAATAGAAGTATTTAAGTGGGTGAAAGGAATCAGTAAAGGGGATATAGATAAAGTTCTTATAATATCCGAGCAGGATAGGACTCGGAGCAACGGAGACAACCCCATAGTCTTACTCAGTGCAGGAGGCAATGACGTAGGTAAGCTTACCAGTGTCGAACTGCGTAAGCTGTATAGGGAAGCTCTAGATAAGATTAGGGTGAAGGGTGGAACTCCTATTGCTTGCTCTATCCTACCTAGACGTGGTGCCAGTCGTGAATGGATGTCCCGTGCAATCGGTTTCAATTGCTGGTTGGAAGAACAGTGTAAAGAGCTGTCGACGCCATTCATTGATAATTGGAGCCTGTACTATGGTGATGATAGTATGTATGCAAGGGATGGGGTGCATTTAAGTAGGAAGGGGGTGGCCGTGCTAGCGAAGATAGTTGACAGGGTAGTAAAGGTGGGGCTTTAATATGTCCAAATCCCATCAATGGTAAAGAGAGGAAAATACCATGTGAAAATAACAGCAGTGAAACAGAAGTAGATAATGCTGAAAATATAGTTAGTCATAATAACAAACATCAAAGTAATAAATGTAAAACAGATAGAAACGGAAGAAATATATTGAGTGTTTATTATACTAATAGTAGAAGCCTGTGTAACAAAATGGACCAGCTCAGGGCCATTGTTAGTAAAGAGAACATAGATATAATTGCAATAACGGAAACATGGTTAAATTCAAACAGCAAACATTTTTTAGCAGAATTTCATATTCCAGGATATAACCTATTTAAATTTGACAGAGTAGGAAGGAGAGGTGGCGGTGTAGCAGTGTATATCAGGGTGTCAATAAAAAGCTGCAATAAAT
This sequence comes from Homarus gammarus, assembly GCA_958450375.1. Lineage (NCBI taxonomy): Eukaryota > Metazoa > Arthropoda > Malacostraca > Decapoda > Nephropidae > Homarus > Homarus gammarus. The sequence continues at coordinate 661,057 of CAUDMG010000844.1, forward strand.
CAAACATTAAAACAAATAGCGACAATGAAAGTATTTGGGTAGAGATTGGTAAGGGCAATGAGTCCGTAGTCATTGGTGTTATATATAGACCACCTAATTTGAGTAGGAACGATAGTAAATTGCTATGGGAGGAAATAAAGAAGGCATCTGATAGAAACAATGTATGTATTCTAGGCGATTTCAACTTTTCAGGCTTAGATTGGAAAAATCAACTTAGCGATGTTGACTCTGAAGATTTTCTAGAAGTAGTACAAGATAGTTTTTTATATCAATTCATAAACTCGCCCACTAGAGGAAATAATATCCTCGATTTATTTCTCAGTAATAATGAAAATCTAGTAAAAGATGTTGGGATTGGAGACGAACTAGGAAACAGTGATCATAAAGCCATATATTTTAACATAATATGGGATGGCAGGAAGAAGGAAAATTCGGCCTTGATCCCGGATTTTAGGAAGGCTAATTACGGTAGCTTAAGGAGAGACCTAAGGGATGACCCTATGGTCAAAAGATTAATCCCCCCCACACCTCTGGAAACTGTCAACTTAGGACGGGAGAACCCCGAATTTAATTTAGCAGCTACTTATGAACAATTTATTGCGACAATCCATAATGCTCAAAATAAACACAACCCTAAAAGAAAATTCAGATCGATACGGAACCAACCAAAATGGATGAATAATAGACTCTTAGATCTTCTAGGGAAAAAGAAAGGAGTATATAGAAAAGTTAAGAAAGGCGAAAATCACTTACTTGGTTACTATCAGAACCTAACAAGACAGGTAAAAACAGAAATTAGGAAAGCAAAGAGAAATTATGAAATCAAGGTAGCAAACGAATCGAAAAATAACCCCAAAGCTTTTTATCAACTGTATAAATCAAAGGTTAGAGATACAATAGGTCCCCTTAAAACTACGACAGGAGAAATGACTGATGATGAGTTAGAAATGTGTAGTACGTTAAATAGTCATTTTCGCTCCGTATTCACAGATGAAAACCTAGCACAGTTTCCAGAAGTTCATAAGGTATATAACGACAGTATAGAAAATATGTTAATGAATATCAATATTACTAGTAACGATGTGCTTAAAGTAATTAACAAACTGAAGCCTCATAAATCGCCTGCTCCAGACGAGGTATATGCTAGAATATTAAAAGAATGTAGAGATGAGTTGAGTAATCCATTAGCAGTTTTATTTAATAAGTCATTAGAATAGGGCCTAGTGCCAGAAGCTTGGAAACTTGCAAATGTAGTTCCGATTTTCAAAAAAGGTGATAAATCAATTGCATCAAATTACCGTCCCATTAGTCTCACGTCAATCATAGGCAAGTTGATAGAGTCAATTATTGCTACGAAAATCAGAAGCCACCTTGAAACATTCAACTTAATTCATTCTTCTCAGCACGGGTTCACCCGGGGACGTTCTTGTCTCACGAATTTGCTTAGCTTTTTCTCAGAAGTATATGAAGCGGTAGATAATGATAAGTCATATGATATAATTTGCTTAGATTTCAGTAAAGCATTCGATAGAGTCCCTCATGAGAGATTGATAAGGAAGGTTGAAGCACATGGAATAGGTGGATCATTATTAAAATGGATTAGGTCATGGTTAACTGGTAGGAAACAAAGAGTCATCATAAATGGATTTAAGTCAGACTGGGGTGCGGTCAAAATCGGAGTTCCCCAGGGATCTGTATTAGGCCCTCTGCTGTTTGTTATATTCATTAATGATCTTGATTTAGGTATAACTAGTAGGATTAGTAAATTTGCAGATGATACCAAAATGGGGAGAGTGATAAATTCAGACAGTGACTTTGAACACCTTCAAAGAGATCTAGATACCTTACATGAGTGGTCAGTAGACTGGCAAATGAATTTTAATGCTGATAAATGCAAGGTACTACAGATAGGGAAGACGAATACAAACGTTAAGTATAAACTAGGTAACTCGGAAATAGAAAACTCAGATTGTGAAAAAGATCTAGGTGTATTTGTTGGCAACGACTTGAAATCTAGAAAACAATGTATTAGCGTTTGCAACAAGGCAAACAGGATTCTTGGGTTCATATCTAGGAGTGTGAGTAACAGAACTGCTGACGTTATCTTGAAACTTTACCTAGCATTAGTGAGGCCACACATGGATTATGCGGTTCAATTCTGGTGTCCTTATTATAGAATGGACATAGATTCTTTGGAGAGAGTACAAAGAAGAATGACAAAAATGATCCATAATATTAGAAACCTTCCATATGAAGAAAGACTGAAAAGCTTAGGCTTACATTCATTAGAGAGGCGTAGAGTTAGGGTAAGTGGGATTAACAAGGGTAAAATGGAAGATGTTCTGAAGCTCAGTAATAACGAAATAACTAGAACAAATGGCTTTAAATTAGATAAATTCCGATTCAGAAAGGATATAGGCAAGCACTGGTTTGGTAATAGAGTTGTGGATATGTGGAATAGGCTACCGAGTGCTATAGTAGGATCGGGGACGCTAGGGAGCTTCAAGACGAAGTTGGATAGGCACATGGAAGTGCTGGGATGGGTGTGAAAGGGATCTGCCTTGTATGGGCCAGTCGGCCTCCTGCAGTATCCCACTTTCTTATGTTCTTATGTTCTTATGTTAAGTTTAGGTTTAGGAGGGAGATAGGAAGAAACTGGTTCACAAATAGGGTGGTGGACGAGTGGAACAAGCTTAGCAACTTTGTAGTAAGTACGGGAACTCTGGAAAGTTTCAAAAGGAGGCTAGATAGATTCATGGATGATGGAGAGTGGTAGTAACTCTCGACAGGAGCTGCCATGCACAGGCCAACCGGCTTATTGCAGACTCCTTATTTTCTTATGTTTTTATGTTCTTAATTCACATCTTCAGGGGTGAGTATAGACTAAGGAGAAATAATTGACAAGGCTAATATATATACAGTAGAGGAGAGTGAGATCAAGTCCTTAGGGACAGGAGGTGACCGTAGTCAGGTCATAAGGTAAGATGACCCAACCTTCTCACCTGGTTACAAATCTTCTTAATCACAAAATTATCCATTACTCAAATTCATGTTGACAGATTCGGTATTTTTATTGAGACTAGATTCTATAATGTTCCGACTGACAATGAATTGCAAGGTAATATTGAGGAGGCATTATCCCAGTCAATGCAATGCTTATTATCTATCATATGAATGAACAGAGCATTGAATTTCTGGCCTGTCCTAACACTATATTTCAGTTGTTTAAGTCTAGTTATAAGATCTTTTCCCATCTGGCCTAAGTAAAACAGCGTGTATTACGTTTCTTGCAACGAACCTTGTAAATGCAGCCACCTGCATTGTTGGGGGAGCTCTTAATTAACATTTTTTTAAAGTGCATGAGTTACTAAATGTTACATTTACGTTCCAGGTTTTCAGTTGAAGAGAAATTTGAGAATTCTTTTGTTTAAAGGTAATACGAAGAAATTTTTATTGTCATGGGTTGGCTTAGGATCAGTTCTATAAAAAAAATCTTAGTAATTAAGGCATTTGTCTATAAAAGGCCTAGGGTACTTAAGGTTCAAGCCAATATTATAGATATATTTATATTCCTCATCAATGAATTCCTCAGTCCAACGCTGTTCAATGTCCTGATGGAAAATCTAATCAGACTACCTTTCAGACAAACAGTCAAGCTCCTCTGCTATGCAGACGACTTACAGCTCATAATAAGAGGATAAAACAGACTAATCAACATGCACTCCAACTTATAGAAGAGGAATGCAACAGACTTGGACTCAAGATAAATCCAGCCAAGTCAAAAGCGATGGCCATCTGCACAGACACACCAGACATGATGCTCTCCATACAAAACACGCCGGTAGTCTGGACCAACACCCACCAGTGTCTTGGAATCTGGTTCGACCAGAAACTCACTTTCAAACCGCAACTCGAGTATCTCAGGCACAGGTCGAAGAGCAGACACAACATAATGAGGTCGCTCACCAGCACAACCGCAGGAACGAATATACACGTGCTCAAAGCCTACTACATGGCCGCCATCAGATCGCTAGTACAGTAGATTACAGTGCCCCAGCACTCATTGGACTGAGAAAAGACCAGATAGCTAAGCCAGAAGTTATCCAAAATAATGCTCTCAGGACCATGCTCGGAGCACTCAGAAAAGATAACCTCCTCGTCCTGAAGAAATTGTTTACTTCTTCAGTTATAGAGGGGGTTACAAAGGTTATCCGTCGACCGAGTGGTGGCCTCATGGTCACCTTCGGTGACTTGAGATAGGCTGGGCAACTTAGAACTGTTAAAGTTATTAATGACGTCCCCATTACGATGGAATTTAACTACAATTACAACGCAGTGTGGAAAGTCATTTCTCACACCAAAATACAATATATGGACGTGAAGGAAATAGAAGAAATGACAGAAGAAGAAAGAGACGACATATTCGTGTGACGGAAACTGGGCAGACCACATGGAAAATCCATCTCAGCTGTAGTTGAATTTCTCCACCATCTACCAACGACCGTTACAAGGGGATGGGACACGATCTGCCAGATTCTTCAAGTGTCAACGGTATTGTCACCCAGCTAAAAAATACAAGGCCCTCAGCCGACGTATGTTCGAGATGTGCTTATTCTGGACACGAGCATACTGACTACTAGATCAAAATCAAGTGGAGGGAGGAGTGTAGGGTAGCCAAGGTGAGATCCGGGAAGAAGATGAGCTACAAGGAAGCTCTCCTTGTACTGAAGATAGGAAAGAAAAGAAGAAACAACAAGCATACAAGACACAACATAAACACCTAGAAAAAGTGCAAAGAGGGCATGCAAGACTATTCTCTCCCCTTCCTACTCCACATATCAAGAAGCGCTCAACACACTGATCCTTTCGACTCTCACTGACCATCACCACGACCTCATCTGAAAATTTGGTAAGGAGCTTCTGCACCATCCTCGACACCGGCTCCTACTACCACCTGAGATCCATAGCCCGAGAATTGCTGTTCGACACCACAACCGCATCCAGCCCATACGTGCACGAACTGATCGCTATAAGAACAGCCCAGTCCCAACCATTGTAAAAATTATCAATAACTTGTAATAAACCAGTGTACTCACTCCCAGTAAATCCTACTTCTCGCACTGTCACTATGTTGAAATGCCTTGTAGCTTGAGCTTTTCCCCATCTAGTTATTATATATCTTATTTGTATCACTTAAATTACTTGTATATTATTTGTAAATCGAAACCCATTCCCCAATTATGTAACTGTATATTTTCAGCCTTCTGGCTGCTATGCTCTTTTAATAAACCGTTAATTATTATTATTATTATTATTAGAAGAAGAAAAGAAGAAACAAGAACCAAAAAAAACGAAAGAAAACAAAAACGAGGAAGAACAAGTGATACTAATATTAAGTAAAACACAACTTATAACCTCCACCAACTAGAATAACAAGGTATTAGTGAGCGAACCGTCCAAAAGAACAAGAAAAAAAAGAGGAAAAAACACCTAAATAACAAGTCTGCGGCCGTAATGACCTAAGATATCGAGGGCCAGAAAACAATTCAACAACAACATGTTGTTTGCAGGTTTGCAGCAAGAAGATATCGGAAAGAGCTGGATTCTATTCTACAACTCTGCCAATCCACGTGGTCACGGCGGGGTGGGAGTTCTTGTTAGTACTCGACTTCGTCAGCTGATGATCGTTCAATCGGTCTCCACTCGTGTTTTGGGAGTTGACATCAAGCTAAGAAAATGAAACGTTTTTATGTTCTTGTGTTTATGGTTTTACTGTGTAGCATCCAGACAATAATAGAGACTTCTTGATTTCCTCTACGGTCAAGTGGACGCACTCGCTCATCGAGACACCATATTGATATTGGGAGATTTGAAAGCCGCCATGAGAAAATCTGCTAGAGCACCGTACGAGATTTCCCGAGAAAACGCGAATACTGATATTATGTGCGATTTTGTACAGAGGCATGGCCTTGTGTCAGCTAAAACGATTTTTTGAAAAACAGTGTCCAGATTGACAACATGTTCTGGATGTAAGTGTCGCCAGAGAAATGAGAATCACCGAAACATCGTCACTCATCATACTCAGTTGGATCATATTCTGCTATGGGTATCAGTAGCGTGCCTGGATATCTGACTTTGACACGGCCAGGTGCCTTTCGCCCAAGATTGATTGTAAACTCGTCCACTGCAAGATTATCTTCTCAGGCCACCTAGATCGAAACCTCGGCGATTTTTCGGCGGTCTTCGACAGCGTGGTACCCGGTGTCATGTCGATCGTTATTTTTTCAATTAGAATCCAGGAAGAGCAAAAGCCGTCCTATACACACATTGTGCAGGGAATCAACAAAGCAGCAGAACAGACTATTCCCGTCACATGTAGACTGCAACCTGACAGATCAATTTGGGAAGATGACCCACAGGTAGTTCAAGCCCACAAGAAAGTTGAGCATCCGAGGAGAACAGGAAGGAATGGCGAAGCAGATACTGCAGTGATAGATTTCGCTAAAATTTATGAAGAGAGATGGTTAATTGCTATTGATGACGCCATTCGGTCCATGTCATCAGCGGGTACAAAACCAGAAGGCGTGCTGCGTGGAATGCCATCAACACGCTGACCGGTCAAAGGAATAAAGTTTCACTGAATCTCGCGGGAAACACTCCGGAAGAACCCAAGAACTGTTTGAAGAAGACGTTTTTCTGTAAGATAGTTAAAATCACCACCTCCTTCCGCCGCAGAAATTGTTCTACCTCAATAAGTTACAATTCTATTTTTTTGATAAATTCAACACTGGTCCAGTCACCGTAGCTGAATTCTTCAGCATTGCACGAGATAGCCCCGGTGGGAAAGCAAAGGGACTAGATGGTGTTCCGGTTGAGGTGCTGCATATCCCGGCCTTGGGTCCTCTCACACTTGCAACCTGCAGTATCCTTTCATATCTGCAGGTAGGACAACCTCCAATCCCAAATCCGGTCTGGCTGCTCCAGGAGCTCCAGCCGGAACCACCAAACGGGCCGCCTATAGGCGTCTCGATTATGAAGGACATCTTAGAAGACGAATATCCACTAGATGAATGGAGAAAATCGCAGATTGTAGAAATTCCAAAGAAGCTCGGATCAACAAAGACGGAAGGTCATCAAGGGGTTTCTCTGATGTCCTGCACTGTGAAACTACACAGTAAGGTTCTGCTGAAGAGATTGCAGCCTGTACTAGATAGTTGTTTACGACCAGAGCATAATGGTTTTCGCCTGCACAGAGACACAGTGATCCAAATTCAGGCTTTGAGACGTGTTGTGGAAGAAGCTACAATTCACCAGAAAGACCTCGTCGTAATTTTCGTCGATTCCCAAAAGGCATTTGAGATACCACATACATTCCATTCACAGTAAAGTCAATAAACAGTGCCTTTTTCTGGTTCACACTTGCCAGTTTGTCACTCTTGCAGCGATGAAAGAAATCTATTATGATCTTATTTACCAACACTTGATACACTGTCACACACTATGGGGGCCTCTGGCTCCACAAAAATACAACCCCTGGTCACTGCACAGAAAAGAGTTGTGCGGACAATGACCTATTTGAAAAAACTGATCACACTAACGAAAAATTTGCCAAATTGAAAATGCTAAAATTCGATACTACTAACACTTATTGTCGTGCTCTATTTGTTTATAAATCTGTCAATCACTTGATTGAGAATAACTATTTACAGTCCTGGAATTATCAAAGATACAAATTAAGACTCCCAGAGCAACTAAGACCCCCCCCCCCCCCATTCCCACGCGGTTCTCTCAGTCCCAGACCCCCACCCACCCGAGCAAAGACTTTGCTCCATTCCTTTAAATCATCTCTTAAAAAATATATATTGTCTAAGTAATAATAATTTTGGAAAACTCACTTTATACTCTTACTTTCACTGTACCACCAAAACCATTATAGCATATATTGTCACGTAGATAGATAGAAATTAACATTGCAATAATTATATATTTGCCGTCACAACATGATCCTGACTGTTTCTGTCCCCTTGTTTCACCTTAATACAACCCACGTTGAATTGCTTCCCTCATTATCAGATTAATGCACAGGTATATCAACTTCACTGTAAAATATGTATATACTTTTAATTAAATGTAAAAAAAGAGGGAATAAAAATAAATAACTAGCCAAGTGATGATCGTGGTAACATTCTCATAAGTTTATACTAACACAATGTTCGTCTACTATTCCAGATGATACTAAATATTACATAATGCTTCCTCGAGATAAATGTGCAGGCACCACCATGAGAACTCAGGCTCTCAATTGGCTAAATCATGTCAATATTGTTATTATTATCCACTCTGTATCTGTATTTTTCTAACAAAATAAACTGTTTCAATATTAATATCAATATCAATATTCCCCGATTCTAATCACCGGAATAATGGCTCTGTACAATCACACAAAAGCTGCTGTGGCCACGCCAGACGGGTTATCGGACACTGTCAGTTGGACGTCCGGAGTGCTGCAGGGAGACACATTAGCGTCTATTTCCCTTTATTCTTCTATTAGACTGGGTGTTGCGTACGGCGATACCAACAGGGGTCGATGGATATCAGCTCTGTAAAAAAACGAGAACACGACACTCGGAACAACGATTGTCCATATTGGGCTATGCCGACCATCTCGTTCTTATGTCGTCATCCGCGAGCGGTACACAGTACATGTTTAACAACTTGGTTTAAACGGCTGCAATGGCGGGATTGCAGATAAACGGAAGTGATAAGCATTACGTTAAACCAAGACATTCGAATCGCTTTTACAAGTACTGGCGATCAAGTGGAGGACCTGCCACAGTGCCGAAAGTTCGTGTATCTCAGCGGCTCTGTTTCCGATCCTCGCGACGACTTTCTTAGGCGACGGGGCTTGGCCTGGAGTGTGTTGGGACAACTGAGTTCAGCCTTACCGGACCAACTCCGATCGCGGCTGTTCAAATCAGTGGTAGAACCCATTCTACTCTACACCGTGGATACGTGGACGTTGACGGTTACACTCGGGCGAAAACTGGATGCTACTCACTCTCATCTGTTACGAGCAACAATCAATATTCAATGGACAACACGTATCAGCAATGTTGATTTATACCAGGGAACCGATCTGCAACCACCCAGCCAACTACTGCGTGAACAAACACTTCGACTAGCCGGGCACATTATTAGCTCGTAGGAGTACTGTCCACAGCCAGTGCAGCAAGTATCACTTGGCGACCATTACAACCACTATGACGGGAACAGGGCAACACGGTAACATAATGCGATCAACTACTTAGAGATGCGAACTCACCCGACCAGCAGAATGCAGTGAGACATCTGAGAAAACTGGCGTTGAGTCGTGAAATCTGACGGCGCAGCACTCAATGTACTGTCTTGTGTTCAGTACAATGTAATTGTTTTATTGTAGATAGATAGATAGATAGGTAGATAGATATTCTTGCAACTATTTCATTCTTGGCAACTATATCGAAATAGATTTTGTTTCCAGATGAAATTATTATGACTGAAAATATGAACATATTATAGAAACACACACTATCAATGATCTTACACCGGTAAAGGGCAGAGGGTCCTCCCTGCCTCGTTCCTCCCTGCTGTGTTTAAGGTAGGTCTTCAGCACGTCATCTTGCCAAAGGTTCAGTAGGCCCGCCTCGATCAGTCGCTCTTTCATCATACTAATCTGTCTCGTAAATGGAGCTCCTTTTCTGTAATGAAAGATGCAATATGCTGTCTATATTTTAGAGGGGGCCGAAATTAGAATTTAGGAAATTCGTTTCTTCTGGTGCATTTTGAGAAAGAAAACAAAAAGTAAAAATCTTACTAACCTCTGAGTATATCTTCCACCCTCCCAAGCCACCTGTTTAATTCTATTTTCATTTAATTTTCTTCTTTTTTTCTGACAATTCTTAAATACCTGCGTCATCATCACGTATGGACACCAAGTGTTCTCTATAACACATATTCTTTTTTTTTTTTTTGCTGTAGTGCATTTTGCTCCACTTTCATCGCGAATCAGTATGCAGCTGCCCTAAAGAGCGTCGCCTATAGATAAGAGATTATTCTAGAATGATCAACAATCACATAGATCATGGAAAATGCTGACAGTAAATAATAACACACAAAAGATAAGGAAAATGAACGCAAATAAGTACTTCAACAAAGAATAGTCAAAATAGCAAGAACTACGACATCTGGGGGAAATACAGCATTAAGGAGAGTGCTTACAGACATTACTTCGGTAGAAAGTGATACTTTTGGTCTGCCAAGTCTTGAAATCTCACAGGCACCGATTTTAGCCAAAGAAGCTGATGCATACAATGTTTCTGATCGAGGGAAGGAAGTACATAATTTGTGAAACATATGGAAGGATGACTATAGACAAAAACAAGTCGAGAGCGGGGGGAAAAAATGCGAGCTATCTGTGATACCAATGCTGTCAAAAGATTGTACTTCGATAACAGAATGAACAAAGTCAAAGAAGGAAGAAGCATTATGCTGAAACGTGTATATATATATATATATATATATATATATATATATATATATATATATATATATATATATATATATATATATATATATATATATTAGGGTGGTCCAAAACTATATGGTAAAAAATATAAGTAGTAATATATTGCCTCCACAAGCCTTAAAATTGTCCATTTGGTTCATAGATAAGGTCTGTAAAATTTTATCCATATTCATTAACATTTAGAGGTCAATCCATTTTGCATATTATACTTGTAGTGTAGGACTGAATTTTCTTGTCCGCATGATACAGTCTTAATATACAGGCCGAAGCATGTTTGGAAGCAATTAAATCATGGAATGTTGAGAAATTGGTTAAAGGACTTGTATTTGATACTACTGCTTCCAATACAGGATTACATCGTGGAGCATGTGTCCGCATTGAAGATGAACTGGAACAGGAACTTGTTTGGATAGCATGCAGACACCATGTGCTAGAAATTATGCTAAGCGATGTCTTCAGTTTGATCTGTGGGTCAACTGGAAGTCCTGAGACTATTCTGTTTAAGCGCTTCAAAAAGCAGTGGAGGTCCATTTCGCTCAATGACTTCATTCCAGCACCAGAAAGCATGTTTGAGGACCCAATGCTTCAAATTCTAAGGAAGGAGTTGCTTGAATATTTGCCAGTAGCCCTGCAGGATAATCAGCCACGAGATGATTATAGGGAGTTTCTAGAACTAGCTCTTTTGTTTCTTGGTGGACTGCCAAGTAGTAAGTTTCCTTTCGAGTTCCTGGTCCTACACACCATGCAAGATGGATGGCAAAAGGAATCTATGCTCTCAAAATCTATCTGTTCAAACATCAATTCACATTATCAACACGGGAAGAAAACAATATCACACAACTGGCTTTGTTTGTGAGCATAATGTATGTGAGATTCTGGCATGAAGCACCAATGGCTGTTCGAGCTCCATTCAATGATTTGCAGCTAATGAAGGTTTTAAAGGAATATCCTCATGAGAAAGTTGCACACGCAGCACAAGCAGCAATTACCCGACATCTCTGGTATCTATCAGAATATCTTATCGGTCTAAGCTTATTTGATGACAGGATCGATACTGAAACCAAGAAGAATATGGTACAAAACTTCCAGTGCCCAAAGAAACAGGACTTTTCAAGGCGTACTGTCCTATCTGATGAAACTCCTATCAGTAATGTGGCCTCATTTGTTACTGAGCGTACATTAGATATTTTTTATGTTCTTACACTAGATGGCAAAGAAAGAGCACAACTGTTCTTGAGTAAGGATCCCAAAACATGGAAAGACGATGAAGTGTTTATCACAATGAGAGATCGTGCGATAAATATGAAGGTGGTGAATGACAGCGCAGAGAGGGCAATTGCTCTCATAGCGCGTTATAATGAGTCTATAACGCAAAATGAGGACCAAAAGCAGTACCTTTTACAGGTTGTTGCAGCTCATCGCAAGAAGTTACCAACGGCAAGCAAAGCTGCTATGATGAAGGGATACAAATAAAGAATGTGTATTGGTGTTCTAGAGTTATTTAGTTTGTAATTTGTAAAACTTATAATTGTATTTTGCTGAATAAAGACAATGTGTTTATAATGTGTTTATCTAGCCCCGAAAAATCCTTATTACGTACTAAATGGAAAAAAAAGAGGACATTGGATTGACCTCTAAATATGCTTTAAATGATCCATTTTTTTTCTGGGATGCATTTTGTACCTAATGGACAAAAATAAACCTTGTGGAGAAAACGTATACAAATATGTGATATTTTGGACCACCCTAATATATATATATATATATATATATATATATATAATCAACGACCTCACCAGCAAGGAATCGAACCCTCGACCTACTGGGTGTGACTAGGGAGCGCTTACAGGCTAGGCCACAAGGACACTAAAAGCAGTTCTAGACTCTGTTATATTTCACACAAAGCCTGTTCAACGAGCTTATGGCGCCGTGAACCTCTAATGGGGACCACCCGCACCACTTAGGTGGTCAGAGTAACGTTTTACCAAATCCGGCTTCGAAACACGAGGATCCATATATATTTCATTAGCCCAATAAAGCACGCAGACTTCTACATACAATCAACACCTCAACCCGCCAGGATTCGAACCCACGGCCCACAAGCCTATGACTGTGACCGGGGAACGCTAACCGCTGGACCACCAGGATGCTAAAAGCAGTCCTAGACTTTGTTATATTTCACACAAAGCCTGTTCAACGAGCTTATGGCGCCGTGAACCTCTAATGGGGACCACCCGCACCACTTAGCGCTTTCGTGTAATTCACATCTTCAGGGGTGGGTACAGACTAGTCTGTACCCACCCCTGAAGATGTGAATTACACGAAAGCGCTTGGGAACTTCGTGTTTTCTTCTTTCCTGGTGGTTATCAGCATATACCTAGATCACGCGCACCCACAGTGATTTACTTGCATATATATATATATATATATATATATATATATATATATATATATATATATATATATATATATATATATATATATATATATATATATATATATATATATATATATATATATGTGTGTGTGTGTGTGTGTGTCACTCTAAATATGGATACTCGATCCATCAGCCTTAAAACGTAACGGATGTTTTTGCTAAACTAGGATAACTTTTTCTTTTTGGGTTGGCTCTAATTTAATTGAAATTAATTAAGCAATAGAAAATTTACTCCATTTCATTTAAAACGTTGTTTACTATCATAACATAAACGACAATAACAGCATCCCAAAAGTTAACTTTGACACTTCAAACCTCAGGACATTTCCCCAAATAACTGACCTGAAGCCCCAGGCGTTGCCACCGAATGCAAGATATTTCATGATGCCGATGTACAAAGGTGTGTTGCCAAACTTGTCGGTGTAAAGACGAGCCATCTCCGGTGTCACGTATGACTGGGTGTGAATGAAGGAGAATCCACCCTGCATCACTCGTTCCAAACCCTTATCCATCTCGTAAATCTGTTGTAAAGCAATAGTTTCAGAAAGGAATTTAAGACTGTAATGTTATAAGAAGCTATGCCAACGAGAATTCGTGTTGGGCAAGTGATACATTAAACTAGATTTATTTTCATTTGAGAAAAAACAATGATATTGCTAGTTTTATATTACTCCTAAGTCATTATTATACTTGATGACTTGTTGAGCTAACAGGAGTTATCAATGTCCTGGCTCGAGTGCCTTACTTAATGATGTCTTACCCTGGCCTGAGTATTTATCCCAGTGATGTGGATTATGGTGAAATTTTATTCCACTCTTCAGTCATTGAATTGGTCACTATGAAGTGGTTTTTATTAAACTCCTGCTCGTGGATCATGTTTACTAACCTCTATGCCTCTTAATATTGCTTGGAGATCAGGATCAGAACTTTCATTGAAGTAAAGATAAAAAGTTCCTTGTAAGTCTGTAGAACCCCAGGACCAGCCATCTTGATTGAGGAGATCCTGGAAGGTGTTAATGGGCGGGTACTTGCTCTGGACGGAGAGGTGGGCGATGAGGGAGGAGCGGTAGGCTGTGGTGATGATCACACACGACAACAACCACCACCCAACCAGCACCTGAACGCCAGGAGTTATGACACGAATCGTTACTTACTCCGAAATACAGGATACGATCGCATTTGTCCATCTTCTCGATTTACTGGATATGAATTAAAAATAAATGTTTAAGCCAGTTTTGAAAACGATATATTATATACTTGAAATGTGAATTTTGACAGAAGGTTATGAGGGCTGAATAATGTCCCTACCTGGCCAGTTGTGTTGGTGGGTATTGTTTCTACAGGTTCCATCAGTAGCATCGCCCAGCTGTTTAAAAAGGCGGGTATCAGCCTGACGCTACTCCCACTAGCCGCCCATGACCACACCTTCTGCTGTAGCCACAGAATGATTCCAAGGGCTAAGGTACACACAATGACCGACATCCAAACTTCCCCTGAGGAAAAGGGAGAAGGATTTGCTATTAATCGATCGCTAATTAGAAAAGATGTCTACAGTACGTAAAAGAAACTCAATGTGTCATTCAGTTCGCAGAGTTTAATTTAGGGACAATAGTTTAATGGAATTACCGTCTTCAATACAGTAAAGATCATCCCTCTCTTCCCACCATCATGGAAATCAATGTTAGAACTTCTTTTTCTCAGTAGAATATGTCGAGATATGTGTGTCTCCAGCGTTGGGTGACTAGACATGATGGGACAGTCCCATGGCATCCAAGTGGATGTGTATTGCCCTTAGACTTTTTGTGGGGAAATTTCAAAGATAACATTTTCCAAAACCCTGTTTCTGACATTTAAATAAGTTGTGCAAAGATAACCAACAGCATAAGCAATGTAACGAGGGATAAATTATCTGAGAAGTGCTACGTGTCAACATAGGTACACATGTTAAGGTGTACTGAAGAACAAAAAATAATAATAATAATTACTCTGACAATATGAAAAACACTGCAAAGCTATATCATTTGTACTACGCACAGACACACGTGAATTACAGAGTATATATATATATATATATACAATCAACGACCTCACCAGCAAGGAATCGAACCCTCGACCTACTGGGTGTGACTAGGGAGCGCTTACCGGCTAGGCCACAAGGACACTAAAAGCAGTTCTAGACTCTGTTATATTTCACACAAAGCCTGTTCATCGAGCTGATGGCGCCGTGAACCTCATTGGGAAACTGCCCGTGCCACGTATGTGGTGTCAGTAGCATTTTACCGAATCCAGCTGGTATGAAACGCGAGGTACATATATATACTTCATTTTTAGTCCATTTAACACGCGGACTTTGAACATACAATCACGGGCAGTTTCCCAATGAGGTTCACGGCGCCATCAGCTCGATGAACAGGCTTTGTGTGAAATATAACAGAGTCTAGAACTGCTTTTAGTGTCCTTGTGGCCTAGCCGGTAAGCGCTCCCTAGTCACACCCAGTAGGTCGAGGGTTCGATTCCTTGCTGGTGAGGTCGTTGATTGTATGTTCAAAGTCCGCGTGTTAAATGGACTAAAAATGAAGTATATATATATATATATATATATGTAACCGGTCGGAATTTACTGGACTTTAATTTCTCACTTGACTTGGGGTTTATTTAAAATTAATAGATGGTAATGGCAGTGGAAGCGCCCCTTTGAGAAAAATCCCGAACCAGCACAAGAACACTTAAATCTACTAACAAATAAATTGTCCGTGACCCGTGGAAGGATAGCGTCTGTGACTGGGATGAATGAGACACACTGTTAAATTTAGACACTTATATTCCCTCCAACACTACAAACACAATCAAATAATGGTACACCAATATGCGCACCTCTTAACTTGAACTTAAACACTACTCTGGGGAATAAAAGTTATACAGGATCTAGAAATTATTAGAAACTCAGGCAACAATAAATTTGGAGTATTAAGAAATGTTGCTTGCACAATGAACAGGCCTTAAGGGCACTCAACAAAATTATATCAGTCACTGAGGAAATGGTAATAAAAATAAGAAATTAAATACTCTACAATGAGTAGGCCTTAAGGGCACTCAACAAAATTATAGCACCCAAACAGATGCACACTTCCTAACCTAACCTAACCACTACTCTGGGGAACAAGGTTATACCTGAGATCAGAATTATGAAGAACAATCAGAGGCATTAAAAGAATCAAATCACAGTATCACTCTGGCTCCACTTGATGGCACAAACATTCAAAACAATATTATCAAAATTATCTAGAACTATTAAACTACACCCGTAATAAGGGAGGGAAAATGTTCCTCTAGGTATCTCCTAGAGACCTAGACTCACGGTCTCAGTGTGTGACCATTAGTCTACTCAGATAGCCTCAGTGTACTCCCAGTGCGTCCATAAAGCGGAAGGGAGTGAGCCAATCAGACCTTGTACAGTTGAGAGAAGCTTTAGCTTCCCGTTAGCAAGAGGGTTTCACTAGCAGCTCGGGACATGTGGTGATGTGCCCGGAGTGGTAAGAACTGATCACCCACTGCTGATGCTGTTCCCGTGTCGTTTTAGTTGTCGGGAGCACTCATTCACTCAAGAGATCCTTTGCTACCCCGCTGAACAGTGACAGGCCTACTTTGATCGGTCCAATGGCGACAATCGCCACCCTCAATCATCAACGGCAGTCTCAAACGGCAGTCAATCTCTCGCAGTCAAGTGGGTTCTGACGGAAACCCTGAAATGAACTCACTGTTAGCTCTAGTTTACTTTATCACTGCCCTATCTAACCCTGTCTGAGATCGAATGAGACTTACTTGTTATACTGCAATATTGCAGCACAGGTGACTAGGCCACGTGACTATTTCTGGGACAGACGCGCAGGGACGTCTTGTTTGTGTGAGTGCTCTCCGGGACTGAGAGAGAGGCTGGGTCGCGTCCTCTCAAGGCGTCAGCTTAGGTCTACGTGACATATTTTCCGCCTAACTAATAACTCCTTGGGACACTCGTAACATTATTCAGACTGCTAAACGATCTATAATAATTTAAAATTCAATAATAGTCCCTTACTTCATGAATCGCATCATTATTAAATCGGTAAACTACATTTAATATCATATAGGCCTAGTTCCACCATCTCTCGCTATGAGCAGGAAGCCCTCTCTCCCCTCCCATGACCTTGAACGCTCAGTGTTGCCAATGGCGGGGCATTCGAAATCACTCTGAAATTTCTGAATATTACAATCGACCCCCCTAAAAAAGACAGCACTGTCCTCATGTGCTGAGAAAACATACATACGACCCCCCTAAAATTTGTTCTAAGAAACTGCATCTTACCCCTTTTGCTAAACGCAGCATTCCCGTCTTCTCTTCTCTCCTTTTCTCTCCTGCTAACACTCGACCCCCCTAAAAGAAAACAGCACTGCCCTCATGTGCTGAGAGAACAACTTAGAACCCACTTCAACTCTGTACTATTCCACTCGCAGCTAGCAACTCCATTTCTTCCCCATTTCTTCCTAGCCCAACTCATAACCAAGCAGAACATCACGCTCCCCTTTTGCCTGGCCCTTAACTAGAGAACCAATGTCAAAATTAATACCAGCCCAAAACAAACATGCTCTCCTTTGCCTGGCCCTTGAACTAAGAGGAACCAATGTCAAAAAAAATACCAGCCCAAAACAACCATGCTCTCCTTTGGCCTGGCCCTTGAACTAAGAGGAACCAGTGTCAAAACAATACTCAGTCCAAAACAAACATGCTCTCCTTTTGCCTGGCCCTTGAACTAAGAGGAACCAGTGTCAAAACAATACTCAGTCCAAAACAAACATGCTCTCCCTTTGCCTGGCCCTTGAACTAAAAGGAACCAGTGTCAAAACAATACACAGTCCAAAACAAGCATGCTCTCCTTTTGCCTGGCCCTTGAGCTAAGAGGAACCAGTGTCAAAAAAATACTCAGTCCACGTCTCCGAACCTCATGCCGGCAGACCAACCCTCTGACAATGTACCAGTCCATATTAGTGAGGCCCTGGACATTACAACCGTACTCTCAATCCCGCTCATGACAGCAACTCAATCCCGCTCATGACAGCAACCACTACTCAACGCACATCTCTGACCTAACCATCTCTCCAATCCCCCCTGCCCTACTCACAACTCCTCCAACTCACCCTCGACAACCTGCCCCTTCTCATTACCCTGCAACCTAAACTGTAATTTGTCGGCTTCGTCTTTCAGTTGCAGGCTCGATCGACCTCTCTGAACTACTTCTCTTCATCTTGCTCATCTGGAGTGGGGGCTCCTCGTCTTCCTCCTCAGATTCATCCATCGCTGGGTCTCCCGGATGCCTTAGGGTTGGAGCAGCCTTCAAGTTGCTCCGGTTTTCCACTCTCGCTTCCAGGTCTTCTTCCCCACTGGGCTCAATGCGATATAAACCAGGCCTTGGATTTAGGACCTCAACAATGTGCCATCTCGTATCAAACCAATGGTTTTGCAGCTTACACCGGCCTATTTTTACATTGTTCCTCAGCAAAACCTCCTGGCCCACTTCCCAGCTACTCTCGTGGGCTTTCTCTTCTCTTTTTCTTCTATTTATTTCCTTACGTCTCCGAACATTGATCTCCACTGCTTCCTGCAATCTTCGTTGCCGATCTCTAATCACCATCACCCACTCATCTACCGGCTCTGGGTCTACTTCCGGCCTAAGGTCAAACGGCAGGTTTGGTTCTCTCCCGTAAAACAACAGGAATGGGGAAAACCCTGTCGTGGCATGCGGAGTCGCGTTATATTGTGACACCACTGCCGGCAGATGCTCTGGCCACCTATTCTTTTCCTCTGCCTCGAGGGTGGCCAGCAGACCGTGCAGGGTTCGATTGAACCGTTCCACCATACCATTTCCCTGTGGGTGATATGCTGACGTCCTTATTTTCTTCACCCCAAAGGTGGCACAAGTTTGTCGGACCAATGCACTGCCAAAATTCCTTCCCTGATCGGTCAACAGTCGCTCAGGTGCACCCACTGCCAGGAAGATTCGATTCACCAGGATCTTTGCAATCGTCGAGGCTTTCTGGTCTTTGGTGGGAAAGGCCCAAGTGTAACGACTGTATATGTCAACCATTATCAGGACATTCTCCAATCCTTGCCGCTTGTCCAGCAAGGTGAAATCTGCGGCCAGTGTCTCTAATGGTTTGGCAGCTTCAATCGTCCCTACATGCAGTTGGGGTTTCGGCACTTCATCTTTTGCTACTCCACACCTCTCGCAGCTGGCTATGTAGTCTCGCACTGTTTCTCCCATGCCTGACCAGAACCCTCGCTCCTGCACCAGCGACAGGGTGCGATCTCGCCCCTGATGGCCAAACTCGTCGTGGCAGGCTCTAGTCAAAGCCTCCTGCAAGTTTGGAGTTAACACTGGCACCTCCCTCCATAGATTCTTCCCTTCGGGTCTTCTATGCCAGACAACATCTTCTCTTACGATCAGGGATTTCCTAGCTCGGTACATCTTGCGGAAATCATCATTTTGGAGCTCTACCTGTACCTCATCCTCCGGCAGCTCTCCCACCAACCATCTTCGCAGTTTTGTCATATAGTCCATGCCTTCTTGCTCCTTACGCAGCCCATCCATCGTCCACAGTTCCTTCCTTCCGGCCCCGTTCTCCTCTAGGACATGCATCGCTGTATACTCTTCTTCACTATCTTCCTCCTGTTCCGCCGGGATTCTAGATAGAGTATCCGCCACAATGTTGTTCTTCCCCGGCTTGTACTCTATAGTAAAGTTAAACTGCTCGAGATCCGCATTCCACCAACTTTCCACGGCACCTAGTTTAGCCTTCTCCCAGTGACTGAGTGGGTTGTTATCTGTATAGACTGTGAAATGTTTCCCTGCCAAATAATCCCTGAATTTATCCACTACTGCCCATTTGAGTGCTAACATCTCTAACTTACGAGAACTATAGTTGTTCATGTTACGTTCTGATTTCCTCAGGCCCCGACTCGCATAGCACACCGGATGCAGCCTGCCATCCTTCCGCTGGGACAGCACCGCACCTAGCCCACGAAAACTTGCATCTGTTTCTAATATAAACTCCTGAGTGAAATCTGGGCAAGCCAACACTGGTGTCTGCGTCACCTTGTCTTTCAGTTTCTCAAAAGCCTGTTGCTGCTCCTCTCTCCATTCACTATCTACCCGATCCTTAGATTTCCCATGCATCAACGCATGCAGTGGAGCAGCTATTTGGGCAAACCCTTTAACAAATTTCCTATAAAATGATGTGAACCCTACAAAAGACCGCACATCTTTCACCGTCTGAGGGACTGGCCAATCTCTTATTACCCTAATCTTCTCAGGATCAGCTGTGATGCCTTCAGCTGACACCTGATATCCTAAATAACTTACTTTTGAAGCCATTATTTCACACTTTTTAGGTTTAAATCTTAAGTTATTCTCCCTCATCCTGCAAAATAATTCCCTCAATCTGACTATATGTTGATTTATTGTACTTGAAAACACCATCACATCATCAAGGTATACAAGCAACGAGGAGAAGATCTTATCCCCTAAAATCCGCTCCATGTATCTCTGAAAGGTTCCCGGACTATTTGACAATCCCATAGGCAGTCGCCTGTACTCAAAGTGTCCGAAGCTTGTGCTGAAGGCAGTCTTTGGACGGTCTGAAGGTTTTACTTCTATCTGGTGATATCCCGCCGCCAGATCAAACGTTGAGAAAAACTGGGCCCCCGTCAGAGATTCTAGAGTTTCATTTATCCTAGGCAGAGGAAACGCCTCGCATACCATGACCTTATTTAAGTTACGATAGTCAATGCACAACCTCAGCGTCCCGTCCTTTTTCCTCACTACTACAATAGCGGCAGAGTACGGACTCTCACTATGCTGAATTACTCCCTGATCTAACAGCTGGCTAATGTGCTGCTTCACCTCTGGTACCTGGTTTGGAGGGATCCTCCGATATGGCACCCTAACTGGCCTGTCTGTGGTCACTGGGATCTCATGCTGAACCCCAACAGCCTTTCCTATGGGCTGGCCCTCTTCTTCAAAAATATCACTAAACTCCTCTATTAAACACCTAACTGCACTCTCTTGTTCCTCATTCATTTCCTCCGTGTGCACTTTGACCTCCGTACAGGCATCGGGTTGCACTGTCCTCACATACGCCTCTTCACTGATGTTTTCCTCGACTTCCGTCCCCGAAGCCACTTTCCCAATCCGCCAATTGCCCCTCAAGCTCGTACGACTGTCAGACAGATTTGCCACCACCACCTGGGTCATGCCTCTCACCACTCTTACAGCTGTCGGCAACACTATCACACCCTCAGGCATCCAACCTTCATCCTCTATTGTTAGAGGTTCAATCACTACCTCTTTGTTAGCTACCTGGCTTAATGAGGGAACACATACTGACAGCAACCGAGTACTCCGGGGAGGAATGGTTGGTCTTTTCTTCCTCTCTGTCATACAATACCCCAGGCTGATGGCCTCCTCTGCACATAACCGCCTAACCTCATGCAAGCAATTTTCCCACTGAGAGGTGCTTCTGGCTTCCCTGCACAAGTGATACATGTGCGGCCAGATCTCCGCAACCTCCCCCAGCACATTCATCCCCAACAACCCGACATGCGATTGCCCCTTACCCTGGATCTCAATCCCTGGACAAACCAACATCCCCACATCAGTGACTTCCACCCCACATACGACCATAGTGACCTGAATACACCCCACACACGGCACTGGAAACCCTGACGCCCCTTTTACCCTTATTCGAGTGGGCTGCAACACCACGCCTGCAGGCTCCAGCGCCCGACGGTAGAAAAGTTCATCAATTAGCGACACTTCTGCCCCAGTATCTGCTAAACCCCACATTTCACGACCCGCTACCAGCACCGAGACCTTAGGACACTCTGCTTTCAGCCTTAAGGTACCTTCTGTTGTGATTAAATTTGTCATGCGAACCACGCATGACCATGGGTCCGCTCTCTCTTGACTCATAACATCGCCGGTGGAATCTATTGGTGAGGCCAGGAACGGTTGGCGGGGACTGCCTGGCCTTGGCCATTTCCCGACCGCCAGTTCCGATTGTTATTTCCAACTCGATACTGGCCATTGACCACGTATCCCCTTGGGACACTCTCTCCTGGTCTGGACCCGTTCGTGCAATTGAAACTGAAGTGGCCCTCTTGTCCACACGCATAGCACCTCGGGGGAATCGAGCCTCCAGTCTGCGGCTCGTCCTCTCTTCCTTTAGTCAGCGGTACCTCCCTCAAAGCTTCTCGTTTTTGTTCCGCCTCTCTCAGCCCCGTGATCCACTCGTCTAGACTATGGTGAGGATACTTCTTGATCTCATCCACTAACCACATACGGCTTTGTTCCTCCTTGAGCCCCCGAGTGATTGCATCTCCCAACAGGGCCTTACCATATTTATGATCATGGTGGTTCAACTCATCGTTTAAATCTAGCATAGCATCATAATATTCAAGAAGCGTTTCGTTGCTCCCTTGTTTCCGCGTCATCACCTTCTGAATGGCGTCGTGCGTGGCCGTCTGCTCGCCGTATTGCTGCTTCAAATAACAAGTTAACGCATCTACGGTTTCCCAGTCTCTGCGTGCGTTGTATACGCGATCTGCCGCAGGCACCGCAAGATGCCTTATTATGAATTGGATTCGACTGACTTCGTCTCCGTCTAGCAGCTTGAGGGTTCGGTCAACCTCTCTTAACCACTTTCCTACCTCTATTCCTGGCCTACCGTCGAACTTAGACATGGTCAACCCGGCCCCGAGACTAGTTCCCTCTCTACTATTGTGTCTCCTCATCTCCCACATTGTCTCATCGTGCTGTATTTTATACTGTGTCCTTACCCTATCTAGTGCATCCCCTACCAGAGCTAGGTGTTGTTGGTGTTCCGTCTGTAACTGTTGCAATTGTGTGTGGTACTCCCCCCTTAACTGTTGTACATATACTCCATACTCCCCCCTGATTTGGTTCGCCCATGCCTGACATTCCCCATTGATCTTCCCTTCTAACTGTTCCAATCGTTCCTGGTACTCTCCCCGGATTTTCCCCTCTAGCTTCCCAATACGTTCCACGAACTCTTCTCTCAACTGCACCAACCCCGGGCTGTCTCTCCTTTTCTCCGAGTAACCCCGCACCGTCAACCACAACAAACCCATTCCCACGGCGAGCATGAGTAGAGTTGGGGTCACACTCTCTACCGTTTCCATCCACTCCATGATTACGCTCATTATCCCAACCACAGAACTATCAGTCACGAAATAAAAAACACTACGCTCTGCTACCATTTGTAACCGGTCGGAATTTACTGGACTTTAATTTCTCACTTGACTTGGGGTTTATTTAAAATGAATAGATGGTAATGGCAGTGGAAGCGCCCCTTTGAGAAAAATCCCGAACCAGCACAAGAACACTTAAATCTACTAACAAATAAATTGTCCGTGACCCGTGGAAGGATAGCGTCTGTCACTGGGATGAATGAGACACACTGTTAAATTTAGACACTTATATTCCCTCCAACACTACAAACACAATCAAATAATGGTACACCAATATGCGCACCTCTTAACTTGAACTTAAACACTACTCTGGGGAATAAAAGTTATACAGGATCTAGGAATTAATAGAAACTCAGGCAACAATAAATTTGGAGTATTAAGAAATGTTGCTTGCACAATGAACAGGCCTTAAGGGCACTCAACAAAATTATATCAGTCACTGAGGAAATGGTAATAAAAATAAGAAATTAAATACTCTACAATGAATAGGCCTTAAGGGCACTCAACAAAATTATATCAGTCACTGAGGAAATGGTAATAAAACTAAGAAATTAAATACTCTACAATGAATAGGCCTTAAGGGCACTCAACAAAATTATATCAGTCACTGAGGAAATGGTAATAAAAATAAGAAATTAAATACTCTACAATGGATAGGCCTTAAGGGCACTCAACAAAATTATAGCACCCCAACAGATGCACACTTTCTAACCTAACCTAACCACTACTCTGGGGAACAAGGTTATACCTGAGATCAGAATTATGAAGAACAATCAGAGGCATTAAAAGAATCAAATCCCAGTATCACTCTGGCTCCACTTGATGGCACAAACATTCAAAACAATATTATCAAAATTATTTAGAACTATTAAACTACACCCGTAATAAGGGAGGGAAAATGTTCCTCTAGGTATCTCCTAGAGACCTAGACTCACGGTCTCAGTGTGTGACCATTAGTCTACTCAGATAGCCTCAGTGTACTCCCAGTGCGTCCATAAAGCGGAAGGGAGTGAGCCAATCAGACCTTGTACAGTTGAGAGAAGCTTTAGCTTCCCGTTAGCAAGAGGGTTTCACTAGCAGCTCGGGACATGTGGTGATGTGCCCGGAGTGGTAAGAACTGATCACCCACTGCTGATGCTGTTCCCGTGTCGTTTTAGTTGTCGGGAGCACTCATTCACTCAAGAGATCCTTTGCTACCCCGCTGAACAGTGACAGGCCTACTTTGATAGGTCCAATGGCGACAATCGCCACCCTCAATCATCAACGGCAGTCTCAAACGGCAGTCAATCTCTCGCAGTCAAGTGGGTTCTGACGGAAACCCTGAAATGAACTCACTGTTAGCTCTAGTTTACTTTATCACTGCCCTATCTAACCCTGTCTGAGATCGAATGAGACTTACTTGTTATACTGCAATATTGCAGCACAGGTGACTAGGCCAAGTGACTATTTTTGGGACAGACGGGCAGGGACGTCTTGTTTGTGTGAGTGCTCTCCGGGACTGAGAGAGAGGCTGGGTCGCGTCCTCTCAAGGCGTCAGCTTAGGTCTACGTGACATATTTTCCGCCTAGCTAATAACTCCTTGGGACACTCGTAACATTATTCAGACTGCTAAACGATCTATAATAATTTAAAATTCAATAATAATCCCTTACTTCATGAATCGCATCATTATTAAATCGGTAAACTACATTTAATATCATATAGGCCTAGTTCCTCCATCTCTCGCTATGAGCAGGAAGCGCTCTCTCCCCTCCCATGACCTTGAACGCTCAGTGTTGCCAATGGCGGGGCATTCGAAATCACTCTGAAATTTCTGAATATTACATATATATATTATATATATATATATATATATATATATATATATATATATATATATATATATATATATATATATATATATATATATATATATATATATATATATATATACTCTATGCAAGTAAATCACTATAAGTGCGTGTGATCCAAGTATATGCTGATAACCACAAGGAAACAAGAAAACAAGAAGTTCCGAAGCGCTTTCGTGTAATTCACATCTTCAGGGGTGAGTACAGACTAGAGAGAGTAATACAAATCAAGGTGAATATATACAGAGGAGGGTGAGACCAGGTCCACAATGGTCAGGTAATTAGGTAATGACCCTACTCATCTTTAAATAGCACACAACGGTTGGTGGTCAGGTCAGATGGGCCAGTGACCCGCCCTCTCACTTGATCACAAATCTTCTTAATTACAAAATTGTCCAGCTTGTACATGCCGTTACTCAAATTCATGTTGAATGCTTCAGTATGTTTAATAAGACTAGATTCTATGATGTTCCTACTATCAATTGAATTACATGGTAATATTGAGGAGGCATTATCCCAGTCAATGCAATGCTTGTTATCCCTCAAATGAACAAACAGAGCATTGGATTCCTGGCCTGTCCTAACACTGTATTTGTGTTGTTTAATTCTAGTTACAAGATCTTTACCTGTCTGGCCTAAGTAAAACATATTACATTCCTTGCAAGGGACTTTATAAATGCAACCAATTGTGTTGTTGGGGGAGTTCTTGATGATTTACTAGAGTTCCTCATAGATTCCCTGGATAACATTTCACTGCCCGTCTCGAAAAACGACTTCATCGAACTCATCAAACTATGTATTAAGGATTGCAAATTCGAATTCAATGGGGAATATTATGCTCAAAAATTTGGTATGGCAATGTGTAATTCACTCTCACCTGTATTAAGCAACCTATATATGGAATTCTTTGATAAGAAACTATTAAGTAATATTTTACCACCCTCAGCAGTCTGGTTTAGATATGTTGATGATGTATTATGTCTCTGGCCATGTAATGAGGACCTAAAAGCTTTCCTACCACAACTTAACAACTTAGCCCCCTCGATCAAATTCACTGTGGAATTAGAGCAAGACTGTAAATTGCCATTCCTAGACTGTCTGATACACAGAATAGGTAACACTTTTAAGTTCAGTATTTATAGAAAACCAACCAATGTGTGTTCATACATTCATTATTATGCTGCCCACCATAATAAAGTCAAACAGTCAGTATTTACAACAATGTTTTTACGTGCCTTGAGAATTTGCAGTCCGGAATTCATCGATGAGGAATACAAATATATATATAATATTGGCTCAAACCTTAAATACCCTAGATCTTTCATAGACAAATGCTTAAACATTACTAAGAAAACTTTTTATAGAACTGATCCCAAGCCCACCCATGACCATAAGAATATCTTAATATTACCATTTCACAAAAATTTCTCACACATTCCAGCACAGCTAAAAACCTGGAACGTCAATGTGGCATTTAAAAACTCATGCACTGTTAAACAAATGTTAATCAAGAACTCCCCCAACAACACAATTGGTTGCATTTATAAAGTCCCTTGCAAGGAATGTAATATGTTTTACTTAGGCCAGACAGGTAAAGATCTTGTAACTAGAATTAAACAACACAAATACAGTGTTAGGACAGGCCAGGAATCCAATGCTCTGTTTGTTCATTTGAGGGATAACAAGCATTGCATTGACTGGGATAATGCCTCCTCAATATTACCATGTAATTCAATTGATAGTAGGAACATCATAGAATCTAGTCTTATTAAACATACTGAAGCATTCAACATGAATTTGAGTAACGGCATGTACAAGCTGGACAATTTTGTAATTAAGAAGATTTGTGATCAAGTGAGAGGGCGGGTCACTGGCCCATCTGACCTGACCACCAACCGTTGTGTGCTATTTAAAGATTAGTAGGGTCATTACCTAATTACCTGACCATTGTGGACCTGGTCTCACCCTCCTCTGTATATATTCACCTTGATTTGTATTACTCTCTCTAGTCTGTACTCACCCCTGAAGATGTGAATTACACGAAAGCGCTTGGGAACTTCGTGTTTTCTTCTTTCCTTGTGGTTATCAGCATATACCTAGATCACGCGCACCTACAGTGATTTACTTGCATATATATATATATATATATATATATATATATATATATATATATATATATATATATATATATATATATATATATATAAATGTCATTACCTTCAAATGGCCTGGTGAGCGCCAGGTTCCGCGGTAGAGGTGCGGGCTTGAGGGTGATAATAACTATGGGGTCGTTGCTGTAGACCCTGGAGTAGTCGACGACGAGGCTTCTTGATGCTGTGACTGTTAAGTCGAGGGAGAAGTCAGCCTGCTCGTGCTGGAGGGTGCCCACAATCCCCGTCCAGTTACCACCACCAGCCGGAGTACCCCAGTTCATATCCCAAGGCTCACGTATCTCATACCTGGGTGTCATGCGCTATATATTTGAGAATATTCACCAGCTAAACATATGGATTTATCTTTATCTTATTGGTCATTCACATAATTCCATTTCATTTTTAACTATTAATTAGTTCTTCTTTAAAAAAGTCTATATTTTTTTCCTCCCGGTAAACGTTTTAGAGTACACTGCAAACTACCCGGTGAGCTTTTTTTCTTTTTCCACTAAACAAGGGGGCGGTGGGGATAACGTGCTTTACCACACACTGGCGATCATGAGGGAGAGTACAGAGGATAGAACTGAGGGAAGGGAATGTTGCCAGGATGAGGATTCTTGGCCGTATACGGCTCATCCTTAACTGACTCTGGTATTGTTATTATTGGTATTGGCATGACTTGGGTCTCATGTAAAGAAACTGACTTACGTGAAGTTGAAGTGGGAAGCGATGATGTCCAGCATGCGGATATTAAGGGAGTCCAGGGGAGTCCTTGGGGTGCCTGGTTCTGCTCCGTCCTGCTCGTAGTTGATGAAGGGCATGTAACGTAGGGTAACAGCGCGGAATGTGTGGCCCCAAAAGTTATCCATTTGATCTAGGGATAATGTATGCATGAGGTTAAAGGACAACATTTCAACTTACTTTCTCTAATAAATTATTAGATTTCACATAGATTAAAACTGGTGCGACTTCTTCCATTTGAATATATTGGTGATGAGATATTTTCTAATGGCATTTTGTCGATTGTCTCTCTATCCATCTGTATATATCAACGTATGCAAATATTACCGCATCATTGGGCGGCATGATTTAGGCAAAATGATATAAATAAATAGCGAATTACCGTAAACATCTATTGACATTTTTAATTTTGAGTTCCCTGTAAGACTTTGTTTGTCATTTTGAAAATGTTCCCTTTCCCGTCGCCTTGCATACACTTACTTTGCTTATTTTGAATCAAGTTCGTTGTCATTATTTAAAGCGACCTGTCTTCAAATCTCGAGCAAAACAGCTTTCGTCATATTAGTGGCTCAGTGTTGACCATATGCTGTTCTTAGAGCGTGTCTGTTTAATTACGGAAAAAGGATTTTTAACGTGTATTTATGAACCTACAAACCGACTTCCTGCTAACACTGAACATCTGTAATTTTGTACATGATTACTGCCTGGGCTCTAAAGTTGGCATAATGCTGACTTTCGGTCCCATAAGCACACTATAAACGCCTTATTTACACACACACACACACACATACACGCATACACACATATATTCTCTACAAATAGCGTCGTGCCAATTATGGAACTGTGAGGACCTCTAGTGTTCCCCGGTAGTCATGTCGAAACTTATGCGGCTCTCCATAAGTGCTTCTTCACATTACATGGATACAGTTACCAAGTTTCTGACTAATTTTTCTCAAAGGAATAACAGTTTAACTATACTTGCAAGTACTCTTTCACTGGCCGATTAATTCAAACAAAATTGTTCGTTTTATATGGTTTCTCAGCCCTGACAACCCGTAATGGGGCAGCATGGATAGAGCTCACTAAAGACTCCAGGAGATGGGCTGCAGCATACTCGTATTATTTCGCCTTTCGGTTCCTCAGGTTTGCAGCTGGGCAGACTGGGAGTAAACCACACAATGGCTGGATACAGAACTAGAATCATTGAATGTTAGGTCAGAAAGCGAGTGCTTAGAGTTAGTAGTTGAATGCTGCTACAGTAAGTTTACCTGTGTGATGGCAGAAGTGATTAACGAACAATACCAGTAGGCATTCTCTCGTGTGTGGACATCCGGAGCTAAGAGTTTAACGTTGTTTATCTCTGAATATATGATAAAAGACTTATACTAAATAAATTCAAAATTTTGACGGAATTTTTTTGTAGTTGGAATCCCATTTTGTTGTGTAGTCGACGCACCTGGGAAGAGGTTGACGCCGTGGAGGCCGGAGGTCAGGTTCCCCCGGTGGAGGAGTTGGACCTGAGCCTCACCCTTGTTGCAGTACAGACATCGCCCGTACACCCTCACGTGCGCACCCTCACCTTCTGTATACGGAAGGTGGGAAAGAAGTGCGTTTATTTTTAAATGTACATTTTCGTTATTACCATCTTTGCAATATTAGTTTATATTTTCCTGCTGTTATGGTCGCATTTTATATAAAAGAAACATTCACTTAAACATTACCTTTCGTGGTACCATCCCTCCCGAGCCTTGTGTTGTGTAGTGGTCCCTGGCGACTGTCAAGGCTGTGGAGAGTAAGGTTCTGGAGGGTCAAGTAGAGGGCATAGACGGTATTACGAAGATTATGATCGAGAAGGACAGCCTCCATCCCTGCAGTCCCACCCACAGCCACCACCACTGTCTGTGGGTGGCGCCATAGCTCACACCACTCCAGGAACCTACGTGAATCTCAGATTTGATAGGTAATTGTGCATCACGTTTTGGATCGACACTGCGTTCAACTAGTAAACTGTCCGAATGTGTTGAACAACTGGCATGATATCCGAAAAGCAAATATTAAAAAACAGGTTTTATGACATTTGAGTTATACGATGTTAACATAACTTACTTAAACGTTAAGATGTTGGTGATGATTTTGTTGTCAAGATGAATGAGGAGGGCACAGCAAGTGAGGGTAGCATCTCCCCACAGCCTCTCCAGGAGAAGATCCCTGGCAGGTTGACTCTGAAAGAACACCCACCATGCCTCTAACACTGTCACACCTAGTCCGCTTCTCATTAGCTGTCTGAAGTAGAAGCAAATATTGATTGCGTCATTAAGAAACATACCACATGCATCCTTGCTCCGCCTAACAGTATTTCGTTCGTTTGTCTTTTTTTTATGAACTCTCTCTGAGACGTTGTTCCAGTGGATTTGATATTGCCAAAAAAAAAAAATTTCTACCGTCGTCAAACTTGACAGTCAAGCTGCTGCATCAAAGGCTTTCATGAACAACATATGCAATATAATCTTCATGGTTTACCATTTTTTATTATATAATTTTTTTGTGTGTCTCCTTCTTTGAATTTGCTCGTTCTTTCGCTCTTTTGAATTTGTCGCGCTGTTTACCGAAAACTTCATTACAAAATATTAAGATTTTGTTCAAGATTTCTCTGAATAATGAGAAACATTCAACGGGAAAATTACTGTTAGGAGCAAGACAATGTTACAGATGTTTCTTTCTTAGTGTATGATGGTTGCTGTTATTGTTATAATGTTATTACTGCTCTTACATCTAAGGTCTTTAAGTGCGTAACAAGGTTAATAATTACACCAGTCCATCAACAATTAAAAAAATAAGAAAGAATGAACAATTTTATATAGTTGTTGTCTCATGTATGTTTATAACCTTACCGCACCTGTTCGAAAAAAATAGTTATTCGATCACAGAAAAATGTAAAAAATAAAAATTATGTTCAATCTCCTTTCAAGGCAAACAAATTGCGTTAAATGAAAACCTTTACTCATATATGCCAGAGATATAGGCCTATGTATAATGTTTCAGATTTTATCGCTGTAATTTTTTAGTTCGTAGACATGTTAGTTTTCGATTCAGGGAAGTCCTTACTATAAAGGCCATCGTGATTCCTTAATTTTCCGAGTTACAGCCGTTTTTTAAATGAACCCCAACGTCCGATATACGTCAGGTTACAAGCATAATATGAATCGGCAGGTACGGCTTAGAGGCGAGCCCAGTAACTTGTAGAAAGTGTTAGGTTCAATCTCCACTACAAAATACACGATAGGTACAGTACAGTAAATAGCAGGTCATCCCAACAATCCTGCACGTTATAAAGCAGGTGATCTGGTAACACTGTATGGGGAGGAATTGACAGATATGCTTTAATAGGCTAGTTACTTATGATTTATGATTGGAGATTGCCTAAGAATACATTTCTTGTATATACAGCAACTTAAATAGTATCAATGTGTAAATGTAGGAAAATAAAGTAATTTAAGATATCATTAAGCATGAAAAATACTTGTTGATATTAGCAATAAGATGGCGTCTTGTTCCCCAGTTATGAAACATCCTGCAGCAATGACATATATTTCTTAGCATTATATTCCTACATTTTAAACATTGATACTATTTAACTTATATACAATAAATGTATGAGAACATAAGAACATAAGAAAATAAGGTGTCTGCAATAGGTCGGTTGGCCTGTGCATGGCAGCTCCTGTCGAGAGTTACTACCACTCTCTATCGTCCATGAATCTATCTAGCCTCCTTTTAAAACCTTCCAGCGTACCAACTAATCTGTTGTTGACCACAATGCTTATGATCCTCAGTTAACTAAACTTCTGTCTCACCTGATCATCGTGGAAAACACTGAGCTTTGTGTTGTTGTGTCTACCAGCACCAAGTGACAATCAGACAGATGCTGCTCCACCACCTGGCCAACCACCTCGCCCACCTGTTCCGCTAAAGCTCCCCTGTAGGTACCGTCCGCACAGTTCCTCACCATCAACAACATAGTGAGTAACAAGAATGAAAGTGCCTCCATATTTTCTGGAAAGGTGAAAAGAACTTTTATAATCTATTACCTGTCATGAAGACATAGAGTGAGCATTTGTCAGAAACGAGTATTGAAGTTAGTGGTTGTTTGTTAGGGAGGTAACTATCAGCGTGTCGATGGTGGACGTGTAACTGCGGTAGAATATGACAAGACACATGGCACTCAAACAGTCGGCATACTTCTCTGTTACAACGTTTTGAGAAGGAATCTCATATGTAAGAAACTGGGAATGGAACTAATTTAACAAAATTCCTATTTTTTTTTGGATTTCTACATTTTCTTGGGTGATGTGTCACTGGCAGATTTTGTCTATTTCTTGAACCATTGTTGTCTGATCTTTCAAAAAATTGTACTTTATTTTCTTCACAAGGTGAAGTCTTAAGCATACAACCAAATATTTTCGTCTCTGCGTATATTTTACAGTTCACATACACCCATAGCATCCACAACAGAAATGTGTAAGAAAAGTATAACAAAATAATTTGAAACATTATTTTTGTTCTCTGAATAATGGATTTCTCTTGATTCTGATCGAACCGATGTGAATTTATGAACGCTGGTTAGGTCTCTCACTAAATCATGAATGTAATAGTTTTAAATTCAAGAGAAAGTTTTGAAGATGACTCGTTCGCAGCATTAAAGGACCGCTGTAAGAAAGGGGAAGTAAATATTCCCCTGTTGTAACTTCCATAAGTTTGTCTTTACGGGCTGGAGGGTTAAGCCAAGCTCTGTTAATTGTTGGGTCAGACGCTGTCTATCCGGCACTGGCCTAGAATGTTGATGGTGTCTTCTCCAGTTAATCAGTTGACCTGAACATAATTAATCCTCTCGCTCTGACTAGTGTACAAGAGTTCGTGTATTAAGCTTTTCTCTTTTCGGTTCTACAATTTCTGTCCTGTCTATAAGTTTCCCTCCTGTTCCCTTTCTTCTGTCTTTATCATAAAATGAAGTTCACAATAATGTTTATGAGGGATTAAATATAAACTTTGATTATTTTTGGCTTCTGGGGCTAGTGTCTGGGGCTAGTGTCTGGGGCGAGTGTCTGGGGTGAGTGTCTGGGGCTAGTGTCTGGAGCTAGTGTCTGGGGCGAGTGTCTGGGGCTAGTGTCTGGGGCGAGTGTCTGGGGCTAGTGTCTGGGGCTAGTTTTTCATTTGAATTCAAAAAAGAAATTCATATTTTCAGCACAAATAAATGATATCAATATTTGACTTAGGATGTGAAAAGAATTTCCGTTGCATTTTATATAATACTTGATACTGATTATAAGTACCGGAAATTTATGACACTCGTAACTTGCTTAAATGTTCACCAAATTCATCTTTGATTAACGAAGGATTGTTAACACAAGATTCATCAAATTCGTAAATAACTTAACTTGGTCTTGGTCTATTTTGTACCAGTTTTCTTTTTATCGAATCACCTTGAGTCTACCAAAATGTCAGTTTTTTCTGCTATGTTCTTAAGATGTCTGCGTATTTGTGACACTGAATTTATTGACGATGAATTGAAACACATTCGTTCCATTGCACAGAAACTCGGGTACCCTTCTGTGTTTGTTGATCGTTGTTTTAAAAGGGCTAAAAAATCCTTTCATTCCTCTCAAACCAGGCATATTCCTACACTTAAGAATATTTTGACTCTGCCCTATCGTAATGAATTTGTCCCGCTAGTTCGGTCCCTCAAGCTTCTAAATATTAATGTTGTTTTCAAGTATGACTCAACCATTACCAATATGTTAATAAGGAATAGCCCAAGTTTGAATGTAAATGGAAGTGTTTATTGTATTCCATGTAGCAAATGTAATTGTAATTATGTAGGACAGCCAGGAAAAACACTGCAGCTCAGAATCAAACAACATAAGTATAATATATATCAGAAAAGCATCTGAAAGCAGTGCCCTGTTCGTTCATGTTAGGAATAATAATCATCTCATTGCTTGGGAAAAAAGCTTAGAAGTATTCAAATCATCTTGTGTCACAGAAAGACTTCTTGTTGAAGCTAGTTTGATTAAGGAATTAAAATCAATAAACCTTAGTGATGGTCAGTTCAAAATTGATAATATGTTACATAAATTTATTTGTCAGTGGCCCAAGGTTAAAAATGCTTTGAAAACCTTTGATCTAGATGTATGATAGTTGTTGGTGTGGGGATTAGTGGATGACATCATTATGACCTGACCTCATGTTTTTAAGGTCACCCTGTATATTTAAGCCTCTCTCTGTCCATGTAATCCAGTTGCCTCTGAAGATGTCTTGAATAAAGACGAAAGCTAAGGTGCTCCGTTGTTTCCCTTTTCCCGTGTTATTTTATCAAATATATATATATATATATATATATACGATATTTATATATATATATATATATATATATATATATATATATATATATATATATATATATATATACTGTATAAAACCAAAAACACTATTCTTGAAATAAAATTAAATAACGAATATTTACAACTGTAAGAATCCACAAATAAGAGACTGTGTCAGTGACTTACAGTGTGAGCTGTAGGTTATGGGAGACAACTTGGTGACGGGGCGCGGTGGACGAGAGAAATGAAACAAAACCCTTAATGTTGCTCCTTTTATTTACTCCCTCACTCACTCATTGAATGTCACTAGACAGGGTCTTCAAGTGACATGCTTGACATTCACAACATGTGCATTTGTTAGATATGCAATCATATATAGAAGATATGTGGTTTAATTGTGCATGTGGTTAATGCTTAATTGGATACACACTTATTGTACTTTACTGTGCTGTGATGCAGAATTTCATAGACACCTTACAGATTTGATAATATATCGTGTGATAGGAAACAATAAAATTTAAATATTCTTCTCATCCATTATTCGCCATTTCTTTCAAATGTTTAATTTAATTTGCTTAATTATTTGTAAGTGTAATTGCACACATGCCATTACTCAAATTCATGTTGACTGCTTCGGTATGTTTAATGAGACTAGATTCTATAATGTTCCTATTATCAATTGAATTACAAGGTAATATTGAGGAGGCATTATCCCAGTCAATGCAATGCTTGTTATCCCTCAAATGAACAAACAGAGCATTGGATTCCTGGCCTGTCCTAACAATATATTTATGTTGTTTAATTTTAGTACAAGATCTTTACCTGTCTGGCCTAAGTAAAACACATTACATTCCTTGCAAGAAACTTTATAAATGCAACCAATTGTGTTGTTGGGGGAGTTCTTGATCAACATTTGTTTAACAATGCATGAGTTTTTAAATGCCACATTGACGTTCCAGGTTTTTAGTTGTAAAGGAATTTGAGAGAATTTTTTGTGAAATGGTAATACTAAGAGATTCTTATGGTCATGGGTGGGCTTGGGATCGGTTCTATAGAAAGATTTCTTAGTAATGTTCAGGCATTTGTCTATGAAAGATCTAGGGTATTTAAGGTTTGAGCCAATATTATAGATATATTTATATTCCTCATCAATGAATTTCGGGCTGCAAATTCCCAAAGCACGTAAAAACATTGATGAAAATACTGACTGTTTGACTCTATTATGGTGGGCAGAATAATAATGAATGTATGGACACACATTAGTAGGTATTCTATAAATACTGAAGTTAAAGGTGTTACCTATTCTGTGGATCAGACAGTCTAGGAAAGGCAATTTACAGTCATGCTCTAATTCCACAGTGAATTTGATCGAGGGGGCTAAGTTGTTAAGTTGTGGCAGGAAAGCTTTTAGGTCCTCATTACATGGCCAGAGACATAATACATCATCAACAAATCTAAACCAGACTGCTGAAGGTGGTAAAATATTACTAATATAATAGTTTCTTTTCAAAGAATTCCATAAATAGGTTGCTTAATACAGGTGAGAGTGGATTACCCATTGCCATACCAAAATTTTTAGCATAATATTCTGCATTGAATTCAAATTTACAATCCTTAATACATAGTTTGATGAGTTCGATGAAGTCGTCTTTCGAGACGGGCAATGAAATATTATCCAGGGAATCTATGAGGAACTCCAGTAAATCATCAACTGGGACCTTTGTAAAGAGTGATGTTACAGCAAAACTGACCAGTTTAAAATCATAATTAATATGTAAGTTATTGAGTTTATCAACCAGATCCATATTATTCTTGATATTAGAGTTAGAAATGCTGCCAACTAGGGGATTTAGTAAAGAAACTAACCATTTAGATAATTTATAAGAGATTGACCCAACTGAGCTAATGATGGGTCTTGCTGGGTTATTAGGCTTGTGGGTCTTGATTACACCGTACATGTATGGCAGTGGAGGGGACGTTGAAGTAAGATGTTTAATCAGAGTAGCTTTGCCTCTCAATAGAGACTTCAGTTTTTTGTTGAACTGGGTGTTGACAGTGTTGAGAGGATTATTTATGAGTTTAGAATATGTTGTAGTGTCACATAAAAGGTCATTCATTTTTGAGATATAGTCATCTTTGTTTAAAATCACTACTGTGTTGGCTTTATCTGCTTTAGTGACATGTAGATCCCTATTTTTCTTAAGGGCTTGGATTGCTGTGGTGAATCTTTCTGGACAGTTTGGAACACAAGGCTTAGACATAGACGCAACACAACACCTTTACATATGTTCACTTTACACTTGTCAAATTGCTGAATTTCTCCAAATTGCAAAATGCTCTGGCTATGTCCACACTGTCGACCCCCTTGCTAGAGCCATCAAAACTTAAACCATAACCGAGGGCACACAAGGGTCATTACCTAATACCTGACCATTGTGGACCTGGTCTGACCCTCTTCTGTATATATACACCTTGTTTTGTACTTCTCCTTAGTCTATACTCACCCCTGAAGATGTGAATTACACGAAAGCGCTCGGGAACTTCGTGTTTTCTTTTTCCTTGTGGTTATCAGCATATATATGTAACCGGTCGGAATTTACTGGACTTTAATTTCTCACTTGACTTGGGGTTTATTTAAAATTAATAGATGGTAATGGCAGTGGAAACGCCCCTTTGAGAAAAATCCCGAACCAGCACAAGAACACTTAAATCTACTAAACAAAATAAATTGTCCGTGACCCGTGGAAGGATAGCGTCTGTGACTGGGATGAATGAGACACACTGTTAAATTTTGACACTTATATTCCCTCCAACACTACAAACACAATCAAATATTGGTACACCAATATGCTCACCTCTTAACTTGAACTTAAAACACTACTCTGGGGAATAATAGTTATACATGATATAGAAATTATTAGAAACTCAGGCAACAATAAATTTGGAGTATTAAGAAATGTTGCTTGCACAATGAACAGGCCTTAAGGGCTCTCACAAAATAATATCAGTCACTGAGGAAATGGTAATAAAATAAGAAATTAAATACTCTACAATGAATAGGCCGTAAGGGCTTTCAGCAAAATAATATCAGTCACTGAGGAAATGGTAATAAAATTTAAGAAATTAAATACTCTACAATGAATAGGCCTTAAGGGCACTCAACAAAATTATAGCACCCCAACAGATGCACACTTCCTAACGTAACCTAACCACTACTCTGGGGAACAAGGTTGTACCTGAGATCAGAATTATGAAGAACAATTAGAGGCATTAAAAGAATCAAATCACAGTATCACTCCGGTTCCACTTGATGGCACAAACATTCAAAACAATATTATCAAAATTATCTAGAAACTATTAAACTACACCCGTCAGGATAATATCAGTCTGAGGAATGGTGTTAACTTCACCCGTAATTAGGGAGGGAAAATGTTCCTCTAGGTATCTCCTAGAGACCTAGACTCACGGTCTCAGTGTGTGACCATTAGTTTACTCAGATAGCCTCAGTGTACTCCCAGTGCGTCCATAAAGCGGAAGGGAGTGAGCCAATCAGACCTTGTACAGTTGAGAGAAACTTTAGCTTCCCGTTAGCAAGAGGGCTTCACTAGCAGCTCGGGACATGTGGTGATGTGCACCGGAGTGGTAAGGACTGATCACCCACTGCTGATGTTGGTCCCGTGTCGTTTTAGTTGTCGGGAGCACTCGTCCACTCAAGAGATCCTTTGCTACCCCACTAAACAGTGACAGGCCTACTTTGATCGGTCCAATGGCGACAATCGCCACCCTCAATCGTCAACGACAGTCTCAAACGGCAGTAAATCTCTCGCAGTCAACTCCAGTCAAGTGGGTTCTGACGGAAACCCTGAAATGCACTCACTGTTAGCTCTAGTTTACTTTATCACTGCCCTATCTAACCCTGTCTGAGATCGAATAAGACTTACTTGTTATACTGCAATAATGCAGCACAGGTGACTAGGCCACGTGACTATTTCTGGGACAGACGCGCAGGGACGTCTTGTTTGTGTGAGTGCTCTCAGGGACTGGGAGAGAGGCAGCGTCGCGTCCTCTCAAGGCGCTAGCTTAGGTCTACGTGACATATTTTCCGCCTAACTAATAACTCCTTGGGACACTCGTAACATTATTCAGACTGCTAAACGATCTATAATAATTTAAAATTCAATTATAGTCCCTTACTTCATGAATCGCATCATTATTAAATCGGTAAACTACATTTAATATCATATAGGCCTAGTTCCACCATCTCTCGCTATGAGCAGGAAGCGCTCTCTCCCCTCAGATGACCTTGAACGCTCAGTATCGCTAATGGCGGGGCATTTGAAATTACTCTGAAATTTCTGAATATCACCACCCTTCTCTTAAGCTCCTCTACGTGTGTGTTGGTGTGGGGATTAGTGGATGTCATCATTTTGACCTGACCTCATGTTTTTTAGGTCACCCTGTATATTTAAGCCTCTCTCTGTCCATGTAATCCAGTTGCCTCTGAAGATGTCTTGAATAAAGACGAAAGCTAAGGTACTCCGTTGTTTCCATTTTCCCGTGTGATTTTATCAAGATATATATATATATGCTGATAACCACCAGGAAAGAAGAAAACACGAAGTTCCCAAGCGCTTTCGTGTAATTCACATCTTCAGGGGTGAGTACAGACTGCTGGTGGTTATCAGCATATACCTAGATCACGCGCACCTACAGTGATTTACTTGCATATATATATATATATATATATATATATATATATATATATATATATATATATATATCTTGATAAAATCACACGGGAAAATGGAAACAACGGAGTACCTTAGCTTTCGTCTTTATTCAAGACATCTTCAGAGGCAACTGGATTACATGGACAGAGAAAGGCTTAAATATACAGGGTGACCTAAAAACATGAGGTCAGGTCAAAATGATGACATCCACTAATCCCCACACCAACACACAGGTAGAGGAGCTAAAGAGAAGGGTGGTGACGTGACTAGTCAAGTCAGGTCAGAAAAAAGGGGACCCACAAAATAACTATCATACATCTAGATCAAAAGGTTTTTAAAGCATTTTTAACCTTGGGCCACTGACAAATAAATTTATGTAACATATTATCAGTTTTGAACTGACCATCACTAAGGTTTATTGATTTTAATTCCTTAATCAAACTAGCTTCAACAAGAAGTCTTTCTGTGACACAAGATGATTTGAATACTTCTAAGCTTTTTTCCCAAGCAATGGGGTGATTATTATTCCTAACATGAACGAACAAGGCACTGCTTTCAGATGCAGTTCTAATCACCCCATTGCTTGGGAAAAAAGCTTAGAAGTATTCAAATCATCTTGTGTCACAGAAAGACTTCTTGTTGAAGCTAGTTTGATTAAGGAATTAAAATCAATAAACCTTAGTGATGGTCAGTTCAAAACTGATAATATGTTACATAAATTTATTTGTCAGTGGCCCAAGGTTAAAAATGCTTTAAAAACCTTTTGATCTAGATGTATGATAGTTATTTTGTGGGTCCCCTTTTTCTGACCTGACTTGACTAGTCACGTCACCACCCTTCTCTTTAGCTCCTCTACGTGTGTATTGGTGTGGGGATTAGTGGATGTCATCATTTTGACCTGACCTCATGTTTTTAGGTCACCCTGTATATTTAAGCCTCTCTCTGTCCATGTAATCCAGTTGCCTCTGAAGATGTCTTGAATAAAGACGAAAGCTAAGGTACTCAGTTGTTTCCATTTTCCCGTGTGATTTTATCAAGATTTATCTTATCCACGTTTTCATTGTGGATTTTCATAAAATATATATATATATCTGATAAAATCACACGGGAAAAGGGATGATTTTATCAAGATTTTATCAAGATTTATCTTATCCACGTTTTCATTGTGGATCTACATGATATATACATATATATGTATATATGCTGATAACCACCATGAAAGAAGAAAACACGAAGTTCCCAAGCGCTTTCGTGTAATTCACATCTTCAGGGGTAGGTACAGACTAGTCTGTACTCACCCCTGAAGATGTGAATTACACGAAAGCGCTTGGGAACTTCGTGTTTTCTTCTTTCCTGGTGGTTATCAGCATATACCTAGATCACGCGCACCTACAGTGATTTACTTGCATATATATATATATATATATATATATATATATATATATATATATATATATATATATATATATATATATATATATATATAAACATTGCAGTTCAGAATGAGACAACATAAGTACAATATCAGAACAGCATCCCTCGAGTCTTGAAAGAGTGTAGGGAACAGAATAGCGGACCCCTTGTAAATTTATTTACAAAATCATTAGACACCGGAGTTGTGCCAGAGTTGTGGAAACAGGCAAATGTAGTACCAATATTCAAAAAGGGAGACAGAGCATCAGCGTCAAATTACCGGCCCATCAGTTTGACCTCAGTAGGGGGGAAATTTCTTGAATCAATTATAGCAGATAGCATCCGATCGCATCTAGAGAAAAGCAAATTAATCTACTACTCTCAACATGGGTTTACAAAGGGAAAATCTTGTCTAACAAATCTGCTGACTTTTTTTAGGAAAGTCTTCGAGGTCGTAGATAATGACGAAAATTACGATGTTATTTACTTAGACTTTAGCAAAGCATTTGACAGAGTACCGCATCAGAGGCTTCTGAGAAAAATTAAGGCTCATGGTATCGAGAGGAAAGTTTTAAATTGGATAAAATCATGGCTCACCGATAGAACGCAGAGGGTCAGCGTAGATGGTGTTAAATCTGAGTGGGGCCGTGTAACCAGTGGGGTACCCCAGGGGTCAGTACTAGGCCCACTCTTGTTCATAATCTACATAAACGATCTAGATACTGGGATCAGCAGTGACATAAGCAAGTTTGCGGATGACACCAAAATAGGGCGGCAGATTAATTCAGGGCAGGATGCAAATGCATTACAGGAGGATCTAAATAAACTGCAGGGGTGGTCTGAAAAATGGCAAAATATTAAGTGCAGCGTACTTAATATTGGAAGAACACATACTGACAATGTATACAGCCTTAACAACATCAACCTAGAGAAGTTGACTTGTGAAAGAGACCTAGGGGTACTTGCAAGCCCGGACCTACGGCCTAGAAAACAGTGCGTTAATGTTCGAAATAAGGCAAACAGAGTATTGGGTTTTATATCTAGAAGTGTAAGTAATATGAGTGCAGAGGTCTTATTGCAAATATATTTTGCGCTAGTGAGGCCGCACCTCGATTATGCGGTTCAGTTCTGGTGTCCATATTATAGAATGGATATCAATTCACTAGAGTGGGTGCAGCGAA
Organism: Homarus gammarus; assembly: GCA_958450375.1. Lineage (NCBI taxonomy): Eukaryota > Metazoa > Arthropoda > Malacostraca > Decapoda > Nephropidae > Homarus > Homarus gammarus. Next base: position 702,803 of record CAUDMG010000844.1, read on the forward strand.
GAATGACGAAAATGATTCCGAGTCTTAGAAACCTTCCATGTCAGGATAGGTTAAAGAAACTTAACTTGCATTCCCTAGAAAGACGAAGAGTGCGGGGAGATATGATAGAAGTATTCAAGTGGGTGAAAGAAATCAATAAAGGTGATTAGCTAAAGTTCTTATAATATCCGAGCAGGATAGGACTCGAAGCAACGGATTCAAGTTGGATAAGTTTAGGTTTAAGAGGGAGATATGAAGAAACTTGTTCACAAATAAGGTGGTAGACGAGTGGAACAAGCTTAGCAACTTTGTAGTAAGTGCTGGAGCTCTGGAAAGTTTCAAAAGGAGGCTAGAAAGATTCATGGACGATAGAGAGTGGTAGTAACTCTCGACAGGAGCTGCCATGCACAGGCCAACCGACCTATTGCAGACTCCTTATTTTCTTATGTTGGGAATAATAATCATCTCATTGCTTGGGAAAAAAGCTTAGAAGTATTCAAATCATCTTGTGTCACAAAAAGACTTCTGGTTGAAGCTAGTTTGATTAAGGAATTTAAATCAATAAACCTTAGTGATGGTCAGTTCAAAACTGATAATATGTTACATAAATTTATTTTTCAGTGGCCCAAGGTTAAAAATGCTTTGAAAACCTTTGATCTAGATGTAGGATAGTTATTTAGTGGGTCCCTTATTTTTTACCTGAACCTGAGTAGTCACGTCTCCCCCTACGTGTGTGTGTGGGGATTAGTGAATGACATCATTATGACATGACCTCACGTTTAATAAGGTCACCCTGTATTTTTAAGCCTCTATCTGTTCATGCAATCCAGTTGCCTCTGAAGATGACTTGAATAAAGACGAAAGTTAAGGTGCTCCGTTGTTTCCCCTTTTCCCGTGTGATTTTATCAATATATATATATATATATATATAAGCTGATAACCACAAGGAAAGAAGAAAACACGAAGTTCCCAAGCGCTTTCGTGTAATTCACATCTTCAGGGGTGAGTACAGACTAAAGAGAAATACAAAACAAGGTGTATATATCACACAGATGGTGGCCTAGAAGCAGGAAAAATGACAATGAAGAACCAGAGCCTCTATATACACAATAACAACAAAACAACAATAAAAATAACAACAAATATGAACCAAAAGATGGGCACAACTCTCCAGTCACACAAGAACCTGGATGGACCCCCCCCCCCCACCCTAAGATAATAAGCCCCAAGGACAACTTAGAATAACTTAGCTTAGCTTGGCTGAGACCTGCCTTCCCTAACCCCATGAACCACTAAGGCAGCACAGTTACGGAAGACAAAAAAAAACCCGTTTCCGCAAGGTGGATAGCCCACCTGCTGTTAACCTTCTCCTCTACTTCCCACTTCTGAACTTTACCTTGTACTATACCCTTCTCCCACTCTCAGAGCTACTGCTCTCTTCTCTCCGTACAACCAACCAACCAGGTCCACAATGGTCAGGTCTCACCCTGCTCTGTATATAAACACCTTGTTTTGTATTTCTCTTTACTCTGTACTCACCCCTGAAGATGTGAATTACACGAAAGCGCTTGGGAACTTCGTGTTTTCTTTTTTCCTTGTGGTTATCAGCATATACCTAGATCACGCGCACCTACAGTGATTTACTTGCATATATATATATATATATATATATATATATATATATATATATATATATATATATATATATATATATATATATTTATATATGTATAATTAAAAATTGCTGTGAGATAACTAAGACAACCGTTTAAAGACGAAGATTGCCCTCGAAGTATAATGTTTCGTTTTCCGGGTCGCATGACTGTGTGGAACAACATGTTCCCCCTTTCTGTGTGGTACAACATGTTCACCTCTGTATGTGTGGTACAACATGTTCCCTCTGTCTGTGTTGTACAACATGTTCCCTCTGTCTACGTGGTACAACATGTTCCCTCTGTCTGTGTTGTACAACATGTTCCCTCTGTCTACGTGGTACAACATGTTCCCTCTGTCTGTGTTGTACAACATGTTCCCTCTGTCTATGTGGTACAACATGTTCCCTCTGTCTGTGTTGTACATCATGTTCCCTCTGTATGTGTGGTACAACATATTCCCCCTGTATGTGTGGTACAACATGTTCCCCCTGTATGTGTGGTACAACATGTTCCCCCTGTATGTGTGGTACAACATGTTCCCCCTGTCTGTGTGGTACAACATGTTCCCCCTGTATGTGTGGTGCCTCAAAGTTAAAATGAAAGTCGAAAAATATGGTTTTGCCACATATAAACATATACACAAAAAATGCGTAAACACAAAAACTAACACACACTCCAGCTTAAGGAATATCACAGTGCTCTAGTCATTTAGAAACTAATAAATCATTTTGAAGCTTGCACAATTTATTGTCAGTCAACCATTTCTTCACTACATGAGTTTTATACTGGAAAAATACGATGTGTGATGATCTCGAGGCAAAATATAAGAGCGCTGAGAGTCAGTCCGGTGACTAGGAGCACAAACATCCCCTGGAGTGTGGAGAAGAGCGCTAGATTTAAATAAGATTCCTACGATAAATAAACGAATAATGATTTATAGTTTTATGTAACTTATGATAATTTATTATTATTATTATTATTATTATTATTAATATTGTTAGTATATTTATTATTACTATTATTACTATTATTATTATTATTATAAGTAGTAGTAGTAGTAGTAAAGTAGGATATTTAATATTAAGGTAATAAAATGGAGGCGAAGGTATAGCTATTAGGGGAGGCTGGAGGCCATACAATTAAAAAAAAAGTATAGTAGTGGTAGTGGCAGCAGTAGTAATAGTAGTATTGGTAGTTCCTGTTGCATTCAATAATTAATATTATTGTTACTATTACAGTGATGATCATCATTTTTTTTAAAATAGAGTATAATATAAATATTTTACCCAAAGGTTTTCCACAGAGAGAGAGGTGCTGACAGTGATCTTAGTCGGAGGAAAGGAACACGTTGTGAAGTTTGGTATTTGTTGGTTAATCCACTGGTAGTACAGCCCAGCTTCAGTTATTGACATGACCCTGTAGAAGATGATGACAAATAAATATAGAACCAAAGATTGATGTTTTATAATCATAAGAACGGTTAGATAGATAGACCAATATAATAATGTTTTATGCACTATGATTGTTTGTACATTCTACTTATCACAGGAACAAGAGGACTGTTCTTTTGACCAATGAGAGCTAAGGCAGATGGTAGCAACCCCTCTCTCGACAAGTAGAAGTCACAACGACCTACGGGAGGTACAGGTGTATTAGTATAGTATTAACTGCAACCAGCAACTGAACTATGATTACATACACGCACACATAACTTATATATATATATATATATATATATATATATATATATATATATATATATATATGAAATCCTTTGATAATTCTAAACCGCAATGTCTCTATGGTAAAATGTCAGACTCTGCATATGCCCCCTTGTTCGTGACTGGTGCAAGTACATTAAACATAGTCCAGGCATTCTAGAACACGTCAGACAATCAATGGTGCGATGTGTACAGGCCTGCATTGAGGCAGAAGGGGGCAACTTTGAACATTTCATTTAGGTTGTAACAAAGAGGAGTCACACTGTACAGATCTATGGATAAATGATTACAGAAACCTATAGGGGTTTCAATTCATATTCACTCTCATTAATACAACATCTTAAATATATTATAACATGGAAACTATGCAGAATCTAACATTTTACCATAGAGGCATTGTGGTTTAGAATTATCCAAGAATTTCATCCTCCAATTTAATTATCCTCTTTGCTGAATCATCCTGTATATTCACCAAGACAAATATAAGTCTTTGAAGGACTGACCTAAGTGACCACCTCTCTCACTTAAGAACATAAGAAATAAGGAGTCTGCAATAGGCCGGTTGGCCTGTGCATGGCAGCTCCTCTCGAGAGTAAATTATAATGCTGTGATATACATAATTCACTGTACAAGGACAAACCAAACGAGTTGACCATCTAAGAATAACAAAGAAAGTAGTTGAAACCTGTTTTAGAGACGTCTCGGCTAACGATCATACTAATGATGATCTCCAAGTTTATAAGAACGTGGTCGCCTCGCCTCACCAGGGTGTCGGCACTGTGGAAGACCTCAAACAATGTCTGGTACCTGATGCCTCCCCTTGACTCCGTTTCGGCCACTTCACGGTATATCCCAGACTCCACTGACTTGGAGGAAAAAAATGTGTTGAAATTCACACATAATGCACAGCCACTTTCACACTGATATTAGGTATTCTGCTATAGTACATTTTTGTGCAAGTACAGGTTTAAGAATAAAGCTACAGTAATATTCATATGGTGATAATATCGTAAGGTCTTACTTGACCAAGACATGACAGAAACGCACCGAAGTCTTACTAAGCTTCCTCTATATAAATTGCAATTCATATTTAAGTGGGTACATACATCAACTTATTAAGAGACAGATACCTACAAGTGCTCGTACCTTGATATATTCAACATTCTTTGAGTTGCTCTGCCAAATCATAGTTGTCGAGGGGCTGTCTAAAAGGTCACGAAGGGTTTGGTATGGCTGTTCGATGTGTCTTACTGCTAGTACGGACATGAGAGTCCCGGCGTAGCTCTTGACCAGCACGAGTGACATTAACATCCAAACAGCGAACACAAGACGCCTCCACCACCATCCAGACACCATGTAGTCTGTGGCACCGAAGTAATAATAATAGTATTGTTAGTAGTACTGATATAATGAGTTTTAAGCCTAAGGTTCTTATACGAACTATTGAATGACATTATTCCCTGAGTACAATGTCTTCGAATTTAAGGATATTGATCATCGTATTGAAAATGTTAAGATCAAGGAGACTAGTGATCAAGTCGTTGCACTCTATAGACTAAGTTATTGAACTCAAAGGGATAAGTTGTTACACTCAAGGGGTTGTTAATGTACGCGAGGAAATATTTATCTAGGGGAAATCTAAATAATTGCATTATCGGCATTGGAATCGGTAGCCCACTGGAAGTATTAAACATCAGGGGTCGTACATCTATTGTTTCTCATTTCGCCGTCGAGGGAACTATAGCTTGCAAACACTAAAGATAACTACGGTTTCCCCCACTCGACCTCTAGTAGACCCCCTAAAAAAAGATTCTTGAAAGATAAAAAATACAAATAAAACTCTTTTGCTTAAAGAATAAATTCAGCTATTATTTATAAAAAATAATTCATATACAGTAGGTGTACAGTTGTCAATATGTCATCCTCGATCGCTGTTACCTATCTAATCGCATGTTTAGTTTAGACAACCTAGTGTCATTTTACATAAAATATTTGTTTGAGACAAGAAAAAAATCGGTACAGACATCTAAAAATTAGCTTTTATTTTTTTAAATTTTAGCTGTACATAGTTATTATCTAAAAAAAAATGTGTATTGGTGATATACTGATGGAATAATCATATCTTTGGAAAAAAATCCGGAATACTCATCACACACACATGCTTTTGAGTGAATGTGTATATGCGTTTATGAGACAATATACCAGTATTAGAATCCTTGTGAAATAATGAAAGTTTCAGATACAATCCCCTTTCTTGTTCCAGGCGCCACTAGTTAGATCACGAAGCACTCCCAGTCCACCCTTCGGTAAAGGGTGTACATAACTAACTGTTCAAGGTGGGTAGGTGTAGGCGACTGACTGCAGTCCAGGCCCCCTCTGCCCCAGGGAGGCTTAGTATAAAGTGCTGTCTCTAATGGGTAGTCATGCCTGTGGACTCTGCTTACACTTCTACTACTTTTCGAAGATCAACACAAGGTGGAATTAATACTTAGTTAGATCGCTTAGTCATAACCGATTAAACTAATTTGGATGGGCATTATCACATTCATTAGCAATAAACCTGTGTACTTAATGAGTCAAATATCGTTCTGGACAAATTCAGAAAATATTTATGTCACGTAGGTAACCGCATTAAATTACATTGACTTTGATGATCGGATCGTTTAATAAAGATATTCAGTGTTGGTCCTGGAGGCGAAAGAACAATCTTCTAGTACAAATTCAGCAAGCTTGATAGTGTGGGATGAAGGGGCAAGACAGACGCTGGTGATTACTGGTGTCACTGTCATACGATATAGTTCACTGGGAAATACATCCTTCGTGAGATCCATATATGTCAAGCACTTGTTTATGATTTGTTGATACAAACCTTACCAAGGAAATAATTCCTTGGAGAACTGTATCCCTTAGCACAAGTGCTCTCTTTATGGCAAGAACCTAAGACTTACCTTGCTGCAGTAAGATACGAAATAAACTGAAGGAATTCGATGTCCAGTTGTCATGTTTATAGTCGTTTCGAGAGAATGAAGAAGACAAGAGGAACATCACGACTGGCAGCATCAACATTGTCGTCAGGATGGCCACCCACACTAACGGCGCCAGAGGTGCGAACAGGAAGCCCCACGGGTCGATTTCTGGCCGCCCTCGACGAGCGAGGATTCTTGAGTATTGTATAGTTAGTGGCATGGTAAAATCCACCACTTCAGCCCGTGCAAAAGACAAACTCACCGGGTCAGCACAAAACTCCGCTTCCTCGGTGGGTAAAAAACAAAATAAACATAAGAAAGACTATGTTGCCGCTGTTGTATATACAAGTATATATATATATATATATTATCAACGACCTCACCAGCAAGGAATCGAACCCTCGACCTACTGGGTGTGACTAGGGAGCGCTTACCGGCTAGGCCACAAGGACACTAAAAGCAGTTCTAGACTCTGTTATATTTCACACAAAGCCTGTTCATCGAGCTGATGGCGCCGTGAACCTCATTGGGAAACTGCCCGTGCCTCGTATGTGGTGTCAGTAGCATTTTACCGAATCCAGCTGGTATGAAACGCGAGGTGCATATATATACTTCATTTTTAGTCCATTTAACACGCGGACTTTGAACATATTATCAACGACCTCACCAGCAAGGAATCGAACCCTCGACCTACTGGGTGTGACTAGGGAGCGCTTACCGGCTAGGCCACAAGGACACTAAAAGCAGTTCTAGACTCTGTTATATTTCACACAAAGCCTGTTCATCGAGCTGATGGCGCCGTGAACCTCATTGGGAAACTGCCCGTGCCTCGTATGTGGTGTCAGTAGCATTTTACCGAATCCAGCTGGTATGAAACGCGAGGTACATATATATACTTCATTTTTAGTCCATTTAACACGCGGACTTTGAACATATATCAACGACCTCACCAGCAAGGAATCGAACCCTCGACCTACTGGGTGTGACTAGGGAGCGCTTACCGGCTAGGCCACAAGGACACTAAAAGCAGTTCTAGACTCTGTTATATTTCACACAAAGCCTGTTCATCGAGCTGATGGCGCCGTGAACCTCATTGGGAAACTGCCCGTGCCTCGTATGTGGTGTCAGTAGCATTTTACCGAATCCAGCTGGTATGAAACGCGAGGTACATATATATACTTCATTTTTAGTCCATTTAACACGCGGACTTTGAACATATAATCAACGACCTCACCAGCAAGGAATCGAACCCTCGACCTACTGGGTGTGACTAGGGAGCGCTTACCGGCTAGGCCACAAGGACACTAAAAGCAGTTCTAGACTCTGTTATATTTCACACAAAGCCTGTTCATCGAGCTGATGGCGCCGTGAACCTCATTGGGAAACTGCCCGTGCCTCGTATGTGGTGTCAGTAGCATTTTACCGAATCCAGCTGGTATGAAACGCGAGGTGCATATATATACTTCATTTTTAGTCCATTTAACACGCGGACTTTGAACATATTATCAACGACCTCACCAGCAAGGAATCGAACCCTCGACCTACTGGGTGTGACTAGGGAGCGCTTACCGGCTAGGCCACAAGGACACTAAAAGCAGTTCTAGACTCTGTTATATTTCACACAAAGCCTGTTCATCGAGCTGATGGCGCCGTGAACCTCATTGGGAAACTGCCCGTGCCTCGTATGTGGTGTCAGTAGCATTTTACCGAATCCAGCTGGTATGAAACGCGAGGTGCATATATATACTTCATTTTTAGTCCATATATATGCACCTCGCGTTTCATACCAGCTGGATTCGGTAAAATGCTACTGACACCACATACGAGGCACGGGCAGTTTCCCAATGAGGTTCACGGCGCCATCAGCTCGATGAACAGGCTTTGTGTGAAATATAACAGAGTCTAGAACTGCTTTTAGTGTCCTTGTGGCCTAGCCGGTAAGCGCTCCCTAGTCACACCCAGTAGGTCGAGGGTTCGATTCCTTGCTGGTGAGGTCGTTGATAATATGTTCAAAGTCCGCGTGTTAAATGGACTAAAAATGAAGTATATATATGCACCTCGCGTTTCATACCAGCTGGATTCGGTAAAATGCTACTGACACCACATACGAGGCACGGGCAGTTTCCCAATGAGGTTCACGGCGCCATCAGCTCGATGAACAGGCTTTGTGTGAAATATAACAGAGTCTAGAACTGCTTTTAGTGTCCTTGTGGCCTAGCCGGTAAGCGCTCCCTAGTCACACCCAGTAGGTCGAGGGTTCGATTCCTTGCTGGTGAGGTCGTTGATAATATGTTCAAAGTCCGCGTGTTAAATGGACTAAAAATGAAGTATATATATGCACCTCGCGTTTCATACCAGCTGGATTCGGTAAAATGCTACTGACACCACATACGAGGCACGGGCAGTTTCCCAATGAGGTTCACGGCGCCATCAGCTCGATGAACAGGCTTTGTGTGAAATATAACAGAGTCTAGAACTGCTTTTAGTGTCCTTGTGGCCTAGCCGGTAAGCGCTCCCTAGTCACACCCAGTAGGTCGAGGGTTCGATTCCTTGCTGGTGAGGTCGTTGATAATATGTTCAAAGTCCGCGTGTTAAATGGACTAAAAATGAAGTATATATATGCACCTCGCGTTTCATACCAGCTGGATTCGGTAAAATGCTACTGACACCACATACGAGGCACGGGCAGTTTCCCAATGAGGTTCACGGCGCCATCAGCTCGATGAACAGGCTTTGTGTGAAATATAACAGAGTCTAGAACTGCTTTTAGTGTCCTTGTGGCCTAGCCGGTAAGCGCTCCCTAGTCACACCCAGTAGGTCGAGGGTTCGATTCCTTGCTGGTGAGGTCGTTGATAATATGTTCAAAGTCCGCGTGTTAAATGGACTAAAAATGAAGTATATATATATATATATATATATATATATATATATATATATATATATATATATATATATATATACTATAGTCCGTATGCATTTCATAAATTTAATACGGGCATCTCTGTATCCACATATGCTATGATATATTAAATATGAAATTGATATTTAAACGGAATGTCACTACAAATACTGTTCTTTGGGTAACACACACACAAGTAAATTTACCTATAATAAACGAATATAAAATTGGCAACAATTGTAAATTCTAAAGGCCGGAATCACAGTTTCTTACTTTCATGCGATTTACAATTTCGTCGCGATTGATGCCTCACCCCCACTTACCTCCCTCACCACCATGCCTATCAAGCCTGACCAGGACCCATTAGTCTGCTTGGAGCCGAAACTGTTGTCAGGTGGAACCACGTATTTGTATCTGTAGAATAATTAATATCCGTCTTAGATGAATTCCCCTATCAATCGTCTGAAACTGTTTTCCACGGTGAAGTCGATTTGATACATATGTGACAGTGAGGACTGTGCATGATGGTATCTAGTGAAGTTAATTAGGACAGGTTTAAAAATATATTTAATTCTAGCAAAATTTTCCACAAATCTATCTTCTCTCAATCAATAGGTCAATCAATCACTCAATCAATCAATCTATCAATCAGAGTACCGTCCTCATGTCTGAGGGTTGGCTGCCACATGCCTCCACTGCAAACGTTTTCAGGTTGTTTCCCCCTGGCTCTCCTACCCTAAACTTGTCCATTAATATTTGTGCTATTATTCCCTTATCCTTAAATATAGGACCAAGTATCTCTTTTTTGTTCTTTTCTTTTAACAATTAAAACACTTTCCTTGAAGTCTTTGTTCACCTAAGTACTTCATTTGTTTTCCTGTCAGTGAAAATTATTTCTTAACATATGCCTATAACACCACATTTTATAGGCCCCCCAGTCTCTTTATGGTGTCTGCTGAAACGGTCTCTACTTTTGACACATGCAAAAGTACTTTCCACACTACATCCTTGGCCACCTTAGGGTCGAGACCTATTTCAGGCGCTGTTCCTGCTGAGCATTGGCCCCACTTGGCCAATGTTCGGCCCATTCCGCAAGTCCCTCTCCCTGACCCATCCTCACCACCGGGATATCAACATAATCAAAAGTGACAATTTCGTTTCGGAAAGAAGTGGGATCAGTGTTGAACAGTGATGAACAGTGTTTAAGCCAGTGAATTCAGCACCAGACAGTACCAGTGAGAGCCGTGACAGACCAGTGAGATACTGAATCACCCCTGGGAACTGACCACCATCTTCTGGCTAGGAGGTGCTAATCGCTGAACCATAGGAACAACAGTGTGTCGGCTTCACACCTGACTACGAGCTCACACAACACCACCCAGCAGGGTGAAGTACTGTGACACGACCCCACACCACCTGGTGTCTCCATGACCACGTGAGGTCCGTCATATCAACACCCGAGGACGAGTTACTGCACTACGTGAACACCACACCATCCGGTGCCCCCATAAGAACATAAGAATGGAGGAAACTGCAGCAGGCCTATTGGCCCATACTGGGCAGTCCCATTTACACCCAACTCCTATTGCTCATATAAGCATCCAACCCATGTTTGAAGCTATTCAGCTTATTCGAGTTAATGATGATATTTGGTAACATGTTCCATTCATCCACTACTCTGTTTCCAAACCAGTGTTTACCTATTTCACCCCTAAATCTAAGTTTGTCTAATTTAAAACCATTATTACGAGTTCGCTCCTGGTTGGATAGTTTGAGTACCTTTGTAATGACCCTTTGTTTAGCCCTGACTTCCACTTATACACCTCTATCAGGTCGCCCCTCGCTCTACGTCTCTCGAGGGAGTGCAAATTTAGATGCTTTAATCTGTCTCTATACTCAAGGTTCTTAATGCCCGGGATTAGTCTTGTCATTCTCCTCTGAATTCTTTCCAAGGATTCTATATCCATCCTGTAATACGGTGACCAGAACTGAACTGGGTAATCCAGGTGTGGTCTCACAAGCGCAAGATACAGTTTTAGGATGACCTCGCTAGTCTTGTAACTAACACTCCTTTGTATGAACCCAAGTACTTTATTAGCCTTGTTACAAGCAAAAACACATTGTTTACTTGGCTTAAGGTTCCTACTAATCATTACTCCTAAATCTCTCTCACAGTTAGATTTCTCTATGGCATCGTTGTTCATCTGGTATCTGGTTTCCCGTTTTACATCTCCTATACTGACTACTTTACATTTGTCCACATTGAATTTCATCTGCCATTTTTCAGACCATTCGAAAAATTCGTTTAGATCATCCTGTAGTTTTGCCGAGTCCTCGTCAGATTTAATTATACGCCCTATTTTTCTGTCACAGGAAATTTACTTAAGTTGCTGTCTACGACGATATCTATGTCGTTTATGTATATAATGAATAATAATGGTCCAAATACCGAGCTTTCGGGAACTCCACTATTGACGTTGCTCCAATCGGATTTAGTGTCGTTAATAATCACTTACTGTTTCCTGTCCTGTAACCATGGGCCTTCCACTTTTCTTATTAGTCTTTCTTGGGGGACTCTGTCGAAGGCTTTGCTAAAGTCGATATATTGGACATCATAACTGTGCCCCTCGTCCATTCATTCCAAAACATGAAAAGAATGTTAATAGATTAGTTAGACATGAACGCCCACTTGTGAAGCCATGTTGGGAATCATTGATCAACTTGTGCTTCTCCAGGTGATTTCGAAAAGAGTTTGAAATGATTGCTTCCAGTAATTTGCCTACAATCGATGTTAGACTGATTGGACGGTAGCTAGAGGATATTGATCTATCTCCCTTTTTGAAAATCGGTATTACATTTGCTATCCTCCAGGATTCTGGTACTACCCCCCCCCCCCCCAACTTTTTTTTAAGGATATGTTAAATAACTTTGCTAAGGGCATAGTAAGCTCTTTCTTATATTCCTTTAATACTGTGGCAAATATCTCATCGGGACCAGTTGACTTATTAGGCTTTAGTTTGTCTATTTGCTTACTAACATCGTTACTAGTCACTACTATCTCGCTTAATTTATTTTCTTTACTATATCTGTATATAGTCGGTGGCACGGGTATCATGCTTAAAGTTTCTGTGGTGAAAACTGTTGAAAAATATTTTTTCAGATTATTGCTCATTTCTCCATCGTTATCAGTTAGCTCGCCGTTATCTGACCATATTGGTCCAATCTTTTCTCTTGTTTTAGTTTGATACATTTGATAGAATCCTTTGGGGTTAAACTTCGCCTCCCTTGCTACCTTCAGTTCATTATTCCTCTTTGCTATTCTTATCTCGGTTTTAACCCTACCGGCCAATACCTTATAATAATCTCGGAGGTAAACTTCACCACGATTTGTTCTCCTACCTACAGTATAGCCTTCCTTTGTCCAATAATATTATTTAAATAATAATTTATCCATTTAGGGTCATTGTTGTTTGATCTGAGTTTTCTGTATGGTATGTTCTGCCTTTGTGCATTAAATAAGTCATTATTAAATTGTTGTGGAACTCATCTACCTCAGATCTCGTTATCACGTCATCTGCAACTGTCAGGTCCCCAAGTATGATGAGGTCGCCCTCTGTGGGTACATTGTGTAAGGTCACCTCATGTGAGGTCATGTAATTCACTCCTAAGCATGATTCCCCTTCTCTCAGCTGCCTCTTCAAACTATCAAAGTTTGCCCTTTTGATATCTGGGACTTTAGTGGAATTTTCCTTGCGGCTGCCCTGAAATTCTAACTGGAATCTAATTTCTGTGTGATCGCTGTTAGCAAGTTCGTTCCCTACCTCGACATTATTAATGAGGATTTCTCTATTTGACAGAACTAAATCGAGTATATTATTACCCCTGGTGGGTTCGGTTATATGTTGGCTTAGGAAATAATCCTGGGTTGTTTCAAGAAAATCCCCTGATTCTGAGTTACCTGTAAGGTCAATCCAATCTGTTTGGCTGAAGCTAAAGTCGCCTGCTATACAGACTTTGTTATGTATGGAAGCCCTGCGCATTTCATCCCAAATAAGTCGCTCATTAACTCTATCAAGATTAGGATGTCTATATACTACTCTTATCATTAATTTTTCCCTACCATCGATTAACTCCATCCAAATTGTTTCTGTATTCCGCTGAGTTTTTATTTCCGTATTTATTTCACATTTCAGATTATCCCTGACATAGATTGCTACTCCTCCTCCTTTCCTAATCTGCCTATCCGTATGGAATAATTTGTAACCTGCAATTTGATATTCGAAAGGTAACTCACGTGAATCTAGGTTTATAAGTGTTCATGTGAATGCTATTATATAGATTTTTTCGGTACATACCAACACCCTAATTTCTTCCATTTTGTTTCTCATACTTCTGCTATTTGAGTAGTGTACATTTAAGTTAATCGTGTTCTGAGTCCTCTCTTTGTCTTGTTTATGTTTTAACTCCCTGCCTAATTTAGTTTTGTCATAATTTCTAGCACCATTTCCCTGTAGCCTTTCAATTTGTTTGCCGGCTCCCACTGCCGTATACTCCACCCCCATGCTCATATGTTCTCCTAGCAGTTTAAAGACTTCGACATCTTTTGAACTGCCACCCCGGTGAATGGTAATAAAGTCACAGGAAAGAAAGTCACAGAAAAAAAGTCACATCTAAGGAAATAAAACTAATAATATTTTAAAACAATTATTAACTGACAATACATGACTTTTACATATTGACAACACAATTTATATATGATGCACATAGGTTAGGTTAGGTTAGGTTAGGTGCATTTTTTCTGTGACTTTTATTCCTGTGACTTTTTTTCTGTGACTTTTATTCCTGTGACTTTTTTTTACCTTTATTCGCCACGCCATCCCTAGACAGGTGCACCCCATCCCTAGCATAAAGGTCCGTTCTGCCGTAGAAGTTGTCCCGGTTGTCAATAAATGGAACTGATATTGACTTGTAATATCTGTCAAGACGGCCGTTGACACCAACTGCCCTTGACAACCTTTCACCACCAACTCCTCTTCTAGGCAAGACACCACATACTATAGGGATCTCTTCCCCTATATCTAACCTTCCCCAGCGCCTCCCTCTCCTCTTGAAAAGTTCCTCACTCCTAACCTTTCCTATGTTCGGCAGCCCCATGACCACGTGAGGTCCTTCATATCAACACCCGAGGACGATCTACTGCACCACATGAACACCACACCACCTGGTGTCCCCATGACCACGTGAGGTCCTTCATATCAACACCCGAGGGCGAGTTACTGCACCACATGAACACCACACAACCTGGTGTCCCCATGACCACGTGAGGTCCTTCATGTCAACATCCGAGGACGAGTTACTACACCACGTGAACACCACACCACCTGGTGTCACCATGACCACGTGAGGTCCTTCATGTCAACACCCGAGGTCGAGTTACTACACCACGTAAACACCACACCACCTAGTGTCTCCATGACCAGCCCAGGCCCGGGCAATCAACTGCAACCATAATATTTTGTAAGTTCAATTCATGTTCCTTCTTCTTTCAGTAATAAAAGCTTTTGTTAGACGACCCACCCACCCCATGTCTTTGTATGTAATAAGTCATTTTTGTCCAATGTATATTTTCTGCCTTCGGGCTGCCGAACTTTTTCAATAAACCGTTTATTATTATTATTATTATTATTATTATTATTATTATTATTATTATTATTATTACTATTATTTATGTCTATCCAGCAGCTTTTTTCTCAGTTTGAAGTTAATGTCCGTTTTCTCATTAGGTCCTTTAGATTATTAAATAATGTTTTTGCTTGAACTATTCTTGTTATAATTTCTTTTGGACAAGTACCATCACAGATAATGTTACTTCCCAAAAACTCAAAATTCCCCGCCTGTTTAAGTTCCCTATTGCCTACCATAATTTTTATTTGGGAGTTATTTTCAATTTCGAAACAACAATTACTTTTGCATTTACAGCACGGAAACACAAATAGTTGAGCATCATCAAGATCTGGCCTCCAGCATTGTAAGAGAAAGAAGTTGTAGTTCCGATTTCTCTTGTTAGGTCTAGTTAGCATTTAATTTCTGATAATATTCAAGTCGTAATATCAATCATATAAAATATGTAAAATATATTAATGTACCCAAGTCAAGGGGCAGAGTTAAGTAAGTCTAAAACAGAAACGAGCTAAGACGGAAAAAAGTGAAAGTAGCAATAGTTTCATTTAGGCCTAAGTTTCAAGTCCTAGAATATTACAACAGATAAACTGCAACTCTGAATGATCACTCCATCTATGGGACTATGCGTATGAAAAACTCGGCCAGGGAAATGCACCGGAAAGACACTATGTTCAGTCCATGTTTATGAAATATTCTTCATCTACGTCATAATGCCTCAAACACACAATAACTATGGGAAGATTAATTATGATACGATATTGAGCAAATAATTTTCACCTTAAAGATTATTATATTCAACATCTATGTATTGAACTTATAGGGTGTCATTTTTATCCTCACAAGTTATATAAACTTAAATTCTCATCAGTAATAGATTATAGGCAGGAATCTTAACTTACGTGAAATTTATTGCTTGTGCAAGAAAGTTCAACATGTCGTCCTTCGTACCTCCTTCTATATCTCTAATATGAATTTGATCCACTGCCACTGACAGAGTTGGCTTATGAAGGAATCTGCAACAGATTACAGTAGTCTTGTTTAGTAAATAAAAGTGTTGGCAAAAGCTTTGTGTTATGATTAAATTTCAGAGATTAAATATTTCATTCAGTACGTTTTCTGATACCTCCCTTCTTCTTCCCTCACCAACACGTGTATTATAGAAGTCCTGATTTTACATCATCAAATGATTGAATTGGTGTGAATTATTTACGAAGCTAAATACTGATCTATCATGAATCAAAAAATATATATCAAGCACAAGTTGTTTCTGCACTTTGTCTCGGTCTGATTTACTCTAATTTCATGTTTGTTTGTTTTTCTTATGAATTTGTAATATACTCGAGCTCTCCATTCCTCGAAATATGCTACGTACTGTATTGTGATCCGTTCTCCAACATTTTTTCACTGAGTGCAAACTTCTCTGCCATACTGCATCCACTGTTAGATCTACAATTTATATATTTGTATCTCACGTCAGATCACTTACTTATTTCATATGACCATTTTCATCTCCTAACATTCTTGCGTCGTTCTCGGGCATCTGATACTCTAGTAAATCGTCAGTCACTCTCGCCTTTATATCTTTAACCTAGTCTCTCGCCTCATTATATGACAGATGAACTCGCCACACCTCAGACTCTATGTTTTCTGTATCTGAAAATTTGTTCTTACGTTTAGACGCCATTTCCTTAAACTTGGATTTGGTGGGTTCGTTCATCATACGTCAGTTATAGCTATTATGCTCTACTATGTTATCTTAGCACTCAAGTTTCATCATTGAACTCTTTGAGGATGATGTTTTAAGCAATCATCCTGTAAGTGTTCATCATTATAAAATTTGTCGTGATATACATAAAAAATTTACATCATTTAGATTCCCATCCTTTTGCCACGTTATTCAGGGCCCTGTATTATTCCACATGGTAGACAGTTATGTCGTTGATATAATTTATGCCTTTATACTTGGAAATTATTTCTCCCACTTCAAAACCTAGACGTCTTAACACTTACTCGAAAAAGTATAGGGGAAATAGAGGAAGAGAGAAAGAAATTTAGAATTGGTAAAGCTTTTCTCCCCTTCCCTTATTTCGATAGCAACTTATATTAAACTTTGTTGAATCAATCTTTCTTTCATATAATCCAATACATACAGCATTGTATTTTATAAATGGGAAAGAACAGAACTCTTGTCAGTACAACTTACTTATAAAATTTGTCAGGGAAGAGTGGGAGATGGGTGGTGAGGGCGAGGCCTTGGTGGGTCGTCCAGGAAGCAATCTTCATAGCCTTGGTTCCCGAGATTGTATAGGGCAAGTGAATGAACACCGAACACCTACATGAGAGGTTTTAAATATTAATAAATCATTCACCTGAATCGTTTGCCTCTTCATGTCACAGGAGATGACTTTTTATAATAATTCATACGCGTCAAATGAAGATTCTCATAGTTCATGAGGCCTCAAAGTTTACTATACCTCGTATCTTCTAAAGTGTCGTCTACAACAAACAACATAGAGTTGGTCATGGAGAGTAACTTGTGTAGGTGGTGGAGCTCTGGGAGGGGCAGGCGGGTGACGACGAGGAGCCTCGTCGGCCAAACCAGGAGGCGGCCCTTGAGGGACCACTCGGCGAAGGCGGCGAGGAAGGCTGGGTCGTCGCTCACCACCACCACAGTCACGCACCATGACACTTGCCGCAGCTGTTGACGTCAAAACGGTAGAAGTTATGTGAGAGTGACCTACCCCCCTCAGTAGTAATGTGAGAGTGACCTACCCGCCTCAGAATTAATGTGAAAGTGACCTACCCACCTCAGTAGTAATGTGAGAGAACATAAGAACATAAGAATGGAGGAAACTGCAGCGGGCCTATTGGTCCATACTGGGCAGTCCCGTTTACACCCAACCCCTATTGCTCATATAAGTATCCAACCTATGTCTGAAGCTATCCAGCGTATTCGAGTTAATGATGGTGTTTGGTAACTTGTTCCATTCATGCACTACTCTGTTTCCAAACCAGTGTTTACCTATTTCACGCCTAAATCTAAATTTAGGTAATTTAAAACCATTGTTACGAGTTCGCACCTGGTTGGACAGTTTGAGTACCTTTGTAATGTCCCCTTTGTTTAGCCCTGACTTCCATTTATACACTTCTATCAAGTCGCCCCTGCTCTACGTCTCTCGAGGGAGTGCAAATTAAGATGCTTTAACCTTTCTCTATGCTCAAGGTTCCTAATGCCCGGGATTAGTCTTGTCATTCTCCTCTGAATTCTTTCCAAGGATTCTATATCCATTCTGTAATACTGTGACAAGAACTGAACTGCGTAATCCAGGTGAGGTCTCACAAACGCAAGATATAATCGTAAGATGACCTCGCTAGTCTTGTAACTAACACTCCTTTGTATGAACCCAAGTACTTTATTAGCCTTGTTACGAGCAAAAACATTGTTTATGTGGCTTAAGGTTCCTACTTATCATTACTCCTAAATCTCTCTCGCAGTCGGATTTCTGTTCATCTGGTAACCAGTTTCCCTGTTTACATCTCCTATATTGAGTACTTTACATTTGTCCACGTTGAATTTCATCTGCCATTTTCAGACCATTCGAAAAATTCGTTTAGATCCTCCTGTAGTTTTGCGGAGTCCTCGTCAGTCTTAATAACTCGTCCTATTTTAGTGTCACCAGCAAATTTACTTATGTTGCTGTCTATGGCGATATCTTTGTCTTTTATGTATATAATAAATAATAATGGTCCGAATACTGAGCCTTGGAGAACTTCACAAGTGACGTTGCTCGAATGGGATTTAGTGCCGTTAATGCTCACTCGCTGTTTCCTGTCCTGAAACCAAGCCCTAATCCATTTAAGGATATTACCTTTGATGCCATGTGCTTCTACCTTCCCAATTAGTCTTTTGTGGGGGACTATGTCGAAGGCTTTGCTAAAGTCGAGATATACCACATCATAATTGTGCCCCTCGTCCACCGTTTCGAAAACTGATGAAAAGAATGTTAATAGAATAGTTAGACATGAACGCCCGCTTGTGAAGCCATGCTGGGAATCATTGGTCAATTGGTGCTTCTCCAGGTGATTTCGAATAGAGTTTGAAATCATTGTTTCCAGTAATTTGCCTACTATTGGTGTTAGACTGATTGGACGGTAGTTAGAGGATAGTGATCTATCCCCCTTCTTGAAAATCTTTATTACATTCGCAATCCTCCAGGATTCTGGTACAACATCTGTTTTTAAGGACATGTTAAACAACTTTGCTAAGGACATACTAAGCTCTTCCTTACATTCCTTTAATACTCTGGCTAATTTGGTTAGTAACATCATTACTAGTCACTACTATCACGCTTAATTTGTTTACTCCACTATCTCTGAATAGGGTCGGTGCCTCAGGAATCATGTTTAAATTTTCGGTGGAGAAAACTGTTTAAAAATACTTATTCAAATTATTGCTCATTTCTCCGTCGTTATCAGTAAGCTTGCCGGTATCTGAGTGTATTGGTCCCATCTTTTCTCGTGTTTTAGTTTGATACATTTGGTAGAATCCTTTGGGGTTTGTCTTCGCCTCCCTTGCTATCCTTACCTCATTATTCCTCTTAGCCTTCCTTATCTCGGTTTTAACCCTACTCGCCAATACCTTATAATACTCCCGGAGGTAAATTTTACCATGATTTATCCTTCTACCTATAGCCTTCCTTTGGACAATAATGTTCTTTAAATAATTATTTATCCATTTATTGTCATTGTTGTCTGAACTGAGTTTTTTGTATGGTATGGTCTGCCTTTGTGCATTACGTATTAAAATTGTCGTGGAACTCGGCAATCTAAGATCTCGTTATCAGGTCGGCTTCAACCGTCAGGTTCCCCCCAAAGCGCGACACGGCCTCCCTCAACTGCCACTTCAAACTATCAAAGTTTGTCCCTCTGTAATCTGGGACTTTTGTGGAATTTTCCTTTTGTCTGCCCTGAAAATCTTACTGGAATCTAATGAGGTTTTTTCTGTTCGACAGAACTAAGTCGAGTATATTATTACCCCGGGTGGGTTCGGTTATATGTTGACCTACCCGCCTTAGTAGTTATATGAGAGTGAGCTACCCGCCTCAGTAGTAATGTGAGAGTGAACTACCCGCCCCAGTAGTAATGTAAGAGTTACCTAGCCGCCTCAGTAGTAATGTAAGAGTGACCTACCCGCCTCAATAGTAATGTGAGAGTGACATACCAGCCTAAGTAGTAATGTGAGAGTGATCTACTCATCTCAGAAATCATGTGACACTGACCTACCTGTCGAACTTCTTCCACCACTTGAGAGAGATTCGCTTGCACCACGATATTATTCTGATCATCTAATACCACCTCAAGCAGAGCCATCCCTGAAGGGAAGCGCAGAGACAAAAATTCCTGTAATATGAGAAAGAAAATTATATATATATATATATATATATATATATATATATATATATATATATATATATATATATATATATATATATATATATATATATATATATATATATATATATGCTGAAAACCACCAGGAAAGAAGAAAACACGCTTGGGAACTTCGTGTTTTCTTCTTTCCTGGTGGTTATCAGCATATACCTAGATCACGCGCACCTACAGTGATTTACTTGCATATATATATATGTATATATATATATATATATATATATATATATATATATATATATATTATATATATATATATATATATATATATATATATATATATATATATATATATATATATATGTATGTAACCGGTCGGAATTACTGGACTTTAATTTCTCACTTGACTTGGGGTTTATTAAAGATTATTAGATGGAAATTGCAGTGGAAGCGCCCCTTTAAAAAAATCCCGAACCAGCACAAGAACACTTAAATTTATTAGCAAAATGAATTGTCCGTGACCCGTGGAAGGATAGCATCTGTGACTGGGATGAATGAGACACTCTAAAATTTAGACACTTATATTCCCTCTAACACTACAGACACAATCAAATAATGGTACACCAATATGCGCACCTCTTAACCTGAACTTAAAACACTACTCTGGGGAATAAAAGTTACACATGATATTGAAATTATTAGAAACTCAGACAATGCCTCATTAGACAACAATAAATTTAAAGTATTTAGAAATGTTGCTTGCAAACATGAAACAGGCCTTAAGGGCTTTCAACAATATAATATCAACCACTGAGAAAATCGTATAAAATAAATAGAAATTAATAACTCTACAATGAATAGGCCTTAAGGGCACTCAACAAAATTATATCACCCCAACAGATGCACACTTTCTAACCTAACTTAAACACTACTCTGGGGAACAAAGGTTATACCTGAGATCGGAATTATAAAGAAAAATTAAATGCATTAAAGGAATTAAATCACAGTATCACTCTGGTTTCATTTAGTGACACAAACATTAAAAAAACAATACTATCAAAATCATTTAAGAACTATTACTACACACGTCAAGATAATATCAGTAACTGAAAAAATTGTACTAACTACACACAGAAATATTGTTACTATTATTGAGATGTTACTGAGTCCACCAATACCCGTGAACCATGCTCCACCCAACTCAACATACACCCATAATAAGGGAGATAAAATGTTTCTCTAGGTATCCCGTAGACTTCTGGTCTCAGTGTGTGACCATCAATTTACTCAGATAGCCTCAGTGTTCTCTCAGTGTGCCCATGGCCGAAAAGAGAGAACGCCCGCAGGTGAACCATGGCCAGTAGGTAATACTTCTAGCTGACCGAGAGCACGTGGTGTTGTGCACCTATGTGGTAAGAACTGATCACCCAATGCTGATGCTGGTCCCGTGTCGTTTTAGTTGTCGGGAGCACTCGTTCACTCAAGAGATCCTTTGCTACCTCGCTAACCAGTGATAAGCCTACATTGATCGTTCCAACGGCGACAATTGCCAACCCTCAATCATCAACGGCAGTCTCAAACGGCAGTCAATCTCTCGCAGTCAAGTGGGTTCTGACGGAAACCCTGAAATTAACTCACTGTTAGCTCTTCATAACTTTATCACTGCCCTATCTAACCACTATCTGAGATCGAATGAGACTTTTGTTATACTGCAATAGCGCAACACAGGTGACTAGACCACATGACTATTTCTGTTGGTCCGATCGCTTTCGCGTAACAGAGGACCAGCCAGCCTCGCGTCTCGCTAAGGCATTAACTTAGGCCTACGTGACCTATTTTCTGCCTAAGTAATAAATTTCTTGGGACACCCGTAACATTATTCAAACTGATAAACGATCTATAATAATTTCAAATTTAATAATAGTCCCTTAACTTCATGAATCGCATCATTATTAATTCGGCAAACTACATTCAATAACGTATAGGCCCAGCTCCAAAAGCTCTCACTATGGGCAGGAGCGCTCTATTCCCTCAGACGACCTTGAAAACTCAGTATCGCTAATGGCGCGGCGTTTGAAATCACACTAAAGTTTCTGAATATTACATATATATATATATATATATATATATATATATATATATATATATATATATATATATATATATATATATATATATATATATATATATATCTGTCCATGTAATCCAGTTACCTCTGAAGATGTCTTGAATAAAGACAAAAGCTAAGGAGCTCCGTTGTTTCCCTTTTCCCGTGTGATTTTATCAAGATTTATCTTATCCACGTTTTCATTGTGGATCTACATGAAATATATATATATATATATATATATATATATATATATATATATATATATATATATATATTATATATATATATATATATATATATATATATATATATATATATATACATACAGTATTACCCGGCTTTACGTGGTTTCACTTTACGCGATTTCTCATATACGCGGTGCCTCGCCAGAACCGAACTTTCACTTTACGCGGTTCATCTACCCATATACGCGCAGAGTGTCCTGCTCCACGCTATTTTTAGATTCGCCCCACCCGCCTGCTCCTGCCTCCTTCCTCCTCACGCCTCTGCCTGGGCAAGCCGCGCGGTAAGGTTGCGCAGTGCATGTCTCTGTTGCGTTATCACTGACGTCATATGACGTATCTGACTGTGATTGGCCATGCATCCCTACCCCCCTCTACTGCTAGCTGTAATTGGTTTAAAGTATGATGACGTGTCCACCCGGAGAGGGAGGGAGGGAGGAAAGACGACGCTTGACCTAGCCGCGGCAGTTTCATCCCTCCAGGCCCCGTATGCCGACCCATCTCTTCTACTAACGTAAGTGTTACACCTAGCTTTTAGTTTTCCTAACCTAACCTTTATTTTTCCTAACTTAACCTTTATTTTTCCTAACCTAACCTCTTCTATATTACTTGTTTGTGCATACCATCATAAAGTTAAGATAAAATTTTTACTGCAACATAGTTGTGTGTCGTCAAAAATTGGAGTTTGGGGGTCGGGCCAGTCTCTATTGGAATTAATCCCATGTGTTCTGTTGTTCCATTTACGCGGATTTCACTTAACGCCGTTCTGTGGGTTCAATTGACCGCGTAAATCGGGGTACTACTCTATATATATATATATATAATATATATATATATATATATATATATATATATATATATATATATATATATATTATATATATATATATATATATATATATATATATATGTAATATTCAGAAATTTCAGAGTAATTTCGAATGCCCCGCCATTGGCAACACTGAGCGTTCAAGGTCATGGGAGGGGGGAGAGCGCTTCCCCCTCCTAGCGGGAGATGGTGGAATTAGGCCTATATGATATTAAATGTAGTTTACCGATTGAATAATGATGCGAGTCATGAAGTAAGGGACTATTATTGAATTTTAAATTATTATAGATCGTTTAGCAGTCTGAATAATGTTACGGGTGTCCCAAGGAGTTATTAGTTAGGCGGAAAATAAGTCACGTAGGCCTAAGCTCACGCCTTGAGAGAACGCGACGAGGCCTCTCCCCCAGTCCCGGAGAGCATTCACAGAGACAAGACGTCTCTGCGCGCTTGTCCCAGGAATAGTCACGTGGCCTAGTCACCTGTGTTGCATTATTGCAGAGTAACAAGTAAGTCTCATTCGATCTCAGACAGGGTTAGATAGGGCAGTGATAAAGTAAACTAGAGCTAACAGTGAGTTCATTTCATGGTTTCCGTGAGAACCCACTTGACTGGAGTTGACCCGGAGTTGACTGCGAGAGATTGACTGCCGTTTGAGACTGCCGTTGATGGTTGAGGGTGGCGATTGTCGCCATTGGACCGAGCAAAGTAGGCCTGTCACTGTTTAGCGGGGTAGCAAAGGATCTCTTGAGTGAACGAGTGCTCCCGACAACTAAACGACCCGGGACCAGCAGTGGGTGATCAGTTCTTACCACTCCGGGCACATCACCACGTGTCCCGAGCTGCTAGCGAAACTCTCTTGCTAACGGGACGCTAAAGCTTCTCTCAACTGTACAAGGTCTGATTGGCTCACTCCCGTCCGCTTTATGGACGCACTGGGAGTACACTGAGGCTATCTGAGTAGACTAATGGTCACACACTGAGACCGTGAGTCTAGGCCTCTAGGAGATACCTGGAGGAACATTTTCCCTCCCTTATTACGGGTGTAGTTTAATAGTTTCTAGATAATTTTGATAATATTGTTTTGAATGTTTGTGCCATCAAGTGGAACCAGAGTGATACTGTGATTGATTCTTTTAATGCCTCTGATTGTTCTTCATAATTCTGATCTCAGGTATAACCTTGTTCCCCAGAGTAGTGGTTAGGTTAGGTTAGGAAGTGTGCATCTGTTGGGGTGCTATAATTTTGTTGAGTGCCCTTAAGGCCTATTCATTGTAGAGTATTTAATTTCATGTTTTATTACCATTTCCTCAGTGACTGATATAATTTTGTTGAGTGCCCTTAAGGCCTATTCATTGTAGAGTATTTAATTTCATGTTTTATTACCATTTCCTCAGTGACTGATATAATTTTGTTGAGTGCCCTTAAGGCCTATTCATTGTAGAGTAGTTAATTTCTTTTTTTAATACCTAAGTGACTGATATTATTGTGTGAAAGCCTTTAAGGCCTGTTTCATGTGTGCACGCAACAGTTCTTAATACTTCAAATTTATTGTTGCCTGAGGTTCTAATAATTTTTATATCATGTATAACTTTTATTCCCCAGAGTAGTGTTTTAAGTTCAAGTTAAGAGGTGCGCATATTGGTGTACCATTATTGGATTGTGTTTGTAGTGTTGGAGGGAATATAAGTGTCTAAATGTAACAGTGTGTCTCATTCATCCCAGTCACAGACGCTATCCTTCCACGGGTCACGGACAATTTATTTTGTTTAGTAGATTTAAGTGTTCTTGTGCTGGTTCGGGATTTTTCTCAAAGGGGCGCTTCCACTGCCATTACCATCTATTAATCTTTAATAAACCCCAAGTCTAGTGAGAAATTAAAGTCCAGTAAATTCCGACCGGTTACATATATATATATATATATATATATATATATATATATATATATATATATATATATATATATACATATATATATATATGCAAGTAAATCACTGTAGGTGCGCGTGATCTAGGTATATGCTGATAACCACCAGGAAAGAAGAAAACACGAAGTTCCCAAGCGCTTTCGTGTAATTCACATCTTCAGGGGTGAGTACAGACTAGATAGAGTAATGCAGAACAAGATGAATATATACAGAGGAGGGTGAGACCAGGTCCACAATGGTCAGGTAATGACCCTACTAATCTTTAAATGGCACACAACCACCAACCGTTGTGTGCCATTTAAAGATTAGTAGGGTCATTACCTGACCATTGTGGACCTGGTCTCACCCTCCTCTGTATATATTCATCTTGTTCTGCATTACTCTATCTAGTCTGTACTCACCCCTGAAGATGTGAATTACACGAAAGCGCTTGGGAACTTCGTGTTTTCTTCTTTCCTGGTGGTTATCAGCATATATATATATATATATATATATATATATATATATATATATTATATATATATATATATATATATATATATATATGTATATATATATATATATATATATATATATATATTATATATATATATATATATATACATATGTATACTGTACATATATATAGAGTAGTACCCCGATTTACGCGGTCAATTGAACCACAAGGAAAGAAGATAGTGATAGTGATCTTTCTCCCTTCTTGAAAATCGGTGTCACATTCGCTCTCTTCCAGGATTCCGGCACTACACCAATTTTAATGACATATTAAACAAGTTTGTTAAGGGTATACTAAGCTCTTCCTTACATCCCCTAAATACTCTGCCAAATATCTCGTTGGGACCTGACCACTTATTAGGTTTTAGTTTATCTATATGTTTACTAAAATCTTTACTAGTCACTACTATTTCACTTAATCTATTTTCTTCAGTATCTCTGTAGATAGTCGGGGCCTCATGTATCATGTTTAAATGGAACTTCCTTTGGGTCTGACATTAAGTTCTATTTTGAATCTCACTTCTTTGTGATCACTTTTAGCTTGTGCACTCCCTACGTCGACATTACTAATGGGGTTTTCTTTATTTTACAGAACCAAATCTAGTATATTATTCCCCCGGTTGGGTTCAGCTATATGTTGACTTCTCAAGGAAATCCTCTGATTCTGAGTTTCCCGTAAGGTCGGTCCAATCTACGTCACTAAAGTTAAAGTCACCTACTGTACAGACTTGCTATGTCTGGATGCCCTAAGTATTTCATCCCAAAGAAGCTGCCCATAAACCCTATCAAGATTAGGAGGCCTGTATATTACTCCTATGATCAATTTCCCTGTCATCTGTTAAATCTATCCGATTTTTTTGTATTAAATTATTTTTTTATTTCTTTATTAATTCCACACTTCAAATTATCCCTGATATAGATTACTACCACGCCTCCTTTCCTAATCTTCCTATCTTCTGAAATAATTAATAACTTTTAATTTAATATTCGACAGATAACTCACACAAGTCTAAATTAATTCATGTTAAGGTGAATGCTATTATAATGGTTCTGTTTTTCAGTACATACTAAAGCTCTGATTTCATCCATTTTATTTCTCATACTTTTACTGCTCGCATAGTAGACATAGTAGACATTTAATTTAGCATTTAGGTTTTAACTCTAACTAATTTTACTTATCATCATTCCTTACACGATTTCTATATAACCTTTCGGTTTGCCTTCCCATACTATAGTTTCATTGACTCCCGTGCTCAGATGTTTCCCTAGCAAGTGACCTAAACTGCCCTTAACAACCATTCATATAACAACATATAATTGGGATACCTCCCTTCTTTCTAATCCAGTAGTTGTCTTGAACTTATGAAGGCGCTCTTCACTCCTACGCCGGCCAATATCATTGTCCCTTTACTGAGGCAGACAATGGTTTCTTCCCATTACCAGGCATGATATTGTCCCTCCTGGCTACTATATCACCCACCCCAGCTCCTTGCATGCACACTCTCATCCTCCTATTACTGTCTTTATTACAGAACGCTCCATCTAGTTACTTTACCTGAAAATCCCCAACAATTATGATTTTCTTACCTTCCTTGTAAGCCAAACGACTAGAAGAGTTAGCACACTTAGCTGTTGCTGTTGGCCTTCGTCACCTCAAGCGTTGTCGCTGGAGGCAACTATATTTATGTTACTGTATAACAAATATGAATAAAACATACCTAATGAAAACAAAATATTGAAGTGGAGGAGTCGTGAGCGCCTAGTACTGGGTGAGGAGCAACTCTGCTGTGACCCGTGTCATGTCGTCGGGAGCAGGTGGTGAGGATGGTGAATTCAAATTAAAGACAGCTGAGGGTTAGATTGCCTATCAGAACAAACCAAATATTGTCTAAGCCACCTTTTTCAGCAATCAGAGACCGTAACTACACATCTGATCACCCTATAAATAAGGCAGATTTCACCATCCTCACCACTTGCCCAATGACATGACACAAACCTCTTATATTAGTTTCTTGAAATAAATCTATTGTACAAACTATGAAGACAGAAGTAGTTGAGATACTGCCGTCAGTGAGGAAGATGAGTGTACAGCGAGAGTGTGACTCGGCTGTCAGCAGCGACTCCAAGGCATTAGTTAGTAATGTAGTCATTTTACGATGAACTGTTGAGGGAAAAACAGGTTTTAAATCTGAATCATACCAGTTCACCCGAACACATGTTCACTAAACACTTTAGGATGTTAGGGATAGTTGTCGAATAGTGATAATTTCAATTAATTGATGGTCGTTAAAAAAAGAAACCTGATTGTATACATGATAAATAATTTGTAAACATTATATAAAGAGTACAAATAATAAATAAAGAGTACAAATATTAACCTCACTAACTACCTAATTAATATGAAAAGTGTGAAAATGCATAAGAAACACACACACACACACACACACACTACTACTACAACTACTACTACTTCTACCAGTGCTACTAAATCTTTAATGTCACTTGGAAACGAGTATGACGATAATACAGCTATGCTACAATGGTATTAGTTGTTAAGGATGTCACCTTCATTGGTGAACTCTGAGGTGACTTGAGAGGCCGATATGGAACGGTCAGGGTCGTCCACAGATGTTGCTCGTGTGGAGGGCCTCGGCATGCAGTCGGACTAGCTCGAAAGTATTGACACCTCGTGTGGTGCTCCTCCAAGCCTTATGGTGTGGAGTGATCGTCTCTCGGGTGCGGAGGTCGATTTGGCAATTTTTCAGGTTTGTCTTAAGACTATTCTTATACCTTTTCCGTTGCCCATCAACGATATGCTTACTATTTGCTTGGTGACTGTACTGTAGTATAACTTCTTTGGCAGTCTACTGTCGTCCATGTGGGTAACAAGGCCAATCCAACACAGTTGTTCATTGATAATGGTATCCTTGACACTCTTCCTGTTGTATCAGCGAGAATACTGGCATTTTTCCTTTTGTCTTCCGAGCGAACTTAGAGGATGGAACGTAGACTACGTTGGTGAAAGTTTTCAGGTGCCCCATGTATATGACCCATGTCTCGCTGCCATACAGCAGGGCAGGGAGGATGACTGCTTGATATACGTACAACTTTGTAGATAATTCCAGCTCCCTACATTTGAAGACATGGGTACAGAGTCTGCCAAAGGCTTGAGATGCACATCTGTTCCAATGTTGAATCTCTTCTTCGATATCCGTGGTGGTGGACAGGTAGGATTCAAGATGTTGAAAGTGAGTAACATTAGGGAGAGTAATAATATTGACGTAGATGGATGGTGGAGGTGTGGTTGAGCTAGAGCCAAGCTGAAAGAGAATCTGATTATTATGTACATTCACCTCAAGGCCGAAGTGTGCATACGCATCTGAGTAGGTGTTCAGGAACTCCTGCAGGTCGCGTTGAGTGTGACCGAAGATTTTGAGGTCATCTGCATACTGAAGTTTATTAATGGAAGCAGCCGAGACCTTTGTTCCTGCTTGGAGTCGTTTTATGTTAAAAGGTTCCTTCATCCCATACTGGATGTCCCCCCCCCCCCCCCCTCGCCTAAATTGGCACTGGCGCAAGTACGAATGGCAGCCAAGTAAATTATAAAGAGAGTTGGTGCCAATACACATCCTTGATTTCCCCCCTTATGGGTGGGCAAGAGCTCAGACTGGGTGCCATTGTGCAGGGCACTGCCGTTCATGCCATCATGGAGCTGTCTCACAATGGCGATGAATTTCGGTGGGCGGCCGAAATAGCTGAGGGTCCGCCAGAGGACTTCCCCTTTGACCAAGTCGACGTCCTTGATAAGGGTGATGAAGATCATGTTCAAGTCACGACGCTGTTCTCTGCACTTTTCCTGTATCTGACGGGTAGCAAAGATCATGATGGTCTAAGACCACATTGAAATTCTGGGAGGATATCTTCTGCCTCAGAAAGAAGTTTGTTTAGGAGGACTTGGGGGATAATCTTGCCAGCTTCGGGCAGCAGTGAGATCCCGCGGTAGTTGCCACAGTCTGACTGGTCTCCCTTGTTCATATACATATTGATAAGGGAGGCATCCTTAAGAGCTTAGGGAATTTCCTCCTTGTCCCATATATATTCCAGGAGAGAGTGGAGCCAGCTGGTAAGCAGAGGTCGTCCTGCTTTATATACCTTGGCTGGGATTCTATCAGGCCCAGTGGCTTTGTTATTTTTCATCCGTTTGATGGCAGTAGCTATCTCATCCAGGAATGGAGGATAGCTAAAGTGGGTCTGCTCTGGGTGCTGAAGGACCTGTTGGGTAGTCAGGACAGCCACATCTGTGTTTCAGTTGAGCCATTTTCTGACCACTCCTGCAGTTTATTTAAATCCTCCTGTTGTGCATTTGCATCTTGCCCTGAATTAATCTGCTGCCATATTTTGGTGTCATCCGCAAACTTGCTTATGTCACTGCTGATCCTAGTAACTAGATCGTTTAGTAGATTAGAAACAAGAGTGGGCCTAGTACTGACCCCTGGGGAACCCCACTGGTTATACAGCCCCACTCAGATTTAACACCATCTATGCTGACCCTCTGTGTTCTATCGGTGAGCCATGATTTTATTCAATTTAAAACTTTTCCCTCGATACCATGAGCCTTAATTTTTCTCAGAAGCCTCTGATGCGGTACTCTGTCAAATGCTTTGCTAAAGTCTAAGTAAATAACATCGTAATTTTCGTCATTAACAACTACCTCGAAGACTTTCCTGAAAAACGTCAGCAGATTTGCTAGACAAGATTTTTCCTTTGTAAACCCGTGTTGAAAGTCGTAGATTAATTTGTGTTTCTATAAGTGCGATCCGATGTTATTTGCTATAATTGATTCAAGAAACTTCCCCACTAGTGACGTCAAACTGATTGGTCGGTAATTTGATGCTGATGCTTTGTCTCCCTTTTTGAATATGGGCATTACATTTGCCTGTTTCCACAAGTCTGGCACAACTCCCGTGTCTAATGGTTTTGTAAATAGATTTACGAGGGGTCTGCTAATCTGTTCCTTACACTCTTTCAAAACTCGAGGGAAAATTTCATCCGGCCCTGGGGATTTTTGTGTTTTTAATTTATTTATCTTCTTAAGAACATCCTCTTTTCTGATAGTGATATTCTTTAATTTCTTTTCTTCATTTCCTCTAAATATCAGTTACACCTCGGGCATTTCCTCGTGAATTTCTTCAGTGAAAACTGAGAAGAAGTAGCTGTTTAATGCTTTGCTTATTTTCCCACTATCGTCGATCACTTCCCCCCTCCCTGACTTTGAATACCCCACTTTATCCTTGACCTCTCTCCTATATACCTGGAAAAATCCCTTTGGATTCCTCTTGTCTTCTCATGAAATCCTGATTTTGTAGTCCCGCTTTGCCTTCCTTACATTTTTCTTAACATTCCTAGATAGTTCATTATACCTATTTCTGAGCTGCTCCTCCCCTCCCTTTAATTTCTTATAGATTCCTTTCCTTATTCCTATGTCATGTTTAAGTTTTTTAGTCATCCACCTTGGCTCATTCTTATTTGACCTAATTTTTCTTTATGGTATATTTTGTTACTGTGCTTTACGTACTATACTAGTGAATATATTCTAGTCATGCTCAATTTTTGAGTCGCCTGTGACCTCACCCGTTCATACTGGAGACTGACGTGACTGTTCCCAGGCGACCTCACCGAGGTACCTTCTTAAGCCCTCATAATCCACCGATCGAAAGTCTGGGACTCTGACCCTATTGTCATTGTTTTTCGTTTCCCAATTTAGGGTGAACCTGATTTCTCTGTGATCACTGTTCCCTAGTTCTTCCCCTATTGTGATATCTCTGATAATATTTTTTTTTTGTTAATATTAGGTCTAATATATTGTCACCTCTAGTAGGTTAGGAAAGGTTAGTAGTGAGGAACTTTTCAAGAGGTATAGGGATGCGCTAGGGTAGGTTAGAGATAGGGGACGGATCCCGATATTATGTGGTGTCTTGCCTAGAAGAGGAGTTGGTGGTAAATGGCTGTCCAGGGCAATTTCTATAAATTGCAGACTGGATAAACATTGTGCAAGCAATGCTTGGGCGTTCATTGATAACTGGCAACCATTCTATAGCAACGACTACCTTTACCGTCGTGACGGAGTACACTTGTCTCGCACGGGGGTAAAGACATTGTATCGCTGGTGAGTGAAATTTTCACTCCAAGGGGGGGGGGGGGGGGGGGGAGTTTGCCAGTAGAGAGAGTAATTGGGAGCAAAAAAAAAAAACATGCAGGTCCTGTGGAGTAAAATTGGTTACTCAGGACAAGACGCAAAACAGGACCAGGGAAGGGTAGGTTTAACTGTATACTATACAAACAGTAGGAGCGATAGAAATAAAATAAACTTGCTGAGAGCGGTTGTATGTACACCCGGAAACCATATTCTCTAGCCCACCTGGGTTGGTGCTGCAGGTTAGTACAGTGTCTTTTCCGGGCGGGGGCCCACTCTAACTATCACGAGGCAACACACGCACGAGCACCCACGCCAGAGCTAAGGACCATCTACAACACCTTTATTCTCCCCAAACTAACGTATGCCTCACCAGCCTGGTCGTCTTCTCTCAACTCCACAAAACAACGTCAGCTGGAGAAGGTACAGAAAAGGGCCTGCAGGATCATGCTCGGCGCAGAATACTAGGGCTACACTAACCCTCTCTCCACCCTGGAAATGCCATCCCTCAGTGACCTCCACCACCAAGCACTGGAAAGGTTTGGCAGTGGACTACTGCACCACCCTCGCCATCGCCACCTCCTGCCACCTGCAGCCCCCCACCCAACTAGGGCAGTCCGCCACTACAACAAAATTTAGCACCATCCCATCTATTGTTAAAATAATAAACAACTCCTGATTTATGTACTGTACAGCCCTGTAAATGTATTCAATGCATATTATATCATTATGTTTAAATCAAATGTAAGTCTGTATATTTTCAGCCACCCGCTGCAACTCTATTAATAAACCGTTTATTATTATTATTATTATTACAGTCATAGTACGGCTGTATAGATGATATTATGTATAAATGTTGTATATGGCATTTTATACTCTGTACTATTTTCATTATATATGAACACGAAGAAAAAATACCAGAGGTTGTATTTACGAAAGTATGAATGGAAATATACACTTCCAAACCACCCAGTGAATCCATCACATCGTTTACAGCGCTTGTTGCCAGACCACG
Source organism: Homarus gammarus (assembly GCA_958450375.1). NCBI lineage: Eukaryota > Metazoa > Arthropoda > Malacostraca > Decapoda > Nephropidae > Homarus > Homarus gammarus. Next base: position 735,902 of record CAUDMG010000844.1, read on the forward strand.
ATGATTCCACCACACCCCATCTATATCTCTTATTTCCCATCATTCTCGTAACTTTATGAAAAAATCGTGTTTAATTTAACTACATATTTCAAAAACCTTAAATTACATATCGATCAGTCACTCCTCATTTGACACAATTATAGTGTAACACTTTGACCATCCCATCTGGGCACATTGAGGCCCAAGGTAACTCTCACGGGGTAACATCCTTGCATTTGTTGAGAAGATATATATATATATATATATTTATATATTGATAAAATCACACGGGAAAAGGGAAACAACGAAGCACCTTAGTTTTCGTCTTTATTCAAGACATCTTCAGATGTCTTGAATAAAGACGAAAGCTAAGGTGCTCCGTTGTTTCCCTTTTCCCGTGTGATTTTATCAAGGTTTATCTTATCCACGTTTTCATTGTGGATCTACATGAAATATATATATATACATATATATATATATATATATATATATATATATATATATATATATATATATATATATATATATATATATATATATATACTTTCCCTCACCCTAGCAAACTAGTTAGCATAGCATAACCAAACAGCCTCGCAAGGACCAATGGATCTGTATATAATGTGTGTGCACGCGCTAAAATGATCTAGTATATTTTACTAATGTCTCATTGTCCATGGGTTTTCTTACAGTTTGGCTGTGAGTTTTCTATTTTGTCTACCTGCCAGTTCAACAGGACTGCTAACCATCCTCCCAGCAACTCATGTGCCATCCCAGACCCACAGCCTATATGTACGGTGCAAGACAGCAGTCCAATACATACAAGTCAGGCAGTCAAGCGTTGGTTTGAGGCGCACTGCAGATTATTCTATTGGACTGGCCCCGTAAGGAGCCGATTGTAATCCAATAGAAAATCTATGGGCGCATATGGTTGTTGAATGAGATGTTGAGAAGAATACGAGTGAGGCAGTGAGGAGACACGCACATAATGTGTGGGAGGGAATAAGGAGGAGGCCGAACATCTGCAGCAATCTGGTTGATTCCATGTCCACCAGATTGCATGAAGTTATAGCAGCAGATGGAGGTTGGACACGGTATTAACCTATGGTCAAGAATTAAATCTCCGCCCACGACGGTGCTTTGTAAGGGGTGGCGGGAGGGTTAGCTCTCTGGTGTAACCTCGTTGGGGCCACATAGACTTCGTTTCCTAACTCTCGGGAATTTGTCCAGGTATTTTACTATGTGGTTTTACGTCTCTTCGCATAAATATGCTTACAAAATCTATGCATTAATATGCATAACTCTTGGGAATCTGTCCAGACATTAAATATATGTTATATACTACAAAAATCACAGATATGTTTACAATGTTTATGCACAGTAAATGTGAAAAATATTTTTGGGGTTTCAATTAACCAATAGTCATGCCTACAAAACAATCTTGATGCTCTAAGTGCATGTATGTGTTAAATAACGAGTAACTGATCCACATTATTTTGGTAAATAAGGAAATGAAAAGCAAGCACTTAGCTATATGGATATAGTTACACGGAAGAAGGGAAATAAGGATGAACCATGGTTTTGATGGAAACAATGTGCTCTGGGACGATGCTCACAATGACGAATGGGAGAAACCTCTTTATGAAACATCTTACCTACTAAGGATGCAGCTTAATGTTACAGCACACACACACGCACACACACACACACACACACACACACACACACACACAGTGTAACTTTGTGTGACGTGTTGTCTGACTTGGGGAGGCTTTGAGCTAACCATACACTTGATATTACAATTTATGTATCCTCCCTGTCCATGATTTACAACAATAACTGTTGGGTAAGAGTTATAATATTATACTAATAACACTGTCATGTATTGATACTAAGACTAGTTACCAAGATACAGAGCTCGATGAACATAACATGATAATGATAGTGAAGCCTGGAAGGGTTCATGTCATAACTTGTGTGTTCGTACGTTTGTTGCCCCGTGAGAGTTACCGTGGACCTACATGTGCCCAGGTGGGATGGTCAAAGTATTACACTATAAGAGTGCCAAATGAGGAGTGACTGATCCACATGTAGTTTAAGGTTTTTGAAATATGTAGTTAAATTAAACATGATTTTTCATATAGTTATGCGAATGATGGGAAGCATTGTGGTCTGGCACACACACACACACACACACGTTGGATTCACTGGGTGGTTTGGAAGTGTTTATTTCCATTCATACTTTCGTAACTACAACCTATGGTATTTTTTCTTCGTGTTCATATATAATGAAGATAATGCAGAGTATAAAATACCATATACAATATTTATACATAATGTCAACTATACAGCCGTACTATGACTGTGTGTTCGTGCTTGTGTTGCCTCGTGATAGGTAGAGTGGGCCCCCGTCGAGAAAGGACACTGTTCTAACCTCCAGTACCGACCCAGGTGGGCTAGAGATTATGGTTTCCAAGTGGTACCGAGAATGTAGACGTCTTAGCAATCATCGAAACTTGGATGAATCTGGCGAGCAAGAACTTTTTATCAGAGTACCACATAGAAAGGTACAACCATTTTCACAAGGACAGGGAAGGTAGGAAAGGGGGGTAGGGTCGCACTCTTAGTCAGGGATACATTAAAATGTTATATTAATAATTCAATCAACGGTGAAATAGGAACCGTATATATATATATATATATATATATATATATATATATATATATATATATATATATATATATATATATTATATATATATATATATTATTGATAAAATCACACGGGAAAAGGGAAACAACGGAGCACATTAGCTTTCGTCTATATTCAAGACATCTTCAGAGGCACTGGATTACATGGACAGAGCGAGGCTTAAATATACAGAGAGACCTTTTTCCCGTGTGATTTTATCAAGATTTATCTTATCCACGTTCTCATTTTGGATCTACATGGAAAAAAAAATATATATATATTAATAAATATATATATATATATATATATATATATATATATATATATATATATATATATATATATATATATATATATATATATATTTATATATATTATATATATATATATATATATTATATATATATATATATATATATATATATATATATATATATATATATTTATATATATATATATATATATATCTTGATAAAATCACACGGGAAAATGTTAAAAATGCTTTGAAAACCTTTGATCTAGATGTATGATAGTTATTTAGTGGGTCCCTTATTTTTTACCTGACCTAACTATTCACGTCACCCCCCTTCTCTTAAGCTCCTCTACGTGTTGTTGGTGTGGGGATTAGTGGATGACATCATTATGAACTGACCTCATGTTTGTAAGGTCACCCTGTATATTTAAGCCTCTCTCTGCTCATGTAATTCAGTTGCCTCTGTAGATGTCTTAAATATAGACGAAAGCTAAGGTGCTCCGTTGTTTCCCTTTTCCCGTGTGATTTTATCAAGATTTATCTTATCCACGTTTTCATTGTGGATTTTCATAAAATATATATATATATATATATATATATATTTATATGTATATCATTAGTCCATATACCAAGCGGACTTACATATATAAACAATACCTCACTAGTCTGGAATCGCTACCACCGCGCCACAAGGACAACAAAAGCAACCTAATCTTTGTTTTATTCCACACTAAAGGCTTTGTGTGGATTAAAACAAAGCCTAGGATTGATTTTGTTGTCCTTGTGGCGCGGTGGTAGCGATCCCTCTTCACCCGCAGAGGTCCAGGATTCGATTACCGACTAGTCAGGTAGTGTTTAAATATGTTACGTTTTCTTGCGAAATCAGTTATTTTGCCAAATAACTTACAATCAGACAACCTAAACTAACCTAACCTTATGGTTAGATTTAGTGAGAGGTTTGGCTTAAGTTAGGTAAGGTTACGATGGCTCGTGTTGATTGATATACAGTTAAGTGGTCCTGTTCTTATTATTTTATCTTTGGTTTGCCTGTTTATAAGTTATTTTGCAAAATTATCAACATGCATGCCGGCAATTCTGCATAATAACCGTGTTCGCAAAAAAAAAAAAACGTAACACACACATATATATATATATATACATACAAAGGAAGCGTGTGATTAGATAATTTCGACTCAGAAATGATCATTTGGGTTAGGTTTGGAATGTTGGTTAAACCTTTTTTCAGACATAAGAGAAGATAAATATATCGTAAATTGATGCACTAAACAGAATCATAACAATAAACTATTGATCTGTATCTGATCTCAGTTACATAAGCTTTGGCTTCTGTCAGAGTGAATTTCAGATTTCATTAACTCGTAACATTTATATAATTCTTAGAGGCTCTCGGTGAGTAGATTATCTTCATACTAGCATTTGTCATTATTGTAAGATATCTATAGAACATCTATGAATTGTAGGTCTATCATTGCCTATGGTTTACACTTTTAGCTTCTTAGTATATAGACCATATTTCATATATTTTTGGACCATTTTCTCTGTCAATTAATTTTGCATATAATATCAATGTTCAAGCAACATGGACTAATTATAGATATTTACTGTACTATTACCCTTTATGACCAGAATAATTATGATCATCATACTTCTCTTGAGTTTACCAAGGCTGCTGAAAGTCTTGGAAAATTTCTTTAAGGCAAAACAAATCTTCCAGACGGAATAACAATAGGCCTTGAGTTATTGAACTTATTGGGTTAGAAATTAGAACATAAGTGGTGGGAGTAAGTCGGTCATATAATGACATCTTACCATAAGAGCGAGGAAGCTGCCCGACAGTCACCACCACAGCGAGAGTTAGGTAACACAGCAGTGATTTGACAGTCTTCGCCATATTGGTCGCTCTTCATAGAGTGAGAAATGTAACGAGTTAGTGAATTAGAACAAAGCAATACTTTTAAATTTATTTCAAGTGAAATTACATTCAATAAAAATTATAGTGAAGATAGTATATTAGTTTCGCTAACGATTAAAAATTAATAGAAAATATTCATTAGTAAAATATTTACATGTCAAATTCTCTCACCAGTATTAAAGTAGCGTGCTAATTAAACGAAATGAAACACAGAAAAGAGTAAAGACAAATAAACAATGCTCGAAACATTACATGTATCTTACACTAGTCGAATTATACCACAAATAAGTGCCATGAAATACCTAGCCTTGAACCTAAGACAATCATTGTATGTTGTTTATTCTGCCACGTGCGAAATAGCCATAATACATAATACATGATACATAATCTAGCCTAACCAACATTAGGTATAATTTTGCTATTTTGTGAAGATAAACGTTTTTTCCGAGAAAATCATCATCAGATGAGCAGAGATGAAAAATTGATTCTTAATTGACACTACAGCCAACCTTACCTTCGTTTATTATGGCAATATAGATTACCTTGGTTTAGGTTAAGTTAGGTTATTGTTAGTAGAATTAAGTTTTTTGTACATAAAGTCTAACTACGTGATTAATGCCATATTGAAGTTACTTTAATTACTAGAAGAAAATAAATTCTCGGTACATTCACTGTGGTTAAGTGTTAACATTTTTGGTTGTTACTTGGATGGGTGGCTTTCACGAACCACTCCTCTCGCCTCACCAGTAGTAGAGGACTCATCCTACTGTGGATTGGTAGTGGTTGGATGATTATGGTGTGAAAAAAGCTCAAACAGTTTCGTGTTTTATAGTTTTACTCGGAAAGGAGGATATGAAAAAAAAATCCTCATGAAATACTCATGGATGCAACTCATAGTTTTATAACAGTATTTAGTGTGTTTAATATGTATGTCCAAAATTTTCTTTGAATATTTTAGAAAACTTTTACAGCAGAATGAAAATGTACGATCCCGTATTTTCACTGCAGGAAACAGTCCATCGTTTATAAAATCTCTATTGAGGGACTATGGAAGCTGAGTTCTGTATCTCCTCCCTTGTGTGGGAATAGCTCTCAATACTTTCCTCTGGTGGCTTTACATCTCCTTCGCTTCCACCAACATCAGGGACACACACATTGTTCATTCTGGCCAGAAGATTCTCATTGACCAAATTTGCATTACAATTCATAACAAAATAATTTATATGTTCTATCTCAGAGCGGAGGTTATGGAGCTGGATATGAAGCTTCAGGTAATTCATGTAAGCATACTGGCTGTGACACGCTTCTCTTTCCAGGAAGTTCAGGAAATGCTGAGGGGGATATTTCTCTAGCTCCTCGTGATGTGATTTCTGAGTGTGACTGTTGTCCTCTGGAGGGGTAGGATGGAAAAAAACATCATTAGAAATGGCTGAGTGGCCTTCAGCCTGACTTGAACGAGGTCTGTTTCCGCGTGGTTTGACGTTGACGTTGCCCTCTCTTAGCCATCGATTAATCCACCTGAAGACGGTGGTGACGCTTACACCAGTCTCTCGAGCGATGGCATGGAGGGACTTGCCCTCCTTCCACAATTTTACAAATCCATTTCGTTCAGCTAGGGCTGTAGGCTTTGTCGTCCGTCGACGCTCCATACTAGTCCTGTGTGAGAGCTGTGTTACAGTTAATCTAGTAAAGAGCTGCCAGTCCATTTTCTGTACCCAAGTTGGAATAAAATAAGTTAACTTGCAAAAACAATGTTTCTATATTTTTTATAATTTTTTTTTTATTAATTTGCTAGTGTTGCTATACTGCATTTATAATGGATCTGTAAATGAGTTTTATTTTTATAAATTGATCCTGGAGAGAGAAACGCTCCATAAAATAGGACCCACTGTTTTTTGGTAAAGAAATTATAAAGCTTAATTGTCTACCTACAGAATTTTGACAAAGCTAATGAAAAGGCAAAATCCAGCTATTGTAGACCTATGAAAGTAAAATTGCGGGCGGAACAGTAAATACCAACAATGAAAAGGAGTAGAGTTGTTCACATTGTCAATATAACTCCCATTATCTAGGGTTTCATACTGAGGTATAGTTTGCCCATTTGTTTTTCATTACTTGTCCAGGTGATATCTCAAATAGATTTTGATTTAGTAAGCTGAAATAAGGAAAGGTTAGTGAGCAACTTTGGCTATTATGTTTTTCTTCAGTTTTTCACCCATAAGATTAACCGCCCCGTTAACTTTACCCATTCCGTTTCCAGGAGTAGTGCGAAGTGCAGGACGGGGAGCATGGAACGTACCTCTACTTATATATATATATATATATATGCAAGTAAATCACTGTAGGTGCGCGTGATCTAGGTATATGCTGATAACCACCAGGAAAGAAGAAAACACGAAGTTCCCAAGCGCTTTCGTGTAATTCACATCTTCAGGGGTGAGTACAGACTAGCTGTACTAGTCTGTACTCACCCCTGAAGATGTGAATTACACGAAAGCGCTTGGGAACTTCGTGTTTTCTTCTTTCCTGGTGGTTATCAGCATATATATATATATATATACTTCATTTTTAGTCCATTTAACACGCGGACTTTGAACATATAATCAACGACCTCACCAGCAAGGAATCGAACCCTCGACCTACTGGGTGGCCCTAGGGAACGCTTACCGGCTAGCCCACAAGGACACTAAAAGCAGTTCTAGACTCTGTTATATTTCACACAAAGCCTGTTCATCGAGCTGATGGCGCCGTGAACCTCATTGGGAAACTGCCCGTGCCTCGTATGTGGTGTCAGTAGCATTTTACCGAATCCAGCTGGTATGAAACGCGAGGTACATATATATACTTCATTTTTAGTCCATTTAACACGCGGACTTTGAACACATAATCAACGACCTCACCAGCAAGGAATCGAACCCTCGACCTACTGGGTGGCCCTAGGGAACGCTTACCGGCTAGCCCACAAGGACACTAAAAGCAGTTCTAGACTCTGTTATATTTCACACAAAGCCTGTTCATCGAGCTGATGGCGCCGTGAACCTCATTGGGAAACTGCCCGTGCCTCGTATGTGGTGTCAGTAGCATTTTTCCGAATCCAGCTGGTATGAAACGCGAGGTACATATATATACTTCATTTTTAGTCCATTTAACACGCGGACTTTGAACATATAATCAACGACCTCACCAGCAAGGAATCGAACCCTCGACCTACTGGGTGGCCCTAGGGAACGCTTACCGGCTAGCCCACAAGGACACTAAAAGCAGTTCTAGACTCTGTTATATTTCACACAAAGCCTGTTCATCGAGCTGATGGCGCCGTGAACCTCATTGGGAAACTGCCCGTGCCTCGTATGTGGTGTCAGTAGCATTTTACCGAATCCAGCTGGTATGAAACGCGAGGTACATATATATACTTCATTTTTAGTCCATTTAACACGCGGACTTTGAACATATAATCAACGACCTCACCAGCAAGGAATCGAACCCTCGACCTACTGGGTGGCCCTAGGGAACGCTTACCGGCTAGCCCACAAGGACACTAAAAGCAGTTCTAGACTGTTATATTTCACACAAAGCCTGTTCATCGAGCTGATGGCGCCGTGAACCTCATTGGGAAACTGCCCGTGCCTCGTACGAGGCACGGGCAGTTTCCCAATGAGGTTCACGGCGCCATCAGCTCGATGAACAGGCTTTGTGTGAAATATAACAGTCTAGAACTGCTTTTAGTGTCCTTGTGGGCTAGCCGGTAAGCGTTCCCTAGGGCCACCCAGTAGGTCGAGGGTTCGATTCCTTGCTGGTGAGGTCGTTGATTATATATATATATATATATATATATATATATAAACAGCAACCTCACCAGCCAGGACTCGAACCCTCGACCTACTGAGTGTGACCGGAGAACGTTACCGCTCAAATGACAAGGACACCACAAGCAATCATAGACTATGTTACATTAAGAACATAAGAATGGAGGAAACTGCAGCCGGCCTATTGGCCCATACTGGGCAGTTCCGTTTACACCCAACCCCTATTGCTCATATGAGCATCCAACCTATGTTTGAAACAATTCAGCGTATTCCAGTTAATGATGATATTTGGTAACTTGTTCCATTCATCCACTACTCTGTTTCCAAACCAGTGTTTACCTATTTCACGCCTAAATCTAAATTTGTCTAATTTAAAACCATTGTTACGAGTTCGCTCCTGGTTGGATAGTTTGAGTACCTTTGTAATGTCCCCTTTGTTTAGCCCTGCCTTCCACTTATACACCTCTATCAGGTCGCCCCTCGCTCTACGTCTCTCAAGGGAGTGCAAATTAAGATGCTTTAACCTGTCTCTATACTCAAGGTTCCTAATGCCCGGGATTAGTCTTGTCATTCTCCTCTGAATTCTTTCCAAGGATTCTATATCCATTCTGTAATACGGTGACCTGAACTGAACTGCGTAATCCAGGTGTGGTCTCACAAGACCAAGATACAGTTTTAGGATGACCTCGCTAGTCTTGTAACTAACACTCCTTTGTATGAACCCAAGTACTTTATTAGCCTTGTTTCGAGCAAAAACACATTGTTTACTTGGCTTAAGGTTCCTACTTATCATTACTCCTAAATCTCTCTCGCAGTCGGATTTCTCTATGGCATCGTTGTTCATCTGGTATCTGGTTTCCCTGTTTACATCTCCTATACTGAGTACTTTACATTTGTCGACGTTGAATTTCATCTGCCATTTTTCAGACCATTCGAAAAATTTGTTTAGATCCTCCTGTAGTTTTGCCGAGTCCTCGTCAGATTTGATAACACGTCCTATTTTAGTATCATCAGCAAATTTACTTATGTTGCTGTCTATGCCGATATCTATGTCGTTTATGTATATAATAAACAATAATGGTCCAAGTACTGAGCCTTGGGGAACTCCACTTGTGACGTTGCTCCAATGGGACTTAGTGCCGTTAATGCTCACTCGCTGTTTCCTGTCCTGTAACCACGCCCTAATCCATTTAAGGATGTCACCTTTGATGCCATGAGCTTCTACCTTTCTAATTAGTCTTTCGTGGGGTACTCTGTCGAAGGCTTTGCTAAAGTCGAGATATACCACATCATAATTGTGCCCCTCGTCCACTGATTCGAAAACTGATGAAAAGAATGTTAATAGATTAGTTAGGCAAGAACGTCCGCTTGTGAAGCCATGCTGGGAATCATTGATCAATCGGTGCTTCTCCAGGTGATTTCGAATAGAGTTTGAAATGATTGCTTCCAGTAATTTGCCTACTATTGATGTTAGACTGATTGGGCGGTAGTTAGAGGATAGTGATCTATCCCCCTTCTTGAAAATCGGTATTACATTCGCTATCCTCCAGGATTCTGGTACTACACCTGTTTTTAAGGACATGTTAAACAACTTTGCTAAGGGCATACTAAGCTCTTCCTTACATTCCTTTAATACTCTGGCAAATATCTCATCGGACCAGGTGACTTATTAGGCTTTAGTTTGTCTATTTGCTTACTAACATCGTTACTAGTCACTACTATCTCACTTAATTTGTTTTCTTCACTATCTCTGAATAGAGTCGGTGCCTCGGGTATCATGTTTAAATTTTCGGTGGTGAAAACTGTTGAAAAATATTTATTCAAATTATTGCTCATTTCTCCGTCGTTATCAGTGAGCTCGCCGGAGTCTGACCGTATTGGTCCAATCTTTTCTCGTGTTTTAGTTTGATACATTTGGTAGAATCCTTTGGGGTTTGTCTTCGCCTCCCTTGCTATCCTTACCTCATTATTCCTCTTTGCTTTCCTTATCTCGGTTTTAACCCTACTCGCCAATACCCTATAATAGTCCCGGAGGTGAATTTCGCCACGATTTATCCTTCTACCTATAGCCTTCCTTTGGCCAATGATGTTCTTTAAATAATTATTTATCCATTTAGGGTCATTGTTGTTTGATCTGAGTTTTTTGTATGGTATGTTCTGCCTTTGTGCATTAAGTAACACACTATTTAAATTGTCGTGGAACTCGGCAGTCTCAGATCTCGTTATAAGGTTGGTGTCATCTGTCAGGTTCACAGCCAAGTGCGACACCCCCTCTCTCAGCTGCCTCTTTAAACTGTCAAAGTTTGCCCTTCTGAAATCTGGTACTTTAGTGGAATTTTCCTTACGTCTGCCCTGAAAATCTAACTGGAATCGAATTTCTTTGTGATCCCTGTTTGCAAGTTCGTTCCCTACCTCGACATTGCTAATTAGGTTTTCTCTGTTCGACAGAACTAAGTCCAGTATATTATTACCACGTGTGGTGTTCGGTTATATGTTGACTTAGGAAACAGTCCTGGATCGTCTCGAGAAAATCCTCTGGTTCTGAGTTACCCGTAAGGTCAGTCCAATCTATTTGGCCAAGGTTAAAGTCGCCTACTATACAGACTTTGTTGTGTGTGGAAGCCCTGCGCATTTCATCCCAGAGAAGTCGCTCATTGACGCTATCAAGATTGGGGGGTCTATATATTACTCCTGTGATTAATTTTTCCCGACCGTCGCTTAATTCTATCCAAATTGTTTCTTTATTCCTCTCAGTTTTTATTTCCTTATTTATTTCACACTTCAGATTATCCCTAACACAGATTGCTACTCCCCCACCTTTCCTGGTCTGCCTATCGGTATGGATCAGTTTCTAACCCGCAATTTGTTATTCAAAGCCTGTTCATCTAGCTGATGGCGCTGTGACCCTCAATGGGGATTGCCCGTGCCACTTATGTGGTGGGAGTAGCATTTTACCGAATCTAGCTGGTATGAAACACTAGGTACCATATGATATACTTCATTTTTTTAGTCCATATAACACGCGGGCGGCAACGTTCCCTGGTCACATTCAGTAGATCGAGGGTTCGCGTCCTGGCTGGTGAGGTTGTTGATTGTATGTTCAAGTCCGCGTGTTATATGGACTAAAAATGAAGTATATATATATATATATATATATATATATATACCTAGATCACGCGCACCTACAGTGATTTACTTGCATATATATATATATATATATATATATATATATATATATATATATATATATATATATATAATATATATATATATATATATATATATATATATATATATTTCATGTAGATCCACAATGAAAACGTGGATAAGATAAATCTTGATAAAATCACACGGGAAAAGGGAAACAACGGAGCACCTTAGCTTTCGTCTTTATTCAAGACATCTTCAGAGGCAACTGGATTACATGGACAGAGAGAGGCTTAAATATACAGGGTGACCTTATTAAACATGAGGTCAGGTCATAATGATGTCATCCACTAATCCCCACACCAACACCAACACACATGTAGAGGAGCTTAAGAGAAAGGGGAGAACGTGACAAATAAGGGACCCACTAAATAACTATCCTACATCTAGATCCAAGGTTTTCAAAGCATTTTTAACCTTGGGCCACTGACATGTAAATTTATGTAACGTATTATCAGTTCTGAACTGACCATCACTAAGGTTTATTGATTTTAATTCCTTAATCAAACTAGCTTCAACCAGAAGTCTTTCTGTGACACAAGATGATTTGAACACTTCCAAGTTTTTTTCCCAAGCAATGGGATGAATATTATTCCTAACATGAACGAACAAGGCACTGCTTTCAGATGCTGTTCTGATATTTTACTTATGCTGTTTGATTCTGAGCTGCAGTGTCTTTCCTGTCTGTCCTACATAATTACAATTACATTTGCTACATGGAATACAATAAACACTTCCAATTACATTCAAACTTGGGTTATTTCTTATTAACATATTGGTAATGGTTGAGTCATACTTGAAAACAACATAAATATTTAGTAGCTTGAAGGACCGAACTAACGGGACAAATTCATTGCGATAGGGCAGTCAAAATATTCTTAAGTGTAGGAATTTGCCTGGTTTGAGAGGAATGAAAGGATTTTTTAGCCCTTTTAAAACAACGATCAACAAACACAGAAGGGTACCCAAGTTTTTGTGCAATGGAACGAATGTGTTTCAATTCATCGTCAATAAATTCAGAGTCACAAATACGCAGACATCTTAAGAACATAGCAGAAAAACTGACATTTTGGTAGACTCCAGGTGATACGATAAAAAGTGTATGAAACTGTCTACCTGTGTGGGCTTTCTGTATACCTTAAATTTGTAGTTTTGGCCATTTCTCATGATAAGCATATCAAAGAATGGAAGGGATCCATTTATTTCTCTTTCAATTTTGAATGTGATACTTGGGACAATATCATTAAGATTGTCTAAAAATTCCAATGGGTCACTGTTTCTAGGCCAAAGACAAAGAACATCATCTACATATCTATACCATGGAGGAATAAAGTCCACTATATTGGGTAGTATACTAGCCTCAAAAAACTCCATATAAATATAGGCTCCTCTATGTGTGTGTTGGTGTTGGTGTGGGGATTAGTGGATGACATCATTATGACCTGACCTCATGTTTAATAAGGTCACCCTCTATATTTAAGCCTCTCTCAGTCCATGTGATCCAGTTGCCTCTGAAGATGTCTTGAATAAAGACGATAGCTAAGGTGCTCCGTTGTTTCCCTTTTCCCTTGTGATTTTATCAAGATTTATATATACAGGGTACATACACTTATTCTTACAGATGTCTGCAATATTAAACAGTATTCACTAGAATCTACATTTCCACAATCATCACATAAATGAGGCTTTACTAATATGTGGCTACGAGTATATGAGGCTAAACTTACATGAGGCTAAACATACATGACGCTAAGTGTAGATGAGGCTACACACACATAAGGCTAAGAGTATATGAGGCTAAACTTGCATAAAGCGACACATACATCAGACTACAGGTAAATGAGGCTACACTTACAGTATATGAGGATACGCGTATATGAGGTTACACTTACTCGAGGCTACACTTTTATAAGAGTGAACTTTCAAGTAATAAATTAAAGATATTAAATATTGTTTATGAAGCTTTATCATTGGCTCATATTACGCGTGAGTGATTAATACAATGGTGATTATATAAAAATAATTAATTTCGTCCTGTTATAATCTTTTCAAAGGTTTATATTTGTCTTTGTCTCGTTGAAGATAAAACTCATCCTCAAGGTCTCATAGCAAGATACTGATTTTCAGCTCCGTGGACTTTTAACCCCTATAATTATTCTTTATCAATATATCATAGAAAACTCGTAAACAAATATAAACCCACTCGGGCTACGTCTCAGGTCCTTGTATTTATCAGTGGTATACAATGATGTGTTGTAACATGAGCTAAGTCACTTGTACTGTATTCAATGAAGAGACTAGATGATCTTACCTGTAGAAGATACAGTAACGTGGGCTGGATTGAAGGTTCCCTCTGAAGTGTGTTCACCCAGTGAAGTACTGAAGGGAAGTGACGCCGTGTAGAACCGGACAAGGGTTTTGTTAGTCAGTGACTAAGAGAGTTGCCAAGTTTGCCTCGAGAAACTGCCGAACGTTTCCACAAAAAGGCCAAATGTAAGGTCTACCACCCTGTGTTGCCAAACATTACTTAAGCAATTATATTAAATACATAATAATATACAGTGAACAACTGCCTGTGTGCGGTGATTTAAAACCAACAAACTATAGTCTTCAAGCTTTAGAAATGAAAAAAAACGTAGATGTATAAACTAAGACACAGTAGCAATAAAGATTCCATTGCTAAACAATTCATTTTTTAACAAAAAAGTCACACAAGTAAACAGATACTGATAATAGGTAGTATATTTAAAAACTAATAATATATTAATATTTTTAATACGTACTCACCATTTTGCTGTACAGTTAATAATTAAAAAAAAATTGAAGGCCACCTTTATCAATTCATAAAAATCTTTACATTTGTCAAATACTGCCTTCGATGTTCATAGGTCTTCAATAAGCTCTTGTGCATTGAGTTGTTGAATAAACTTAGCATCTTCTATGGCTTCCAAGGAAAGAATGTTTCTTACTTTTTGTCTTTATATATGTTATAGAGAAAATATTCTCTCAACAAAAGCATTACCTAATGATAATACATGAACTCTCAAAAGCATTTGTGCAAGTTCAGAAAAACTTTTGACTCCTGCAGCATTCTCATACTTCTGCACAATAACCTAAAAGTTAACTGGAGTTTGTGTTATTTCGTTGTCATCAAATTCTTGTTTCCAGTCCACCATAAGGAGTTTGTCATACTGAAACTGAAGTTGCAGTTGTAAATGTGTGTTCCTACGAGCACTCAGACGATCATCAGTGAGGTGAGTAAATAGTGCTGCAATACTTGGGAAAGGCGCGCATGTGATTCAGGCACTATAGGCTGCAATTTTATTTATATTTTCAATGATGTCAGTGTCCCTGCCTAGCCTTTTCCTCAACGGATTTTTACCTCAAGAAGGACATAGTGGCATTTCTGTTTCATAAATGATTTTTCTTGTGCAGATAATTTTGATTAGGATATTCCAAGTTAAATTTTTTCTCCAAATCGTACTCTGTTGATGGGGAGTGCAACCACCTCAGAATCACCTTTATACACTCTCTTAACAAGAGAGCTACATAACTGCATCAGCTCAGCAAACTCATTGGAAGGCACTGCAAAAGTAGCTTGAAATGATGCGTAAACAGATTCACAATTTTCAATGAGTGGTAAAGAAATGTTGAATACAAACATTGTGTCAGGATATTAAAAATACATTTCCCTTTACTAGCTACCTTGTATGGCTAGTTGTGATGAACTAGCCACCTTGTATGGCTAGTTGTGATGAACTAGCCACCTTGTATGACTAATAGATGAAGCAGGAGCCCTGCTGGTTGACAAACTGGAGCAAGTTGGGAAAGAGATCCTTGCTAAGACTGAGGAAGCAGCTAATAGAATGGAGGTGGTTGCTAAGAGGAGTTATGCTGACGTATTAGGAGGGCCACGGGGGGGGGGGGGAGAGTAATGCAGAATCAGTACAGGTTCTACAGCAGATTGGGACTCTGAAAAAGTGTGTCGAAGAAATGAAAATTAACGCACCTACTGTTAGGGGAAAGGAGGAACACCAGGAACGGCTCCAGCGCAGGAACAATGTAATAGTTTTTGGAGTCCCAGAGAGCCAGGCAGAGGGAACTGTGAGTAAGGAAACACACGACAAGGTGCTGTTTCAAAATATTTGCACAGAGGTTCTGAAGATTCCAGCAACCCCTCAGGATGTGAGGAGACTGGGACAAAAGCAGGGGGCTAAGCCTCGCCCCCTCAGGATCACACTAGGGAGTGGGGAGGAGAAATGGCAAGTTATTCGGCAGGCAAAAAACTTAGCAAGGAGCGAGGCATTTCGGGATGTATTTATTCACCCAGACCGCACGGTAATGCAGAGGGAACAGCACAAGAAGCTCCTGCAGGACTTGAAGCAGAAGAGGGAGGAGTCGAGGAGGAACGGGGACAGGTGCACATGGGTTATACTCAGGGGGAGGGTAGTGGAAACAAGTGTGCCGACACAGGGCCAGGGGGCAGCAGTGCACCCCCCACCCACTCAACCCCCCACCCGGGAGGCGGCACCAGCTCAGCCTACCGGACAGGAGGGAACGAGCGCCGTGTAAACAATGACATTTTTAACCACACCCTGCAAAATACAGTGTACTTAGCAAATGCTGCAGCTTCTGAGAATGTGGGTGGAGCGGGTTTATTACTAAGAGCAGAGACGTTACCGAGAACAAATTCTGGCTTGAATGTCATGTACACTAATACTGACACGTTCCTTGATAAGAGAGAGGAGTTTGAAACACTACTAAGAGTACACCAACCAGATATTGTAGGAGTTGTAGAACTGTTGTACAAGAACAGGAGAATCGACCCAGAGGAATGTGAGTTCAGTATTGCTGGATATGACTCATTTACGAACCTAACTCAAGAATCCTGCAGGAGGGGTGTGGTTATCTACGCTAGGCAAGACCTTAGAGCCAGCCAGGCGAGGGTACAGGGAGAGGATGTTTTTGAAGAGTCCAAGTGGTGTAAAATTAAATTAAAGGGAGGGGACTTACTTATCGTCGGGTGTATCTACAGATCCCCAAACTGTGGCCCACTAAATCAAAGGAACTTAAGAACCTTAATAAACAATGCGGCGATGCTCAACCCCAGCCACCTCCTTATCATGGGGGACTTTAACTATGGCGACATCGACTGGAGAAACGAGTCCACCCCGAATGACTTGAATAATCCTGCTACTCTTTTTGTAGAAACTCTGAGAGATAATTTTCTGTTCCAACATGTGAGAGACCCGACACATTACAGAGGGGAGCAAACACCCAAGCCACTTGACCTCATCATAACAAACGAGGAGGGTATGGTGGCCAAACTGGAACACCTTGCCCCAGTTGGCACCAGTCACCATACAGTGTTGTCATTCAGATTTAACTGTTACCTAGTTCAAGATAAGGCCAGGCCAAGGTGCAAATATTACAAGGGAAATTACAATGGGATGAGGGAAGAGATGAGGGGTATCAACTGGCCTGACTTATTAAGGTACAAGAACGCAGACACTACGCTGAATATCATAACTAGTAAAATGACCCATTTGATCGAAAAATATATACCCAAGACCAAACCCAGTGCTTCTAGGAATACGAGGGGATCCCTACACATGAACCATGCGGCGGTCGACAAAAATAAGAAGAAAACCCAGAAATTCAAGACGTGGGTTGGGTCAAACGATGAGCAAGACAGGAGGATGTATGCAAGAGCCAGAAACCAAGCAAAGATAGAGTATAGGAGGGCTGAAAAGGAGTTCCAAAGGCTGGTTGCACGCGAGGTCAAGTCAAACCCAAAGGCGTTTTACCGCTATGCAAAGTCGAAATTGAAAACGCGAGTAGGAGTATCAGACCTGAGGCTTGAAGATGGTAGTTACGCAGATTCTGACCAGGATAAAGCTGAGGCATTGAACAGCTTCTTTTCCTCGGTGTTCACAAGAGAGGATGCAACTAACCTTCCTGCGTTTGAGGACAGACGGTTCGACACAGCACTGACCCACATTGTGTTCACAGAAGAGGGTATTAGAAATAAACTGTCCAGGCTAAAGGTCCATAAGAGTCCTGGACCTGACATGGTGCATCCTAGAGTGCTAAGAGAGCTGTGCAACGAGCTTGCAGAGCCCCTGAAGATTCTGTTTTGTAAATGCCTGGATGAACAAATGGTCCCCAGTGAATGGAAAGTGGCATATGTGAGTCTTATCTTCAAGAAGGGCGATAGTCACTCCACGAACAACTATAGACCGGTGAACCTGACCAGCATAATATGTAAAGTACTTGAGAGTACTATCAGAGCTGCCGCGATGGAACATCTACCACGAAACAACCTTGTAAAAGATTGCCAACACGGTTTTATGCCGGGGCGCTCTAGCTTGACACAATTGCTCAAGGTATTGGATATTTGGACCCATATTCTAGAACGGGGTGGTAATATCGACAATATTTACCTAGATTTTGCCAAGGCTTTCGACAGTGTACCCCACGAAAGGCTGAAAATCAAACTGGAAGGGTACGGAATTCGGGGAAATGTCCTTGCGTGGATAGAAGACTTTCTACATGACCGCAAGCAATGTGTGGTGATTAATGGCACGAAATCGTCATCTGTACCTGTAACAAGTGGGGTACCGCAGGGTAGTGTATTGGGCCCGCTGTTGTTTGTTTGTTTCATAAATGATATGCCTGACGTTGTACACTCCTCCATACAAATGTTTGCCGATGATGTCAAGTTATTTCGGGAAATTAAGAACCAAACGGACTGTGAAGAGCTGCAGAAGGACCTCTGTGGGCTCCAGGAATGGTCGAAGGAATGGCTGCTGAGATTCAATGTCACGAAGTGTAAGAGGATGCACCTGGGGCGTACCAACGGTAAGGAGGCGTATCATATGTCCCAACGGGATGAAGAAAATGTACTAGTTGAGACTGTGTGTGAGAAGGACCTAGGTGTGTATGTTGACAATGAGCTGAAGTTCTCGGGCCATTGTGAGAAGAAGGTAAATCAGGCAAATAAATTATTGGGTCTTATAAGAAGGTCGTTCAGATATCTAGACGGTCCGTCCCTCGTGACGATCTTCAGGAGTGAAGTGCTTCCCCATCTGGAGTACTGTCACCCCATCTGGTCCCCGAGATATGCTAGGGACTGTCAGTTGGTTGAAAATGTTCAAAGGAGGGCCACCAAACTGGTGCCTGCACTTCGGCACCTCAGCTACCCTGAGAGATTGGAGCGCCTGAACTTGCCTAGCTTATACTACAGACGGGCAAGGGGGGACCTAGTTGAGGTGTATAAGCATCTCAGGGGGCACTACTCAGTTGAGTGTCCTTACTTGGAGCTGGCGGACGCTCGCCCCACAAGGGGTCACAGCTCAAGATTGAAGAAGCCGCAAGTCCAGAAAACCGTGAGGGTAAACTTTTTCGGAGTGAGGGTTGTGAACTCTTGGAACAATCTACCAGAGAGTGTTGTGGCGGCGCCGAGTGTGAGCTCTTTCAAGAGAAGACTTGACCAACACTGGAGCGGGTTCAGGTACATTCAGGAGCCGGTGCATGCCCAGTATTTGCCAACAGTGCGTGACAGAGACGTGACCGATCGCCCGGGCGGCTAGCGAGCCGATCTTTTGGTGAAGAATATAAATGAAAAGAGACGTGACCGATCGCCCAAGCGGCTAACAAGCCGATCAGTGGCGAAGAGGATAAAAGTAAAAGTAAAAGTAGATGTGATGAACTAGCCACCTTGTATGGCTAGATGTGATGAACTAGCCACCTTGTATGGCGAGTTGTGATGAACTAGCCACCTTGTATGGCCAGTTGTGATGAACTAGCCACCTTGTATGGCTAGATGTGATGAACTAGCCACCTTGTATGGCTAGTTGTGATGAACTAGCCACCTTGTATGACTAGATGTGATGAACTAGTCACCTTGTATGGCTAGATGTGATGAACTAGCCACCTTGTATGGCTAGTTGTGATGAACTAGCCACCTTGTATGGCTAGTTGTGATGAACTAGCCACCTTGTATGGCTAGATGTGATGAACTAACCACCTTGTATGGCTAGTTGTGATGAATTTTAAACATTAGATGCAGTCATCGTTCATTACTCTGAATATATCCTAAAACTGTTCTCTGCTTAGAGAACTAAGCTTGAACCAGCGTGCAATCTCAGAAATTAAAAAGTCCAGATTTGAAGGAAGTTTCTTGAAAGCATATTCACAGCACAGAACAAGGCTATGGGATGTACTGTACATTTAACAAATATTATCTTGGGAACTCTCTCTTTTATTCTTGATAACACCCAATTATTTCTTCCACAAACATTGTTAGCACCATTACTAGAAAATCGTATACATTTGCAAATGTCCACACCGATCTTTGCAAAAAATAAAATAAAAAATAATAATAATTATAGCATCATATTAAGCTGCATTGTTGTTGTAGTTACTGGGATTAATGTAAATAAATCAATTTTGATGCAATAACGTCTCACTATAAAAACGAACACATAAACAAAGGTGCTTAGAACCACTAATGTCACTCCTGACTTAATAGAGAATACTTGGTGGTTTTCAACTCACTAATCAATTCTTTCAAAACTGAAAATTTTTCATAATTGCAGATCATTCTGTTCTGCACACCTTCACATATACCAAAATATGTCCTTTACTATATTCACTGATTATGTATGTATAGTGGTCAACAGACCTGATGACAAGCAACTCCCACAGCATATTTAATTTCAACATTTTTCACATCATGTTGAAATGAAGAATGTTTACCAAAAAAAAGAAAAAATCTTAATGTCGGACTTCAACAGAGCTTCAGTAGTTAGTAGTTTTTTGTGCTTATCAGTTCCTTCTTGCAGAACAATTTTTTTTTCATAGTACTAATTATACATTAGCAAAGTTTGCAATAGCAAACTCCACCTCTGTTAGTAGTTGTAATACTCCTGTAACAGTATCACTTAGCTATTCCATTTACCCATTTAGACACGAAGAATTTAGTCAATAGTTTGAGATCTTTGGCTAGAAACAAATAGCACAATATTACCAGATGAGACATGACTGACTGTGTCAGGATGATGTATTAGCCTCTGTCAAACAGACAGTAATACTTATATAAATATCGGCTATATACATTATGTTTATATAATTAGATCACCCACGGTAACTGGACTACAAGCAGTGTGTAATTATAATTGTACATGTGACAATGGTCACGTAGCCGAGTGTTTTTCATTTGACATCAATGCACCAAAAGATGCATAGATCATCGCCAAGTAGCTGGCTTCTCGCCAGCTCACATGGGTATCTTCTACACACCAGACGTGTGGTTACTGGGCTCGTCATTAGCTCTTAATACTCACTCCTGTGCTACAAACTCGTACTCTAGTTACGGTGACTTTATAACATACTGTGCACAATCTATTTTCCTAATAAAACCAGAAAAGGAATTTGTGTTTGTGTGAGCATCATACAAAGGAGTGTTAGTTACAAGACTAGCGAGATCATCCTAAAACTATATCTTGCACGTGTGAGACCTCACTTGGATTACGCAGTTCAATTCTGGTCACTGTATTACAGAATGGATATAGATTCCCGAGAAAGAATTCAGAGGAGAATGACAAGATTAATCCCGGGCATTAGGAACCTTGAGTACAGAGACAGGTTAAAGCATTTTAATTTGAACTCCCTCGAAAGACGTAGAGTGAGGGGCAATATGACAGAGGTGTATGAAAGTCAGGGTTAAACAAAGGTGACATTACAAAGGTCCTCAAACTATCCAACCAGGAGCGAACTAGTAACAATGGTTTTAAATTGGACAAATTTAGATTTAGACGCGAAATAGGTAAAAATTGGTTTGGATATAGAGTAGTGGATGAATGGATCAAGTTACCAAACCTCACCATTAACTCGAATATGCTAGATAGCCTCAAACATAGGTTGGATGGGTATATGAGCAATAGGGGTTGGGTGTAAATGGGACTGCCTAGTATGGGCCAATAGGCCATCTGCAGTTTCCTCCATTCTTATGTTCTTATGTTCTTACCTCATCCACCTGGGGTGTGGGAGACAAGGGACAAAGGGGAGGCCACAGGCCCTCTCGTCCTGGATCTAAATCTTAGAGGGAGTCTTAATTGCCTTAATGACCCTTGTGTAGTCGATAAATACTAACCCCCAATTAAGCCTTATCTTTTCGCTCCAGACACTAAAACAGTTGCTAATGTTTTTCAGCCAATTTACAAATTCATTGTCTAACATGTTGTTTAGTGATCGTTCCATCAAACTTCAAATAGTCATTTAGTTTGATCATTATCACGTACACTGCATAATTAATTCACGTGTATGGTAATCATAACTCACGCATTACCTCAATATTACTGCCTGGAGTCTCTCAGGCATTAAAGTAGATGAGGTCCCTAATGAGTTGCGGCTGTTGACGGAACATTTCCCATTGCCTTCTCGTGTGGGCCATCAGTTGTTGAGATGTACTCTCTGTCTCAGGCTCCCACGTATTGTCCATTGTCCCCCAAAGGTATTCCGTAGGATCACAATCATAACCCTAGCTTGGCCACTGCATCAGTAGCAAATTTTCTTGCTGTTGAAACCAGTCCGTCACTACTCTGGCTGTATGGACGGGGCAGCGATCGTGCATGAAAAAGATTGGACCTGGTAGGAATGGGAAGTTTCGGTCTTGCAAGGAAGGAAGGAAGGGAGGAAGGAAGAAATTATGTAGGATGTCTATATATTTCTGGTCAGTGAACCTTCCCTCACCTAGCCCCACCCCCCAGGTATTGCAGGTAACGTGTTCGCTGCGTGCTTCCTCAAAGATGTGGCGACTGTCGTTATGCAAATGAAAACACGTAATCCCAGTGCTTCCATTGTAATACATTGTAAAATTCCTATATAAGTTAATGACACCAATTTCATGCTTACGTTTAAGGTGATTAATAGCTTACACTTATGCCTATCCTTAAGGCTGATTTATAGATAAACAGCATTCCTGCATTCTTAGCTATATAATATTAACTGGTTTCAGTATGACCACAAAGAAGGATATCTTAACATACCTCGTGTTATTCCGCCTCCATAAATGTATCTGGCCATGATTGGTCGAAGAGAAGGTTTTCTCACCAAAGAAGACCACTCTTGACCACAAGTCTTACCCCTCGCCAATATACTGGCGAGCGAAGGTGAGCCTCGTAGCACGGTATTGATAGGAGAGGGGCTCCTTGCTTGCAGGAACCCTGTGAAATTTAGTTATTTGGTATTTTCATACGAAGAGATAAATTATCAACAATTAGAGAGTAACAGACGAGTGAAATTTTGGTTTGTAAATGAGAATAAGTTTTGCGATGCACATATGTAGCAGCTTATGTGTTTATTCCTTTGTAGTAATTATATTATTCAAAATATATCTTGTCTGTGTTTGCCCTCTGATTTGAATCTGTTACAAGCGTAATAAACTTCTATCAAACAGTTTCACTATCACAGATATGCGTAAGTTATTCAATATTCATGCTATTCTTGGACCTCTCTAAAGCCTTCGATACTGTCGACCATACCATCCTCCTTTCAAAGCTTGAACATTACGGCGTTAGGGGCCTGTCCCACAATTGGTTTACCTCATATCTGTCCAACAGGATGCAGTATGTCTGTTATAATAACCACCAATCTGACTCCTCGCCTATCTTCTATGGAGTCCCCCAAGGTTCAATTCTCGGTCCAGTACTATTTTTGTTGTACATAAACGACATAGTCCACGCCAGCCCACTCATAAAGTACAACTTATTTGCATACGATAGTAATCTCTATGCCAGCAACTCACACCTCCATTCCTTAATGAGAACTATGAACACTGAATTAACTAAAGTCGGGACCTGGGTAATACGTAATAAACTGACCCTAAATCTTGAGAAAACCCACTACACGATCTTTCACAGAAGAAAAAACTTACCTCCAGAATTGAACCCCCTGTACCTTGGTAATATAGTCAGCAAATGAGAACAAAATACTAAATTCCTCGGAGTTATTGTTGGTGAGAAACTTAACTGGAGAAACCACATACAAGCCATACACAGTAAAATCAATAAACAGTGCGGTATCATGTATCACACTCTATCATGATCTTGTTTACCAACATCTGATACACTGTCACACACTATGGAGGGCCTCTGGCTCTCCAAAAACACAATCTCTGGTTACTGCACAAAGGAGAGTTGTACGGACAATGACCTACTTGAAAAAAGAAACAGATCACACAAACGAAAAATTTGCTATATTGAAATTTTTAAAATTCGAAGATATTAACACCTACTGCTGTGCCCTCTTTGTTTACAATTCTATCAATCACTTGCTTGACAATAATTACTTCCAGTTCCGGAATAATCTGAGATAAAACTTAAGGCACCCAGAGCTACTAAAACCACCCCCCATGCGCTTCTCTCAGTCCCAGACCTCCAAAAAATATCATGGTGTCAAGGTATGGAACAACTTACCCCCACCCATCCGAGCAAAACTACCCTCCCTTCCTTTAAATCATCTCTAAAAAAATATCTATTGTGGAAGTAGTAATATTTCTTGTAACACTTACTATATTTACAGTACCTGCTTTCATTGTACCACCAAATCCGTTTTATCGGGAATTATCATGTAAATAAATAAGTAATTACCATTGCAATACACATAATTGCCAACTAGACATAATCCTGAAAGCTCTGTCCTCTTGTTCAACCTTATTACTGCACAACCCAGGTTGTACTGCTCCCCCATTATACTTATGTTTTTAAATTCCACTCTAATTTATATGTATATGTGTATGTGTATGTGTATGTGTGTGTATATATATATATGTATATATATATATATATATATATATATACTATATATATATATATATATATATATATATATATATATATATATATATATTGATAAAATCACACGGGAAAATGGAAACAACGTGATTTTATCAAGATTTATCTTATCCACGTTTTCATTGTGGATTTACATGAAATATATATATAAATATATATATATATATATATATATATATATATATATATATATATATATATATATATATATATATAAATCACTGTAGGTGCTCGTGATCCAGGTACTTCCAGGGAACTTCGTGTCTTCTTTTTCCTTGTTCATATAATCCAGTTGCCTCTGAAGATGTCTTGAATAAAGACGAAAGCTAAGGTGCTCCGTTGTTTCCGTTTTCCCGTGTGATTTTATCAAGATTTATCTTATCCACGTTTTCATTGTGGATCTACATGAAATATATATATATATATATATATATATATATATATATATATATATATATATATATATATATATATATATATATATATATATATATATATATATATATAATCAACGACCTCATCAGCTCGATGAACAGGCTTTGTGTGAAATATAACAGAGTCTAGAACTGCTTTTAGTGTCCTTGTGGCCTAGCCGGTAAGCCTTCCCTAGTCACACCCAGTAGGTAGAGGGTTCGATTCCTTGCTGGTGAGGTCGTTGATTATATGTTCAAAGTCCACGTGTTAAATGGACTAAAAATGAAGTATATAATGTACCTCGCGTTTCATACCAGCTGGATTCGGTAAAATGCTACTGACACCACATAAGAGGCACGGGCAGTTTCCCATTGAGGTTCACGGCGCCATCAGCTCGATGAACAGGCTTTGTGTGAAATATAACAGAGTCTAGAACTGCTTTTAGTGTCCTTGTGGCCTAGCCGGTAAGCGTTCCCTAGTCACACCCAGTAGGTCGAGGGTTCGATTCCTTGCTGGTGAGGTCGTTGATTATATGTTCAAAGTCCGGGTGTTAAATGGACTAAAAATGAAGTATATATATGTACCTCACGTTTCATACCAGCTGGATTCCGTAAAATGCTACTGACACCACATAAGAGGCACGGGCAGTTTCCCATTGAGGTTCACGGCGCCATCAGCTCGATGAACAGGCTTTGTGTGAAATATAACAGAGTCTAGAACTGCTTTTAGTGTCCTTGTGGCCTAGCCGGTAAGCGTTCCCTAGTCACACCCAGTAGGTCGAGGGTTCGATTCCTTGCTGGTGAGGTCGTTGATTATATGTTCAAAGTCCGCGTGTTAAATGGACTAAAAATGAAGTATATATATATATATATATATATATATATGCAAGTAAATCACTGTAGGTGGGCGTGATCTAGGTATATGTTAATAACCACAAGGAAAGATGAAAACACGAAATTCCCAAGCGCTTTCGTGTAATCCATATCTTCAGGGGTGAGTACAGTCTGTACTCACCCCTGAAGATGTGAATTACACGAAAGCGCTTGGGAACTTCGTGTTTTCTTCTTTCCTTGTGGTTATCAATATATATATATATATATATATATATATATATATTATATATATATATATATATATATATATATATATATATATATATATATATGTAATATTCAGAAATTTCAGAGTAATTTCAAACGCAGCGCCATTGGCGATACTGAGTTTTCAAGGTCGTCTGAGGGAAGAGAGCTCTACCAGCACATAGAGAGAGGTTGTGGAACTAGGCCTATATGACATTAAATGTAATTTACCGAGTTAATAGGGACGCGAATCATGAAATTAAATATCAGTTATAAATTGAAAATAATTATAGATCGTTTCCCAGTCTGAAAATGTTGAGTACGTCCTAATTAAGTTTAATCGTCTGGTAAATAAGTCACTCCCGGAAAGAGTGAACCAGGGAGCAAGGTGGCCGGGGAGCTGTGAGAGAGGTCAAGGACCACCTCTGTGCTGTACTCAGGAGAGACGGATCACGTGACCTGGTTCCTTCGTTTATTTAACATCAGTATTAACAAGTAAGTTTGATACAATCTCAGTCAAAGCTTGATAGGGAGGTAGGAACAAACGGTGATGTGAGGAGACAATAGCTAACAGCCCGGGTTTTTCAGGGTCCTGTAGACCCCACGCAGTATGATAACGTCCACTGGCGGTATGAGACAGGAGTGGTGAAGCGAGCTGTTTGACCGTCCACTGACCTGGGTTTGAGCCACCTGTTGAGTATGGTGAGAGTTGGAGTGAACCCATCTGTCTAGGTGCCCAACTAACGACGTGATGATCGTTTGGGGTCATCAACTCTCCTCTACCTCGGCTCACAATACCACATATCTTCAAGCAGCTTAGTGAAAACCTTTTACTAATGGGAAGCTAAAGCTTCTCTTAACTGTACAAGGTCTGATTGGCTCACTCCCTTCCGCTTCATGGATGTACTGGGGGTAAAGTGAAGCCAGCTGAGTGATACAGGGGCACACACTGGGGCCAACAGTCAGTGGAGTGTAGAGGTACACTTTCCAAGGTGGAGAAAGGCTGATTTGGGCCTTAAACTTCGGGTGCCTGTTGGTTGTGCCTTAAACTACTACAGAGTGCAGGTGGAATCTGTGTGTGTGTTAGGCTAGGAAGCATGGTTCACGGGTATTGGTGGACACGGTAACTTCTTAATAATAGTGATAATACTTTTGTGTGTACTTAATACTATTTTTTCAGTTACTAATGTATGCTGTGTGTATTTAATATTTCCTTATAATTTCAATCTCCCGTATAACCCTTGTTCCCCAGAGTAGTGTTTAAGTTAGGTTAGGAGGTGTTATCTGTTGGGATAACATAATTTTGCTGAGTGCCCTGAAGGCCTACTCAGGGTGGAGTTAATAAGTTCTATTTTTTATACCATTTTCTCAGTGCTGGATATCATTTTGTTGAGAGCCCTTAAGGCCTATTCATTGTAGAGTTATTGATTTCGTATTTTTTTATAAAATCTTCTCAGTGATTGATATTATTGTGCTGAAAGCCCTTAAGGCCTGTTTCATGTGTGCAAGCAACATTTCTTAATACTTTGTTGTCTAATGAGGCATTGTCTGAATTTCTAATATTTTCAATATCATGTATAACCTTTATTCCCCAGAGTAGTGTTTTAAGTTCAGGTTAAGAAGTGGGCATATTGGTGTACCATTATTTGATTGTGTCTGTAGTGTTGGAAGGAATATAAGTGTCTAAATTTTACAGTGTCTCTCATTCATACCCAGTCACAGACGCTATCCTTCCACCGGTCACGGACAATTCATTTTGTTTAGTAAATTTAAGTGTTCTTGTGCTGGTTTGGGATTTCTCTCAAAGGGGCAATTACCATCTAATAATCTTTAATAAACCCCAAGTCTAGTGATAAATTAAAGTCCAGTAATTCTGACCGGTTACATATATATATATTGCATTATTGACTTAAATCAAACTTTGTTAGGTAACATGTACACACAAATCATTATGGTGAGCCGCTCCACAGTGGTACTCAGACACACAATGACTAAATATTGAATTACATTTTTTGTATTTATGCTTTTTGTACTACTGTCATTCTCTTTGGTCTAGTTCTGACCTGAAGACTGAGTCTTTCCCATTCTTTTTTAGTTTGATACTCCGTAGTTTCTAATATTATTGATCTAGACCTGTGGCACATATGTTGTGAGCCCTAGGAACTCGATTTATGGGGACCAAATTCCTATATTTGTCTATAAACTGGTTATTATGATTTTCGAATGTAGATCGAAGTTTATGAAGCTTTGCCAAGGGCGTTAGATAATCCATGTATGAAGATGGGTAATAATGTTCTTCCATTTCCATGAAATCTCGGTAGTAGGGAACTTTGTCTGACTTATGATAAAACCGGAGGGAAGTGTAATCCAGTGAAGTTGTCGAGGACTGATGCATCATTTCAGGAGTGTTGGTTAAATCAAGATCCCTGTATGTTACAAGGGGTTTGTGTCCGCGAGGTTTGGTGTTGACATTGCCTTCTTGCTGCCACCGGTGGACCCACCTGTACACGGTGGTCACGCTGGCGCCTGTCTCTCGAGCTGTGGCGTGGAGTGACATACCCCCCACCCACATCCACACAAACCTGACGCGATCTTCTACGGCTGTTGGCTTCACTGGTCGCCGCCACTCCATGCTCGTCCTGTGTAAATATTGAACAATATTTTCACTTCTCGGTATCATGAATTGTTGATGGTGGCTTATTATATTAATATAAAGACAGCTACACGAGAGGGTCAACTCTCTCAGTCAATCCCTCTTATAATACGTGGACTAGAGAACGTGCGACCGTAGTTCTTCTTATCGATGATATAATTTACACTTTGGTGCCCAGAATTAACAGTAAGGCTAAATTTATAATGTAAGTTAAATTAACTTTTCCTTGTTTCCTTCAATAGTTTTATGATTTAATGAATTTCGTGTCAGACAAGAAAAAATAAGTTGATGTGTGCTCACAGGCACAAATAACTAGAAGCCATCTTAATACGACACACTCATTAAATATATATATATATATATATATATATATATATATATTTATATATATATATATATATATATATATATATATTTCATTAGCCCAATAAACACACGGACTTCTACTTACAATCAACACCTCAACCCTCCAGGATTCGAACCCACGGCCTACGAGCCCAGCGGTTAGCGTTCCCCAGTCACAGTCATGGGCACATAGGCCATGGGTTCGAAACCTGGCAGAAGAGAATCTATTTAAATTTCTGATATATAAATTGTGATTTCCTATGAAATCTTTCTGCAAATTTTCATAAAAAATCTTAGGACGAATTTCAAAGAATGAGATATCAAAATTACAATACAATTCGAAGAGAAGAGAAGAGAAGCGAGTTTGCGATTTCTACATTTTTTTCAGGATTTATCAGTCTGGATATCTGCACCTTTATACACACACTATATATACTGTGTGTATATATTATGAAATTGGAGTTATGGTAAGAGTAATATTTATAGGTTTATATGAGGGGCACAGTGGTGTTCACGTGTTAGTTTTTACATTATTATCTAAACCCTTTACAAACGTTGCTAACACTGTGAGTATAATTAATTA
Source organism: Homarus gammarus (assembly GCA_958450375.1). Classification (NCBI taxonomy): domain Eukaryota; kingdom Metazoa; phylum Arthropoda; class Malacostraca; order Decapoda; family Nephropidae; genus Homarus; species Homarus gammarus. The sequence goes on from CAUDMG010000844.1 coordinate 765,700, forward strand.
ATTTCGCTTAGTACTTTAATCCCCAGTAAGCCTCTAAGGTGGGAGAATCGTCCTCGAGGACCAACCGGTCTTCTCCCAGATGGTGTCCATCCTATCTTTATCCATTCTTCGCACATGTCCAAGCCACCTCAAATGTGTCTGCTCAAATCGGTCCCACCAAGAAACTCCCTCCGCAGATCATATATACTGTACTTTGGTCTCTGCTGGTCTTTCCCAAAATTATTTTTATTGCTCTCTTCTCAATAGAAAGTTTTCTACGTCTGCCCTTTGTCATCAACACCACGTCTCACAGAGGGGTTGCTAAAGCTAGTTGCTTTAATCGATATCCAGTGTTTACTGTATATCCCCTTTGACAACGGCAATGATCTACAGTAATTAAAGACATTCACCTGAAGTGTTATGTCGCCATCATGGGCTATATACGGCTCAACACCCCTGTCTTTTCCTCATCTAAAACGAACCCTCCACCTGTCCATTATGTTTTTGAGGTCATCAACATTGTGTTCTATGTGGCATGTACTCGTATTATCTGCATATGCTAATGTCTTGGACTGTGCCTCTTCCTCCAAATTCTTCTCCCTTGCTTCACACCTGTACAAATATCAAACCAGACATCATTTTCAAAATCCGTATTTAACTTGCTTAGACAAATTTGTCGGTGCATTCAATTACACTAGGAAGCTGTCTATTGACCACATACTCATCCAGACATCTGCACGGTCTTGTCTTTACCACTAAGTCGAACGTTTTCCTCGGGTCGATAAAATCAACAAACAGATCCTTACCTCACCCGGAAGCTATTTCCAAGAACCTGCGTCTGAGTGAAGATGGTTTTACAGACTTACATTTCTCATAGTTAAATCTCATTGGTCTACTTGCTCTACCCTAGGCCCAGGATTGGACGATGAATCAGGCAATGACGTACTTCATTGGATGAGCCCACTAAAACGCGTTCAGAGTTGTTGAATTCCTTCCAAAGATTTTAACACGCTATCACAATGATTCATATATATATATATATATAATATTATATATATATATATCATTATATATATATAATCTATATATATATATATATATATATATATAATGCAAGTAAATCACGTAGGTGCGCGTGATCATAGGTATATGCTGATAACCCACAGGAAAGAGAAAACACGAAGTTCCCAAGCGCTTTGTGTAATTACATCTTCAGGAGGGTGAGTACAGACTAGATAGAGTAAGCAGAACAAGATGAAGATATACAGAGCGAGGTGAGGACCAGGTCCACAATGGTAGGTAATGGACTAATAATCTTTAAATGGCAACACAAACAGGTGTGTTGGGTCAGATGGGACAGTGACCCGCCCTCATCACCTGATCACAAATCGTCTTAAATTACAAAGTTGTCCGCTTGTACATACAGCGTTACTCACAGTCATGTGAATGCTTCGGTATGTTTAATAAGACAGAATTCTATGATGTCCACTATCAATTGAATTACATGGTAATATTGAGGAGGCATTATCCCAGTCAATGCATGCTTGTTATCCCTCAAATGAACAAACAGCGCCATTGATTCTGGCCGTCCTGACACTGTATTTGTGGTGTTAATTCTAGTTACAAGATCTTTACTGTCTGGCTAAGTCAAAAACATTTACATTCCTTGCAAGGACACTTCCTATAAATGCAACCAATTGTGTTGTTGGGGGAGTTCTTGATTAACATTTGTTAACAGTGCATGCGTTTTGAAATGCAACCATTGACGTTCCAAGATTTAGCGGCGGAAATGTGTGAGAAATTGTTTTGTGAAATGGTAATATTAAGAATTTCTTATGGTCATGGGTGGGCTTGGGATCAGTTCCATAAAAAGTTTTCTTAGTAATGTTTTAAGCTTTATCTATGAACAGATCTAGCGGTATGTTAAGGTTTGAGCCAATATGTATATATATATTTGTCTTCCTCATCGATGAATCCGTGCCTGAGAATTTGCAGTCGGAATTCATCGATGAGGAATACAAATAATATCATAATATTGGCTAAACCTTAAATACCCTAGATCTTTCATAGATAAGCTTAAACATTGACTAAGAAACCTTTTTTATAGAACTGATCCCAAGCCCACCCACGACCAAAGATATTTATATACCATTTCACAAAAATTTCTTCCAACATTTCCGGCACAGCTAAATCTTGGAACGTCAAGTGCATTTAAAAACCATGCACTGTTAAACAAATGTAAGCAGAACTCCCACCAACCAACACAATGGTTGCATTTTATAAAGGTTACTTGCAAGGAAATGTAATCAGGGTTTACTTAGGCCAGACAGTAAAGAATATTGGAACTAGAATTAAACAACACAATACAGTGTTGTTCAGGTCAGGCCAGGATCCATGCTCGTTTGTTCATTATGAGGATAACAAGCATTGCATTGAATGGGAATAATGCCTCCTCAATTACCATGTAATCAATTTGATAGTAGGAACATCATTAGAATTAGCTATTAAACATACCGAAAGCATTCAACATGAATTTGAGTAACGGTATGTACAAGCTGGACAAACTTTGTAATTAGAAGATTTGTGATAGGTGATAGGGGAGGGCGGGTCACTGTCCCATCTGACCCAACACCAACCGTTTGTGTGCCATTAAAGATTAGTAGGGTCTTGACCTGACCATTGGGACTTTGTCTGAACCTCCTCTGTATATATTCATCTGTTCTGCATACTTATATCTAGTCTTACTCACCCTGAAGATGTGAAAATTACACGAAAGCGCTTGGGAACTTCGTGTTTTTTCTTTCCTGGGGTTAGAGCATATATATATATATATATATATATATATATAGAATATATATATAAATATAATATATAATATCAGGGGCGACTCCAGGTCATATGCATCACTCGGGCTCATCACAGATTTCGCATAAGATACATGTATAAATGAAGCTAAGAGACGTAATACACACCACAAATTTATATAGGCACTGATAATTTTACAATAAGACAAAAAAAGCCGGTTTTTTCTAAAAACCAGTTTTTGTGATATGGTCAGGAACGCGACGTCAGCCAATGTTACCTAGGTATGCTAAATCCTAGCCAATTCGCCAGGCTACATACAGGCAATTAAAACATCTAATAATTACTTGATAAGTAATATTAGGAGGACACGTCGCTACCTGGCATTTAATTGCAATTTGAAATTACCGCCTCTAGCCTCATGCAATAAGACAAAAAAATATAGTTTTGATGCAAAAATTACTCACTTTATTTAAACATGAAGTCCAGTCGTCTTGTTTTGATGGCGAACTCGTGTAAAATCCTGTCGTGCAGCTCCTTCTTGTTGTCCAAGTCGTTCAAGAGGCTTTTCTCGATGGAAATGCGTGCCAGTGAAGATAGCCGTTCTTGGGCCATTGTGCTTCTCAGATATGAGCGGATTCTATCTAACATTGAGAAACTTCTCTCATTAGCGACTGATGTTACGGGGATGGTTAGCAGCAGCTGAATTAGTTTAATGGATTCCGGCATAGCGGAAGTCAACTCCAATTTATAGAGTAATTCTAAAATGGAGTTGATTGACTTGCACTTTTTGAAGTCACTGTCAATATACATATATTTTAGCTCGTTCACTAAGCTCTTGCGGTCAAAAATACAGGGGTATTTGTTTTGTAGAGAGTCCATATGTTGCATGGTAAATGAGTTAGCAAGCTCTTCAAACTTATTAACGTCTAGTAATTCAAAAAATGCATACTCCTGAATGCCAGCAAATCGCTCTCGCAAGGACATTAGAATGTTATCAATTATTTCAAAATACGTCGTTTTGTAATTAACTTGTGCACCCCTGACTCTTTTTCTGGGAGGAGGCTCGGACTCATCTGCCTGTTCAATGACAGCAGCTGTATCTTGCAGGATGTTTTCGTAATGTTCGTCGTTACAATAACCTTCAACACAATGAATGAAGTCATTTATTTTATTCTGACCCCGCTTTATGTCAAGTTGCTTACACTGTAGGACATCAAACAGTTTTCCAGCCTGTGAAAGTATGTTATGAAAGCAATTGATGAAGAACATGAATGTGAAATCATTCAACTTTGCCAATAGATTGTCTGTTTGACAAAGTGTATCTTCATCCCACTTTTCACTAGTGTCTAGAATACTTGTGAAGGCACTTTTTAGGTTTCCATGCATCAGTTTTATGGATGACACGGTTCTCGATCTATAGCACCATCTTGTTTCGCACAGTGATGGAATATTGACATTAAACTGTCTGAAAACGCTTTTCCGTTTGGTACTGGAAGACGTAAATTTACTAAAAGCGCGTAAATGAGAAAAAAACATTTTTACTCTACTCAACTTCTCGGCACTTTTACTCAAGACTAAGTTGAGTTTATGCGCATAGCAGTGAATGAAGTGCGCGTGTTTAAATCCTTTATCCTTTAGCTTGCTCTGCACTCCGTTTAGTGTTCCTGCCATTACAGCTGCTCCGTCGTAAGTTTGGCTCACTAATTTATTTTTAGCGTCACTGAAGGAGTTCAACGCAGATGCGATCACATCAACCAGTCTTGTAGCACTTTTATCATCACTGACTTCATAGAATCCAAGAAATCGTTCACATATTTTGTCTTCATACACATATCTTATTATAATTGACAGTTGGGCATGCATCGCACAGTCTGTCGTCTCGTCAGCTTGTACAGACATAAACGGAGCTTTATCAACTTCCCTTCTAATTTCATCAGCTATTACATTCCCAATCGCTTGTATTAGATCATTTTGTATTGTGCTTGAGACTCCTGAAAACTGTTTCGACCCCTCTTTAGTAGAAAGTCTAGAAGCAAACACGCTGTCGATTTCAGCAAAGCACTGCAATAGTTCACGGTAATTTCCTCTATTTAGGCTGTCACTTCCTTCATCATGTCCACGCAAAGGCAACTCTTGTTTACTCAGGTATAACACTGCATTTGTTAACTGTTTTAAATATTGTCTATTTTCTTCAACTGCTTTGTTATGCCGTTCTTTCTCCAGTTTAGCAGACTCACTAATAGCTGTCACAATATCATACTGTCCGAAAGTTTTCAAGCTTTTATAATTATTTAAATGACTCAGTGATTTACTGTGATGCTTACAGTCGCTCAAGACATTTTTATAATTATTATAACCTCCATCTGTCCACGACTGCTTAGCTTTTGGTTTAAACAACAAACACGGCCAGCAGTAGAGTTTCTCTGTGACGCTACTTGCACAAATCCAATCAATCTGTTCATACCATTTTATCTGGAATGTTCCACTTCCAACTTTAGTTTTCAATGCAGGAGTCGGCCTGCCTGTACGAAGAATTTCTCGTTTTTCAGCAATATTTCTTGCACCAAATGGCTTATTTTTTATATCTAGCACTATGTCTTTCTCCATTTCTATGTTATGGGTAGAAATAAAAATAAAACAACTGATCTTTACACACAAAGAACAGAAGCACAGCAAACAATCAAAGAACAACAGTGTACCCTGTTGCAAACGTCAGCGAACTGACAGATGCCGTGGCCGGTAAGAGAAGCGTGCGAAGAGGTGCCAGTTAATCTTTTACTCCTACCAGGCTATTTCCAGTTAGCCCTAGTTACTGGACATTTTTTCGTTCCTGTAAGAATATTGTAGAACGGAAACATTTCATAGATTGGAATTTAAATCCTAAGCTCTATAGAAAGCTATTGTTAAAAAAAAGCTTGGATTTGAATTACTTCTAATTTTCACGATTAGGGACAACAGCTGGGGCTTTAACTTATAAGCCTGAGTCAGGCATGAGTGAACGATGTCAAGAGACTATCTGCCACGAACGATATTTTTTGACACTGGTGAGCTATAGGACGACCGCCAGACACTGAACGGTGATATATGAACTGCGACCAGGCTCCCTGTAATCAGCCAGTGTTGGCAGATTACATAGAAAGCAGATACTCGTTCATTTGACCAAATCTAGGACTCGGGCTAAGCCCGAGGAGCCCGAGTGCCGGAGTCGCCACTGATTATATATATATATATATATATATATATATATATATATACACATGAGTGTGTGTGTGTGTGTGCATACTACACTAAATAGGGATAATTGCCAATCAGAAATAACTTATAATATGCATATATATTTTTTTAACTTTTGACCGGCCATAAACGAATATATAGAACAGTGTTCCCCAGCTGTAGTTCGCGAGCGTCTTTATGGAGCCCGCGAGGGTTTATTAGAAAATTGGGAATTATTTGGGATTCTTTGTAAGAGTGAAAATATGTAATAACTTGATGTAGTGTACAGGACGTTCATAACCTTAATAAAGGAACACCAGGCAGACCAAGGACATAGGAGAACATTGGTGGTGTGCAGCACTGGATGGTTAGCAATCCTCAAAAAGGCATCGAAGACTTTCACAAGAACTGGAACTGTGACCTAAGTCCAAGAGGTCCTGGGTCTACCTGATGTCCCTTTATTTAGGTTATGAACAGTTCTGCTTTCAGTTATATATATGTGTGTTTATATGCTGCCTTTATTGATATATATTCATTATGTATTATGTTACTTCTTACCAAAGTCAGAAAGTGTTTAGGCTTGTGTAAACACGAAATGTGTTAGGCACCTTATAACCAACAACAGACAATAAACGCCCCAGCCAGACTGACCATGCGACTTGTCATTCTCCCATTAAATAACGCAAGATACTACACTGGCGACGAGGATGGGATTGGCAAAGTGTTTGTGAACTCCTTGAAGAGAGAATAGTGACCACTGAAGGGAAGGCTACTCTGAACCTGGATAATTTAAGTGAAGAGAGCAACCATGGCTGGCGTCAGTGGATACATCGGACGAGTGGGGGAGTATGATGCAGACAAGGAAGATTTCACATCATATTGTGAGAGAATGGACTTCTTCTTTTTGGCAAATGAATTAATGGACGGCGGTGGTGATGCTCGGAAGAGAAAGGCCCTTGAAGAGAAAAGGAAGGCAATCTTTTTGACAGAGGTAGGAGTTAATATTTATTCTACTCTGGTCAATTTGCTGGTACCAAACAAGCCCAAGGACTCCTCACTGATTCAGATTACCAAGATTCTGAAGCAACATTTTGACCCTGCTCCACTTGAGATCGCTGAAAGTTACAAATTTGGCACAAGCGATAGAGGCAAAGATGAATCAGTAAGTAATTATATAGTAGCTTTCAAGAAATTATCCATTCACTCTAACTTTGGACAGTTCTTGAACAGAGCTCTAAGAGACAGGTTTGTAATAGGCCTGAATTATGAAAAAATACAGAATAAGTTAATGAACACCACTAACTTAACTTTTGAAAGTGCATGTCAGATAGCTACGAGTATGGAATTGGCCGAGAAAAACACCAGAGAATTTGTTCCCAATGCTGGTAGTGAAACAGCAGTAGTGGCTCAGTGTGTAAACGAACTGTAGCTAAAAGGAATAAGTATACCACAAAACAAAGAACAAATGCTGATTTAAAATGTAAGAGGTGCCGAGGGAAACATGAAAGCCTTCAGTGTAAGTTCAAGAATTCAAAATGTTGCAATTGTCAACGTATTGGACATATTGCTCTTGCCTGCAGAAGTGATAAAGGTAGAGTATATGCCGTTGAAGGTGGAGAGAAGGAAATGAAAAACAATATTCATGAAAGTGTTAGTAATTTTGGATCTGATAATGATGAGACTGCCCATGTGTTCACGATTTACACCAGTCGTGAAGAGAAAGTTAAACATAGGTATAAGGTGGACTTGTGTATTAATGACACACCTGTAACAATGGAAGTGGATACTGCAGCTGATTTCTCCATAATGAGTAAAGATATGTATGAGAAACTATTTGCGCATGTGCCTTTAGAAGACTCAGGTGTCAAGTTGAGAACTTATACTGGAGAGATTTTGAACACAGAAGGTAAATTAAAGTGTGAGGTAAAGTACAAAAATCAGAATTTAAAGTTGCCATTAATTATAGCTAGTTATGTGAATAGACCAACTTTGTTAGGTAAGAACTGGTTGTGTGAACTTGAGATGGACTGGAAGGAGATATTTAGTGTTAGAATGTGTAACAGTATTCCAGGTCTTGAGAAATTGCTTGAAAAATACAGGGTTATGAAGCTCATATCACCATTGACAAGGATGTTACACCCATATATGCTAAGTCCAGACCTGTTCCTTATGAATTGAAAGGTGAGGTTGAGAAAGAATTAGACAGACTTGTGAGTGAGGGAATTATTGTGAAAACCGCCAAGAGCAATTTGGCTGCTCCAATAGTAATTGTACCTAAAGCTGACAAATCTGTTAGACTATGTGGTGATTTTAAAGTCACCATTAATCAAGCTGTTGAGGATGAGCAATATCCCTTACCCACATCTCAAGATTTGTTTGCTGCACTAACAGGTGGAACCATTTTCACTAAGTTAGACTTGTCCCAAGCATATGCTCAGGTCTCTCTTGATGCTTAAAGTCAACAGTACCTTACCATCAACACTCATAAAGGATTGTATAAGTTCAAAAGGTTGCCTTATGGTGTTAAAAGTGTACCAAAGTTATTTCAGTGCATCATGGACAAAATTCTTGTGGGTCTTCCCAATTGTTATGTTTTCAGGATGATGTCCTAGCCACAGTATTCGAAAGATTGTTGGCACACAATGTCAGGCTCAACAAGAGCAAATGTTAATTCCTAGCTAAAGAAATAACTTATCTTGGCTACAAAGTGAATGCAGAAGGGCTGAGACCTGTAGAAGATAAAGTAGGAGCCATAGTAAATTTACCTGCTCCAAAAAATGTCAGTGAATTGAAAGCTTTCCTAGGTATGATACAGTATTATTCAAGGTTCTTGAGTGGACTTTCATCAGTTTTAGCCCCTCTGCATGAACTATTAAAGAAAGGGATACCATGGAAATAGAACAATGCAACTCAGAAGTCATTTGAAGATTGTAAAGCTGCTCTGTCAGTACTGATGTTTTGGTCCACTATGATACCAGTAGAACACTAAAGCTTGCTTGCGATGCATCGGGCTATGGATTAGGTGCTGTCACAAGTCACATAATGCATAACGGTGAAGAGAGACCCATTGCATATGCCTCGAGAACTCTTTCCCAAAGCGAGAAAAATTATGCACTAATAGAGAAAGAGGCGTTGTCTATCATATTTGAAGTAAAGAAATTTCACCAGTATCTATATGGGAGGAATTTTGTTTTAATAACTGATCACAAGCCTCTCTTGGCAATTTTGGGTCCTAAATCACCTGTTCCTACACTTGCTGCAGCAAGAATGCAGAGATGGGCTTTGATATTGTCGGCATATGTCTATGAGATACAGTACAGACGTTCAGATGATCATTCTAATGCAGATGCTTTGTCAAGGTTGCCAGGTAGTGGATCAAATGATGGAGTAGAGCCTAAGGTTTATGCTGTAACCAAGATAGCAGAAGATTTTCTCATCACCTCCGGAATGATTGCTCATGAAACTAGGAAAGATGTTGTATTAAGAAGAGTCCTGGAGTATACACTAAATGGATGGCCAGAGATTTGTCCATCCTTAGACTTTCAACCGTATCATTTAAGGAGATGTCAATTATCAGTAGAACAGGGATGTGTGTTGTGGGGTATGAGAGTGTTAATTCCACAGTGTTTTAGAGGGCAAATTTTGAATGAACTGCATTTTGAACATCCAGGTATATGTGCTATGAAAGCACTGGCCAGAAGTTTTGTGTGGTGGCCTAAACTGGATGGTGAAATAGAAATGATGGTACGTGAGTGCTCTGTTTGTCAGAATGTTAGGAGTATGCCACCCAGCACACCTTTGAAAACCTGGAAATGGCCTACCCGTCCCTTCCAAAGAGTACACATTGACTTCTGTGATAAGGGAACAGACAAATTTCTTTTATTAATTGATAGTCATTCAAAGTGGATTGATGTTAAGCACATGTACAGTACTAACGCTGGTAGCATCATTGATGAATTAAGATTAATATTTGCTGAACATGGAATACCAGAAGAGGTAGTTTCTGACAATGGTCCTCCATTCCAATCATCAGAGTTTAAAAACTTCATGAGACTCAACGGTGTAAAGCATGTACTGACCCCACCCTATCATCCTGCCTCTAATGGTGCAGCTGAGAGATCAGTTAGAATTGTAAAGGAAGCACTTTCCAAGCAGGTAATTCCAGGAACTGTAGGAAAATCAATGAAACACAGACTAGCAAATTTCTTACTCAGATACAGAACCACGCCACATAGTGTGACAGGATGTACTCCTGCAGAGTTAATGGTGAAGAGACAGTTGAGAACAATATTAAGTTTAGTTAAGCCAAGTCTGTTTGAAGTTGTAGAGAGGAAACAAACTCAACAAAAAATGTATCATGATAAAAGTTCCAGTTAAAGAGTGTTCAAGGTAAATGATAGGATGAGAGTTAGGAACATGGCTAAAGGTTATGGTACTGTACATGCAAAGTGGATAACTGGTGTCATTGACAAGGCATGTGGATCTAGGACATATTTAGTGAAACGTGGTAACTCTTTGAGATATGTTCATGTGGATCGCGTCATTCAGGCACATGACGAGATGAATGTAGCACCAGGACATGATGATAAACTTGACACAGTTTCAGATGATCATCATCATGATGATGTCAAAGATGATGTTTCCCAGCATCCACTCACTGTGTCAACTGACTGTAGTGATGATATGTCTGTCACTAATAATGCACAGAGTGCAAGTAAAACCCCTGTAAAACTTGATGGAGGGAATAGTCCTAGAAGATCAAACAGAGTTAGGAGACCTGTAATTAAATTAGACCTCTAACTATCTGAATTGTGAACAGGCCTTTCAAAACTGTTTAGTTAGGAAGATATATTTGTTGTGTTCTATTCTCTTCTTCCCTGCCATAGGTAATTCTGTAAGTTTTGTTTATTTAGGATTTGTAGCAGCCATGCTCTCTTTTGAAAGGGAGAAATAGTGTTATATATATGTATGTTTATATGCTGCCTTTATTGATATATATACATTATGTATTATGTTACCTCTTACCAAAGTCAGAAAGTGTTTAGGCTTGTGTAAACACGAAATGTGTAAGGCACGTTGTAACCAACAACAGACAATGAACGCCCCAGCCAGACTGACCATGCGACTTGTCATTCTCCCATTAAATAACGCAAGATACTACACTTTCCTTAAATTTGGTCACAATACATTGAATTGATTTTGATGTTGGCGCTTTTCTGACGTTAAAGTGGCAACAGTTGCGACATTGAATCTGTACCACAGATTTTGTTTCAATATATACTTCGACGACTTTCACTTTTTGTCCCCTGGTCAAAACCACATTGCCGTATGCTCCAAAGTGTTTCCTCCAATTATCTGCAAACAAAACAAAAATATGTTATAATAATAATTACAGAGTAACACGTATTTAAAATTAAGTACATTGTATTGGCGCACTATATATATATATAATATATATATATATATATATATATATATATATATATATATATATATATATATATATATATATATATATATATATATATATATATAAAACCTTACCAAATTAATTTTTGAGCGTCATAATTAATGAGGGAGAGCAGTCATGTTGCTGGTGAGTTCCATGGGAGAATGGTGGACATCAGAGGCCAGAACGTGATGAAGGAGCAGCTCGAGGCAGATCACCAGCAAACTGAGGGAGTGACCAACAGCCAGCACCACGAACACCCCCTGAAGAACACAGGAAGTTACATTACTTGTACTTGGTTTTGCATCTAAGTTCTTCTATTAGTTCGTCTCATCATCTTAATATGTTCCAAGGTAATTTAAAAGGTAAATTCTTATACCTCTGATGTAATTACACGATATTGTTGCTTATACTGTATATTCGCTCTACCAAGCAATTAAAGTTAGTTTATTATGTAACTAATATTTGCTTTGGTGATGAGTGGTGCCGGCTTGCCTGGAGCATCGCGATAAATCATATTTTGACCTTGTGTAATATATATATATATATATATATTATATATATATATATATATATATATATATATATATTTATATATATATATATATATATAGTCTATAAAAAAGGTTGAATTGTAAATTAAATGCTCTGTTTGACGAGAGTTACTTGTCTAAACTGAGTGATCCAAATTTGTTCATAAACTTATCATCTTATGATCTGCAGACAAATGAGAAACTTGTTCTTGGTTTTGGTAGGAAGTTTTCTATTGCTCAGCGCACCGTTAATCCACTTACTATTACTAAAGGTATAATCAACCTGGAAAAGAATATGTCGACAGATGTTACAAATGAAGATATTTCCATTGCCAAAGGTTGTATACATAGTGTTTAATGTAAGTAAATAGTTTCAAACATTCAAAAAAGATCTGAAACAGCCTTGAAAAACTTGAAAATAAAGAGAAGATCCATGTTACAGTGGGGCGGATAAGCACATAAAATAAGCATGATTGTTCACTTTTGTATAGAAGTATGAGACTTTGGTCACATATTCTACTTAGATCAGTAAAGATTTTCTGATATAGTGCCAACTGAACAGCGTCCCCTGGTTGACCCTGACTGTTGTAGTGCCTCCCGAACAGCTCTTCCAACTGTAACAGCTTCCTTATCTTTGGTCCAAACAAACTGATATTTTTATATGTTCCGCATCGTGACATGACAAAAACATATTATTCTATATAATTTTTTGTCAGACCAAAGTGTGTATTGTTTGTTTGTTTTATTAATAATTTCATATTTTGTTTTTTTTACAAATAATTCAATAATCAACACTCAAATGTTTTCAGACTTCAAAATTCTAAGGTTTCCTTTAAGAATGTTTAAAGCTGTACACATTATATCATATGCATAGATTTTTAACTGCGCTGTCCGTCACATGCACAGAGAGCAGTAAGCTGCTTTTGCACACTTGCATCGTCCTGAACATGTCCTGTTGCACCACAGTGTACCAGCTTTAGGCAAATCTTTGCAGCTTCAGGTAATTTTGTCCAAACAGAGTGATAGGCTCCTCCTTCAAGTGTCCAACCCCAATAGATGGGGTCAGGAAGAATGGGAATAGGACTAGAACATTGTCCCCAGACATGGCCACCTTGCTATACAGCTCTCTTAATATGTTGCATTAGCGCAGCTTGGGTTGGAGGAATCCCTTCAATGCCTCGGCTTTCTTTCTGAACAGATATTTCCTGGAATAGTTCACCTGTAATGTAGTAACAAGGGCATAAAAATAGCATTTTCAACAGAGAATTAGTTATTTATCAATGTTTTTTTCCAGGCATTTACTTTTATAGTGTGCTATATGACTATGCCTTTAAGTTTAGCTGTCTCCCAAATAAAGATAAGTATTACTAAAGTAATACGTACTCAAGGAGTACGATGGTATGCAGTCATTTATGGTTACCTTTTCGATTTCAATGCTACGGTCGTACAGTAGAACAACATATCTCTCCAGTACAGTCAGTTGTTCATCAATAATAAAGTAAGTAGTAGGAACATATGCGTGGCCTGTTCATAAGACCTCCATATATCTCAAGCTGTCTTTTTCCCACAACCACAAGAGAAGGAGACAGTATCGCATCTTGTTATGGCATGAATATAGGCAGTGATCTTGCTTTTCCTTGTCCCATGGCAGATGCATTAGGTGAACTGGCAGTTATCTGAAGTTATTGCCTGACCCAAAAGCTATCCATAGTTCCTCCACTGCTATCCTTTGGTAATTAGCAATAGCCAGCACACAACATCGGTGTCCACAGTTCTTACCAGAATTCTAATATGGCCCTTACTAGCAGCATCTATACAGTAAAGAATGATATCAGCTTCTTCATGAGAACACGGTGCAAGCTGAGATAAGTCCTCACAATCTTGCACACACAGAACATCCTACCCATCTGTTACAATGATTACTTTTCTTCCCCTATTCAGCTAGATGATACATATTGTTGTGACACGATATTAAATAATTCTATTTTATTTTCATCCACTTGCAAGAACTCAGGCCAATATCGTGTTAAAGTCTGGTTCCTGTGCCTGTTCTCTCTCTAGTTGATGATTTCAGAATACAATGCAGATAAACATCCCATACCACATCCACTATTTTGACTATTCCAAACCACCTTCCTATGTAAGGCTCAAAAACAACTTTGCTGTACTCTTTGATGGTCTTCGTTGTCCATGGTTTGACGGTCTGCACAACAGCAGCACCATCAATTACCACTGCTGAGACATCAGGCTCACCTGTCCTTGCTTCACAGTTTTCAAAGCACTGTAACAGATCAGTCTTGGAGCGTGTTCGTAATCTGCCACCATCATGTGCAAAGAAGTCGTCAAGACTACCACCAAGGTTTTGACATCCTTTTAGAGTCTGATAAAGAACAGGCAGTCATTCTTTGCTGACTTGAGCTTAAGGTTAACCTTAGAATACACAGCTTGTTTGGTCGACCCTTTAACAAGGCAAACTTTTTTGAGGTAGTGGCTCATTTATCGATTTGGAATGATCGATAAGTCTCTCTTTTACAAAGGTTTGATACTGTTGTAACCTAGTCTCTCTTACTGCACCTACAGTCTTGACTACTGACACATCAGCAACAATGTTGCTGCCAAGGGACACAAGTTCCTTGTTTTCATCACAGAGTGGGTTACCGAGTTCTGTAATGGTGTCCACCATTGACCGCACATGAGCTATAAACTTACTTTGAAAACTAGGTACCTGTTCATGGTGCAGTAATTACTCTTCTGCATTTAGGTGTGCACTTTCTTCAAAATCGTTAACAAGGGTGGCAATTTGTGGGCCTCCAATCATTCACCTGTGGAAGGCTTGTAGATTTCCAGTCAGGCCAGGGGCTCCACCCTCATTCTTTACCATCTCATTATTTTCTTCATGGCCCTGATTCAGAGACATGGCCGAAAATGTATGTTTTGTCTTAAGTAATGAGAATTTCCCAGCTTCAAATTCTCTAGCGAGCTGGGGATGTTTTACTGACAGCTCCTGCATGTCGTGTACAAGTACAGATAACCAGCGTGAATAGTGTGTACGATCCAATGCAAGGAACCAGGGTATGATCTGAACGAGGGCATCAACATACAACTTGAAATGTGATGACCTGAAAGACTTCACAAACATCAGCACAGTCAATTCTAGTTCTAGAACAAGCGACCAGTATCTGAACTGGGGATGGTGTCTTGCCATTTTTTGGCACTATGATGAAAATCCTTCACTACCAGTGTCACCTTTAAGCTTTTCAACATATTCATCATAGGTTTTGCACTGTATAAAGAGGCTCATGTAGCTTGGTGTGCGTACCTCGTACTCTTTAGATGAGCTGCTGAGAGATATGAGTCTGCTTTACCTGATGTAGCAACCTGGGCTTCAGTAAGTACATCTGTCAATCCCTCCCATCCATCCAAATCCCTGCTGCCTTCCAGGTCGAGATCTCAATATGCAATCCTTCAAGCATTGTAATTAACTTATCCTCACCAGACGAGTCAGTCCATGTCCACTAAATGTTCTAGACTATAGCATAAAGGGGCTGGTTACATGCAAGGACTGGTGTCTTACCTGGATTTAAATGCTGTACTGCATTAAGACCAATAATCATGCAATGACGGATCATTGCATAGTAGTGAGAAATTTCTTTAAAAAAGTGGCAATAAACCCGTTGAACATCTAGCAAGAACATCAGTCACCTGCTGTGATGCATGATGTGTAGACCAGGGGATATTTCGTCCATCATCTAAAGCTCCTAAACAAGATCGCCTAACCTTTTTAACCCTCCATATTCAATCTGGACATGAGTGTTATTGTGTTTCCATCAGGTATGGTGGTCAGCACTGCAGCTGGCATTGGTGGATTGCGTGAAGGTTTAACAATTAGTGGTACATGTGTGTAGAATTATGGCAAAAATGTTATGCTTTTTGAAGAAACTGACTTGATGCTCACGTCCATGACTCTTGTTCCCTGTCCGTCAAAGTTTGGATATTGAAATAGTGATATTCCAGTGTCGTGAAATGAATTAGTTGCTATATTTAAAGATGGGTTGTGATCTGTGTTGTCAACTGCACCTGTGATAAATACACCTGTTTTAAGGTTGGTTGGGATTACTACTTGGCTCTTCTTGTATTCTTCACACACAACATTGGCCAGATCTGTAGACAGCTGAAGCACCCTGTCATAAGAGACACATATTTCATGCTGAAACAATCTATCAATTATCCCACGGTTTCTGGTATGTGCATGTATCATTATTCCAACATAAAGTGGAAATGGTGTCACCTGGTTTCGACAGTGACTCACTGTTGTGGTTGACGAGTAACGTCGTTTATGTTTTAAGCAATTGTACCTGATAAGTTGGGACAATGTAAGAGCTTCACATCGGACTGGGTTGTAACTTAGACCCTCCAATAGCATGCGTATAAAAGCAAGAAGCACTGCAGGAACAGATTTCTCTTGGCAGTCAGATGAAAAGGAACCTTCAAAACATGGGAATTTGTCAAACATATCCCTATGTAATATCTAAGCTGCTTTTGCCAAACAAATAGCATCTCTCTCTGTAGTTTCATCAAATTTTTTCCCACTGTTGTGTCATGAACTGGTAGGAAATCTCTCCCTTTTTGTGAGCTTGTAGGGCTGGAATATGTACTAGGAGCTTGTCCTTGAGTCGAATAGAATGAATTCTCTCTCGCTGTTCAGCTCCAAGTTGATTCTGTCGCTTGCCGTATATTTTCAGTAAATCTGCTAGCTTTAGTATGTGATTTTCCTTATCACTATGTTCTTCAACAAACAGTTTAAGTTCAGCAAATGCTTTGCTACTATGCAAGTCATTTTGTTGATATTCAGCTGATTTTTTATAGTTTATAACTTTGGCCAGGTTACATAATGATATTAAGCATTTCAAGTGATATTTCATCTCAATTACTATTACATCACCAGCACTTGATTTTGCCAGCAACTTGGTGTCACCACACAAAGAGCAGCCGACCTGACTCTCCAGTCCAGCCTATAAGTAGTTGCCTGGTGGAGTTGTCCAGGTTTTCCGTATTCATCACAAAAGAAGCATTTTGCAGATTCATTCACTGATTCATGAGAACGTCTGATTCGCTTTGCCACACCTTCTGGTGTTATATCACTTATAGAGTCATCAGCCTGCCGTTTTTTGAGACGGATTGACTTGGTCTGGATATAGTTGTCTTTGCATAACTTGTGCCACTTTGCTTTATGGTTTGCTAGTTTCAGGAAGCTTGATAATTCTCTAATCTGGCTGAACTTTTGTAAATCATCTCAGCAAGAGTTTTGTATCCTACACCGACGTCTTGACGTTTGGATTAAGCAGGACATACAAGTTTTTTGTTCTTGGAGTCCTGGCAGAAGATACACAGTGACCAGTTTATGAGATTTTCATTCTTATTGCTTGTGGTGGGACTTTCCAGGGGACGATATTCATCAAGTAAAGAAGTAGCAGCCACAGTTCCTGCAAAGCAGAAATTAAGACAGTCAATTAAAGCTACCTGTACATCTGTCTTCACTACTCTGAAAATTACTCAAGCAGATAAAGGGGCATAATATATTATTGTGTATTGAAATAAAGACCATAACTATAGGAATAAAAAATTAGTTCAGGAAAAATTCGAAAAATTTCTAAACAACAAACAAACACACTTTGGTCTGACAAAACACTACATAGAATGAGATTTTTTTTTTAAGGTCAAGATATATAACATATCCAAATATCAGTTTGTTTGGACCAAAATTAAGGAAGCTGTTGCACTTGAAATAACTGTTCGGGAGGCACTGCAACGATCAGCAGCTAGGGGCAACCCGGGGACGCTGTTCAGTTGGTACTATATCAGAAAATCTCCACTAACGCAAGCAGAATATATGACCAAAGTCTCATAATTCAATACAAAAGTGAACAATCCTCCTGTTTATCCGCCCCACAATTACTAAGGCCGTTCAGTCAAATATATATATATATATATATATATATATATATATATATATATATATATATATATATATATATATATATATATATGTGTGTGCGTGTGTGGAAGGAAATTTTAGTTTGAAATTATCCTGCCTCATTACCCAGATGTGAGTGAGAGAGATGGAGGCGGTTTGGGTGATCTTGGTTGGAGGGTAAATACAGGCAGAAGAGTTTGGGGTGTGCTGTTCATACCACTTGTTGTAGAGGCCACTCTCTGTCATGGACATTATCCTGTCAAAAAAACTTTCCGTATTAAAAAGATGTACAATAAACTGCTCCAAGATTTATCCAAGATGATCATTATGTGTTTAATAAGAGTCGGTTGTCTCAATCTACACAAACCATTTGATAAATATTCATATTTTTTATTCACATCTTAATCATATTAAGGCCTCCCATCATTCGTTGTTACACCTCACTCCTGTATATATATATATATATATATATATATATATATATATATATATATATATATATATATATATATATATATATATATATATATATATATACTGTATATATATAGCTTCAGCAATAGCCTTGTTACGTGGAAAACGTAGTTTTATAACGAAGACGAGAACAAGGGTAAACACAAACATCTTGACCATGTGGGCTTCTTTTAGTCGCTATCGTTTCGGAAATAATCGTTTTCCATCATCAGAGCCTAAAAACACAAAAGTTTTGAAAAGTTTTAAAAAATACAGGTGGTATACAATAAAAACATGATATTATACGAAAATTTACCTTCGATAAGCTTACAAATTTAAAAAAGGGCAATCCAATTCAAAACCGACAAAAATGACGAGAGACCTACATACAAAGGTAAAGTCAGGAATAAAAAGTAAGAAATAAAATATACAGGGGGATATTACATTAATTCGGACGAGCCTTAGTGAGAAAAACACAACAATTCACTAGAGGCCATATCACAAAGGGATGGCTTTGCTTTATACTGGTGTAATGCCTCCATAATGAGGAGGTCTGTATCACAGTCGCTCCTGCCAAGAACTGAGAAATCAGACGGCAAAAACGGGTGGTCATGTTGGGCGTGGTTAGGAATAGCTGAATGTGGTGGTTGTGTGATTAACTGGCCTGTTCAAACGGAACGGCCCAAGTGTTCATGGATACGAGTTGTCAAATGTCTTTTAGTTTTACCTATATGTGCTGCCCTACAGCTAGCACACGTAAATTGATAAACAACTGAGGATTGCAGGTGTGTGGGTATGGTGTCTTTAATTTTAAAGAATTTTTTAATTGAACTCTGGGTTTTAAAGACTAGTCTAAGAGAAATTTTTGGATAGAATTCATTGAAAAGCTTCTAAGTTTATTTCTAAGGGTGAAACTGAGTGGGCCTGTGTACGGGATGGTGAGATAGACAGAATATTTAGGGAAGGTGTGGATTTGAGGCTGTGTGGGACTAAAAAACCTATTAAGGGTTTTGCCAATATAAGTGTCTGTAAATCTCTTAGGGAAGCCATTATTAAAGAGTAGTTCCTTTATGTATTTTAGTTCAATGTCCAAGTGGAAATAGCTTGAACATATATTAAAGGCTCTGTTGGTAAGACTACGTACTAGATTACGTTTGTAATTAAGAGGAATAAAAGATGAAAATTTTGCACTCAAACCAGTGAAAGTTGGTTTTCTGTATAAGGCTGTCTCGAAACTATTATGAAGACGGTGGATATTAACATATAAACATATAAACATGACAACATCAAATTTGCTTGTGAATTGGAAAAGGAAAATATTCTTCCATTCCTTGATGTTATTATCCACCGTCTTCATAATAGTTTCGAGACAGCCTTATACAGAAAACCGACTTTCACTGACTTTACCTTTGTATGTAGGTCTCGTCATTTTTGTCGGTTTTGAATTGGATTGCTCTTTTTTAAATTTGTAAAGCTTATCGAAGGTAAATTTTCGTATAATATCATGTTTTTATTGTATACCACCTGTATTTTTTAAAACTTTTCAAAACTTTTATGTTTTTAGGCTCTGATGATGGAAAACGATTATTTCCGAAAAGTTAGCGATTAAAAGAAGCCCACATGGTCAAGATGTTTGTGTTTACCATTGTTCTCGTCTTCGTTTTATATATATATATATATATATATATATATATATATATATATATATATATATATATATATATATATATATAACAGTAGTGGGCCGTAGGTTCGAATCCTGGCGGGGTGAGGTGTTGATTATATGTAGAAGTCCACGTGCTTCATTGAGCTAATGAAATATATATATATATATATATATATATATATATATATATATATATATATATATATATATATATATATATATATATATATATATACACGATGTTATTTACTTAGACTTTAGCAAAGCGTTTGAAAGAGTACCGCATCAGAGGCTTCTGAGAAAAGTCAAGGCTCATGGTATCGAGGGGAAAGTTTTAAATTGGATAAAATCATGGCTCACCGATAGAACACAGAGGGTCAGCGTAGATGGTGTTAAACTTTAATGGGGCTGTGTAGCCAGTGGGGTTCCCCAGGGGTCAGTACTGGGTTCACTCTTGTTCATAATCTACATAAGCGATCTAGATCCCGCGATCAGCAGTGACATAAGCAAGTTTACGGATGACACCAAAATAGGGCGGCAGATTAATTCAGGACAGGATGCAATTGCACTACAGGAGGATTTAAATAAACTGCAGGAGTGGTTAGGAAAATGGCAAATGAAATTCAACACCAGCAAGTGCAGCGTACTTAATATTGGAAAAACAAATGCTGTCAATGTATACTGCCTTAACAACATCAACGTAGATAAGTCGACTTGTGAAAGAGACCTAGGGGTACTTGTAAGCCCGGACCTACGGCCTAGAAAACAGTGCGTTAATGTTCGAAATAAGACAAACAGAGTATTAGGTTTTATATCTAGAAGTGTAAGTAATAAGAGTTCTGAGGTCTTATTGCAACTATATCTTGCGCTAGTCAGGCCGCACCTCGTTATGCGGTTCAGTTCTGGTGCCCCTATTATAGAATGGATATCAATTCACTGGAGTCGGTGCAGCGAAGAATGACGAAAATGATTCCGGGAGTTAGAAACCTACCATATCAAGATTGGTTAAAGAAACTAAACGAGCATTCCCTAGAAAGATGAAGAGTGCGGGGAGATATGACAGAAGTATTTAAGTCGGTGAAAGGAATCAATAAAGGCGATATAGATAAAAATTTTATATTCGAGCAGGATAGACTCGTAGCAAAGGATTTAAGTTGGATAAGTTTAGGTTTAGGAGGGAGATAGGAAGGAACTGGTTCTCAAATAGGGTGGTGGACGAGTGGAACAAGCTTAGCAACTTTGTAGTAAGTGCTGGAACTCTGGAAAGTTTCAAAAGGAGGCTGGATTGATTCATGGACGATAGAGAATGGTATTAACTCTCGACAAGAGTTAATATATATATATATATATATATATATATATATATATATATATATATATATATATATATATATATAGAGCGAGGACAGCTTTGCTAGTGCGCTTGCTATATTATACCTCAAGATATAACCCTAGGAGGTGGCAAGGCCAATATTAACACATCTATATCGTTATAGGCTGCTACTAGCTTGAAGAAAATTGTAAACTTGAGAGAATGAGTACCTGCACAGAAGAGCTCCTTACTGCCTTCGCCGTGCACAGCGTACCTGAGTTAGATTCAGGTGGTCATTCTTCCTGACCTCACTGCTGTAGGTAGACATTTCCAGACTCTTCTCCTGCTTTAGCTTCTTCACATTATGGTCTTTGTCTGTTGTTCTTCACACCATGTGTGTATTTTTTAGTCAGCAGTTTGCCAGAATGTTTTCTTTTCTTAGTTATTTAGGGGGGGGGGGGGGTTGCTAGTTAACAGGTTGTTTGGCTTGTGCCGGTACCCTCCTGGCTTCGGCTATTTTCAGGCATTTTGCTTTTCCCTGTTTACTTGTTTTAGTCCTCCCTCCCCCCCCCCCTATTTTTTGCTTCTTGTATGGTGTTTCACGCCAAGGACGTCGCTTCGTTGTTTAGTTTTCCCCACATGGAAGCCCTTCTTTTTCCACCCTCTCTTTGTGTCTTCTCTCCTCCAGGCTCATGCGCTGAGTCAATATTCGGTATCATTGTCTGGCTCGGGTTTTGGTGGCAGAGAGAGAGACGTCTGTAGTCCCTTTTTCTTCCCTGCTCCATTGTTTTATTTCTCCTGTTTGTTTTTTCATCCCTAGCTCCAGAAGGTGCCCTGCTCGGCCCCGAGGTGTTGGCCTGATACCAACAGGATGGCCACTCCACCTGTTCAGCCCATGACTAGTGCATGGACGATGACAAGTTCGACCCGAGTTGCTGTACCGTGTGATCTGAGTGGGTGGCAGGGCTTCTCCGCAATGCCGACGGAGATGTGGACACCTCCCACATTTTCTGGCAACAACTTCGGTACCGCTGGGCGGCAGCCTCCAGTTCTGCCAGACACCGGGGCTCCCCCTTCTCCTGGAGGGACCAGGATATCTGTTCTCGGTTGACGATGCGCCGCCATTGAGGCTCCTCGGGTAGAGTCCACTCTACCGAGGACCCCAGGCCAAGCACCCCTCCCCTGTCTTCTTAGTCAGCCACCCGGGAGCCCACCTCTCCTCGCCCTGGTGCTTCGGGCTCTCCACAGCTCTCCCACTCCGGGAATCCCACTCTTCCTTTTACAACAGGCACCACCGCCCCAGGTCGCCTAGGACAGTGGGTTCACCATAGCGCATTTTTTCCCAGCTGAGAAAAGATGCCCCGCCTCCTTCTCAAACGTTACAGCTGTTGCAAACCTGTCCGATTTTGTCCTGAAGTTATGATGTGTTTCTAAATGAGTTTATTCATAATCGTTGGGATGACCGTTTCTAACGAGAAAGATATTTAGCTAAATTATATAAAGATACATGCATACATTATTTCAAACAAAAGCACGTAGGAAGTTTATCAAAAATATTATACATGAATTAACTGTTAAACTCTGGTAGCAAATTCACCCTTTCGGAGGATGCATTTAATATATACTTATTTTTACCCGCAATAAGGCATACTAAGATAAATTACGTATCAGTAACAGTACAAAATGCAAAAACAACATCTTAAAGATCAAAATCACATTGAAATATTACACGACCCTCAGCAGAGGCGGGAAATGTGACTGCGAACAACTTCATATTTTTCCCAAATCTTCTGGAATTTTTAGACAAGCTTAATGATCTTGTCCCAAGTATCACACTCAAAATTGAAAGAGAAATAAATGGATCCCTTCAATTTCTTGATATGCTTATCATTATAAATGGCCATAACTACAAATTTAAGGTGTACAGAAAGCCTACACAGGTAAGACAGTTTCATACATTTTTTATCGAGTCACCTGGAATCTACCAAAATGTCAGTTTTTTCTGCTATGTTTTCTAGATGTTTGCGTATTTGTGACGCTGAATTTCTTGACGAAGAACTGAAACATAAGAACATAAGAAAATAAGGAGTCTGCAATAGGCCGGTTGGCCTGTGCATGGCAGCTCCTCTCGAGAGTTACTACCACTCTCTATCATCCATGAATCTATCCAGCCTCCCTTTGAAACTTTCCAGCGTTCCAGCACTTACTACAAAGTTGCTAAGCTTGTTCCACTCGTCCATCACCCTATTTGTAAGCCATTTCCTTCCTATCTCCCTCCTGAACCTAAACTTATCCAACTTGAACCCGGTGTTCCGAGTCCTATCCTGCTCGGATATTATAAGAACTTTATCTATATCACATTTATTGATTCCTTTCACCCACTTGAATACTTCTATCATATCTCCCCGCACTCTTCGTCTTTCTAGGGAATGCAAGTATAGTTTCTTTAACCTATCCTGATATGGAAGGTTTCTAAGTCCCGGAATCATTTTCGTCATTCTTCACTGCACCGACTCTACTGAATTGATATCCATTCTATAATAAGGGCACCAGAACTGAACTCCATAATCGAGGTGCGGCCTAACTAGCGCAAGATATAGTTGCAATAAGACCTCTGCACTCTTTTCACTTACACCTCTAGATATAAAACCCAATACTCTGTTTGCCTTATTTCGAACATTAGCGCACTGTTTTCTAGGCCGTAGGTCCGGGCTTACAAGTACCCCTAGGTCTGTTTCACAAGTCGACTTCTCTAGGTTGATGTTGTTAAGGTTGTATACATTGACAGTATTTGTTCTTCCAAGATTAAGTACGCTGCACTTGCTGGTGTTGAATTTCATTTGCTATTTTTCAGACCACACCTGCAGTTTTTTTAGATCCTCCTGTAATGAATTTGCATCCTGCCCTAAATTAATCTGCCGCCCTATTTTGGTGTCATCCGCAAACTTGCTTATGTCACTGCTGATCCCAGTATCTAGAACGTTTATGTAGATTATGAAGAAGAGTGGGCCTAGTACTGACCCCTGGGGAACCCCACTGGTTTCACGACCCCACTCACATTTAACACCATCTATGCTGACCCTCTGTGTTCTATCTGTGAGCCATGATTTTATCCAATTTAAAACTTTCCCCTCAATACCATGAGCCTTAATTTTTCTCAGAAGCCTCTAATGCGGTAATCTGTCAAATGCTTTGCTAAAGTCTAAGTCAGTGGTTCTCAACCTTGTTTGCCCCATGCACCCCTTTCACCATATGTCAGAATGTCATCCCCCCTCCTTTCCAAGATTGTCTGCCTCAAAAAGTGTATTCCAAATAATATGCATATAATACGGAAAATCCTTTATTTTTTCCATATTAGTACATATACATTTACAATTTTACATGGATTATTTTTATAGTGGAGTTTTACAAATTAAATGCCAATTGAAAATGTTGATGGATTTATAAAACTTGAATAAAAGTAAAATAGTTTTTTTTTATTATTTATAATGAATTACTTAACAGACCAAACTGAAGCATAATGCAATAAACAAAAATTTCAATAGAATACCAGGATATTGTAAATTTGTAATTAATTTTATTCAGATGAAGATTACAGTCAATGAGAAACCTGTGATTGTTTTTTCTTCGCCAATTCTGGGATACGCGGAGGAGTGCTTGAAAGGGCACAACGCAGGTCATTTTCTACCTCTAATCTACTACGTTGCTTCGTAGTAGAAAACCTCATTAGCAATGTCGAAGTAGGGAACGAACTTGCAAACAGCGATCACAAAGAAATTCGATCCCAGTTAGATTTTCAGGGCAGACGTAAGGAAAATTCCACTAAAGTACCAGATTTCAGAAGGGCAAACTTTGACAGTTTAAAGAGGCAGCTGAGAGAGGGGGTGTCGCGCTTGGCCGTGAACCTGACAGATGACACAGACCTGATAACGAGATCTGAGATTGCCGAGTTCCACGACAATTTAAATAGTGAGCTACTTCATGCACAAAGGCAGAACATACCATACAAAAAACTCAGATCAGACAACAATGACCCTAAATGGATAAATAATTATTTAAAGAACATCATTGGCCAAAGGAAGGCTATAGGTAGAAGGATAAATCGTGGCGAAATTCACCTCCGGGACTATTATAGGGTATTGGCGAGTAGGGTTAAAACCGAGATAAGGAAAGCAAAGAGGAATAATGAGGTAAGGATAGCAAGGGAGGCGAAGGCAAACCCCAAAGGATTCTACCAAATGTATCAAACTAAAACACGAGAAAAGATTGGACCAATACGGTCAGACTCCGGTGAGCTCACTGATAACGACGGAGAAATGAGCAATAATTTGAATAAATATTTTTCAACAGTTTTCACCACCGAAAATTTAAACATGATATCCGAGGCACCGACTCTATTCAGAGATAGTGAAGAAAACAAATTAAGTGAGATAGTAGAGAATAGCAACGATGTTAGTAAGCAAATAGACAAACAAAAGCCTAATAAGTCACCTGGTCCCGATGAGATATTTGCCAGAGTATTAAAGGAATGTAAGAAAGAGCTTAGTATGCCCTTAGCAAAGTTGTTTAACATGTCCTTAAAAACCGGTGTAGTACCAGAATCCTAAAGGATAGCGAATGTAATACCGATTCTCAAGAAGGGGATAGATCACTATCCTCTAACTACCGCCCAATCAGTCTAACATCAATACTAGGCAAATTACTGGAAGCAATCATTTCAAACTCTATTCGAAATCACCTGGAGAAGCACAGATTGATCAATGATTCCCAGCATGGCTTCACAAGCGGACGTTCTTGCCTAACTAATCTATTAACATTCTTTTCATCAGTTTTCGAATCGGTGGACAAGGGGCACAATTATGATGTGGTATATCTCGACTTTAGCAAAGCCTTCGACAGAGTCCCCCACGAAAGACTACTTAGAAAGGTAGAAGCTCATGGCATCAAAGGTGACACCCTTAAATGGATTAGGGCGTGGTTACAGGACAGGAAACAGCTAGTGAGCATTAACTGCACTAAGTCCCATTGGAGCAACGTCACAAGTGGAGTTCCTCAAGGCTCAGTACTTGGACCATTATTATTTATTATATACATAAACGACATAGATACCGGCATTGACAGCAACATAAGTAAATTTGCTGATGACACTAAAATAGGATGTGTTATCAAATCTGACGAGGACTTGGCAAAACTACAGGAAGATCTAAACAAATTTTTCGAATGGTCTGAAAAATGGCAGATGAAATTCAACGTCGACAAATGTAAAGTACTCAGTATAGGAGATGTAAACAGGGAAACCAGATACCAGATGAACAACGATGCCATAGAGAAATCCGACTGCGAGAGAGATTTAGGAGTAATGATAAGGAGGAACCTTAAGCCAAGTAAACAATGTGTTTTTGCTCGTAACAAGGCTAATAAAGTACTTGGGTTTATACAAAGGAGTGTTAGTTACAAGACTAGCGAGGTCATCCTGAAACTATATCTTGCTCTTGTGAGACTACATCTGGATTATGCAATTCAGTTCTGGTCACCGTATTACAGAATGGATATAGAATCCTTGGAAAAAATTCAGAGGAGAATGACAAGACTAATCCCGGGCATTAGGAACCTTGAGTATAGAGACAGGTTAAAGCATCTTAATTTGCATTCCCTTGAGAGACGTAGAGCGAGGGGCGACCTGATAGAGGTGTATAAGTGGAAGGCAGGGCTAAACAAAGGGGACATTACAAAGGTGCTCAAATTATCCAACCAGGAGCTAACTCGTAACAATGGTTTTAAATTAGACAAATTTAGATTTAGGCGTGAAATAGGTAAACACTGGTTTGGAAACAGAGTAGTGGATGAATGGAACAAGTTACCAAATATCATCATTAACTCGAATACGCTGAATTGCTTCAAACATAGGTTGGATGCTCATATGAGCAATAGGGGTTGGGTGTAAACGGGACTGCCCAGTATGGGCCAATAGGCCCGCTGCAGTTTCCTCCATTCTTACGTTCTTTTGTTTTTATGTTCTTATGTTTTAATTTGCAACAGAGTTGAAAAGCCTGACTCACAAAGATATGTCGACACAAACGGAAGCAATGCACGGGTAGGTCTTTCTGCCACTTTTGGGTAGG
Source organism: Homarus gammarus (assembly GCA_958450375.1). Lineage (NCBI taxonomy): Eukaryota > Metazoa > Arthropoda > Malacostraca > Decapoda > Nephropidae > Homarus > Homarus gammarus. The sequence continues at coordinate 793,206 of CAUDMG010000844.1, forward strand.
AATCGCACATCAAGGGCCAAAATTCTGTGACTGATTTCTCATCGAACATATCTCTTGCTCCCGAATCAGTTTCCCCCCCCCCCCCCCCCTGGTTGAGAACCCCTGGTCTAAGTAAATAACGTCGTAATTTTCGTCATTATCTACTACCTCGAAGACTTTCCTAAAAAATGTCACATTCAGTCCATTGCACAAAAACTTGGGTACCCTTCATTGTTTGTTGATCATTGTTTTAAAAGGGCAAAAAAATCGTTTCATTCAACTCAAACCAGGCAAATTCCTACATTTAAGAATATTTTGACTTTGCCTTATCGGAATGAATTTGTCCCGTTAGTTCAGTCCCTTAAATTATTAAATATTAATGCTGTTTTTAAGTATGACTCTACTATTACCAATATATTAATCAAGAATAGCCCAACCTTGAATGTAATTGGAAGTGTTTACTGCATTCCATGTAGCAACTGTAATAGAAATTATGTAGGACAGACCGGGAAAGCATTGCAACTCATAATTAAACAGCACAAATACAATATCAGAAGAGCATCTGAAAGCAGTGCCCTGTTCGTTCATATAAGGAACAATAATCATCCCATGGATTGGGAAAAAAGCTTAAAAGTGTATAAATCATCATGTGTCTCAGAAAGACTTCTGGTTGAAGCAAGTTTGATTAGGGAATTGAATTCTATAAACCTTAGTGATGGTCAGTACAAAACTGATAATATGTTACACAAATTTATTTGTCAGTGCTTTAAAAGCATTGGAGTTAGTTGTAGGATAGATGATTAATGGGTCCAATAATTTTGACCTAACTTAACTTGACTATTCACGTCGCTCTTTCATCTTAAGCTCCTTTAAGAACATAAGAACATAAGAATGGAGGAAACTGCAGCGGGCCTATTGGCCCATACTGGGCAGTCCCGTTTACACCCAACCCCTATTGCTCATATGAGCATCCAACCTATGTTTGAAGCAATTCAGCGTATTCGAGTTAATGATGATATTTGGTAACTTGTTCCATTCATCCACTACTCTGTTTCCAAACCAGTGTTTACCTATTTCACGCCTAAATCTAAATTTGTCTAATTTCAAACCATTGTTACGAGTTCTCTCCTGGTTGGATAGTTTGAGTACCTTTGTAATGTCCCCTTTGTTTAGCCCTGTCTTCCACTTATACACCTCTATCAGGTCGCCCCTCGCTCTACGTCTCTCAAGGGAGTGCAAATTAAGATGCTTTAACCTGTCTCTATACTCAAGGTTCCTAATGCCCGGGATTATTCTTGTCATTCTCCTCTGAATTTTTTCCAAGGATTCTATATCCATTCTGTAATAAGGTATCCAGAACTGAACTGCGTAATCCAGGTGTAGTCTCACAAGAGCAAGATACAGTTTTAGGATGATCTCGCTAGTATTGTAACTAACACTCCTTTGTATGAACCCAAGTACTTTATTAGTCTTGTTACGAGCAAAAACACATTGTTTACTTGGCTTAAGGTTCCTACTTATCATTACTCCTAAATCTCTCTCACAGTCGGATTTCTCTATGGCATCGTTATTCATCTGGTATCTGGTTCCCCTGTTTACATCTCCTATACTGAGTACTTTACATTTGTCGACGTTGAATTTCATCTGCCATTTTTCAGACCATTCGAAAAATTTGTTTAGATCTTCCTGTAGTTTTGCCGAGTCCTCGTCAGATTTGATAACACGTCCTATTTTAGTGTCATCAGCAAATTTACTTATGTTGCTGTCAATGCCGATATCTATATCGTTTATGTATATAATAAATAATAATGGTCCAAGTACTGAGCCTTGGGGAACTCCACTTGTGACGTTGCTCCAATGGGACTTAGTGCGGTTAATGCTCACTCGCTGTTTCCTGTCCTGTAACCACGCCCTAATCCATTTAAGGATGTCACCTTTGATGCCATGAGCTTCTACCTTTCTAATTAGTCTTTCGTGGGGGACTCTGTCGAAGGCTTTGCTAAAGTCGAGATATACCACATCATAATTGTGCCCCTCGTCCACCGATTCGAAAACTGATGAAAAGAATGTTAATAGATTAGTTAGGCAAGAACGTCCGCTTGGGAAGCCATGCTGGGAATCATTGATCAATTGGTGCTTCTCCAGGTGATTTCGAATAGATTTTGAAATGATTGCTTCCAGTAATTTGCCTAGTATTGATGTTAGACTGATTGGGCGGTAGTTAGAGGATAGTGATCTATCCCCCTTCTTGAAAATCGGTATTACATTCGCTATCCTCCAGGATTCTGGTACTACACCTGTTTTTAATGACATATTAAACAACTTTGCTAAGGGCATACTAAGCTCTTCCTTGCATTCCTTTAATACTCTGGCAAATATCTCATCGGGACCAGGTGACTTATTAGGCTTTAGTTTGTCTATTTGCTTACTAACATCGTTACTAGTCACTACTGTCTCACTTAATTTGTTTTCTTCACTATCTCTGAATAAAGTCGGTGCCTCAGGTATCATGTTTAAATTTTCGGTGGTGAAAACTGTTGAAAAATATTTATTCAAATTATTGCTCATTTCTCCGTCGTTATCAGTGAGCTCGCCGAAGTCTGACCGTATTGCGTGGGTGGTGGTGGTGTTGGTGTGCAGATTAGTGGATGACATCTTTTTGACTTGACCTCATGTTTAATAAGGTCACCCTGTATATTTAAGCCTCTTTCTGTCCGTGTAATCCAGTTGCCTCTGAACATGTCTTGAATAAAGACGAAAGCTAAGGTGCTCCGATGTTTCCCTTTTCCGGTGTGATTTTATCAAGATATATTATATTCACTTTTTCATTGTGGATATACATGAAATATATATATATTGACCTCTGACCCAGCTCAGTTGACCTCTGACCCAGCTTGGAGAAGGTCGTGCTGATCGTGCTCCCGTTAAAGACCAAGGAAAATGGCTGCTTTGGATCGTTGTGTCGTGGGGGAAGAGGAGGGGAGTGTGGGGAAGGACGACCTCCTTGCCACTCTGTTAAGGCAGCTGGGGCAGTTGAGGAGTGAGGTTGACACTCTAAAGGGGGAAAATGAAGCCCTCAGGACAGAACTCCTTCAGGTAGGTGTCCTGCCTAGCAGGACACCTGCGAAGGAGGAGCAGGCGTGGAGAGTGGTTGTCTGCAAGGGGACTAGAGTCAGGCTCAGGAAAGCTGACCAGGGTGTGGAGTGCAGTAACCCTTACCAGGTGCTGCAGGAAGCTGGCGAGGAAGAGAAGAGGCAGGACGGTATGGATCAAGGAGAGGAAAGGGCAGTTGTACAAACCCTGCCCACAGGTAAGGTCGTGGTAGTTGGTGACAGCCAGGTGAGGTTTATGGATAGGGCTTTTTGTGCGAGAGATAGGAAACGTAGGACTAGGGTATGTTTTCCTGGGGCTGGGATAGGGCATGTAGCCGAGAGGTTAGACAGAGTTTTGTCAGGGGAGGGTACCAATCCAGTAGTGTGTCTTAGTGTGGGAGGCAATGACGTAGGTAATAGGGTGTGTCATAGGAGGGAAGATCAGCTAAAACTAATGGCCCATCACTTTTTTGGTAGATTTTAGTGTATATAAACAGAAAATAATTTCAGTTTCAATATTTTGCAACCTTTTGCTAGGTAAATTTTAGCGTGAAATTTATCGAAAATCTAACGTACAGCTGCATTAGTGCATTACAATTAAATAGTGAACATTGCTTTCTGACTTCATTCTTTAACAACCCAACTAAATATATTTTTTTCTGTTTCAGATTCTGATGCATTTATAAGTTGACAATATTTGCGATGGCTGCTTGTGTCAGGACGAGGAACCAAAAATCCAGCCATCTCAGTCACTATCTTGGGTCTGGGAGAGAGCTCCTGAAGTCGGAGTTGCCTACATTGAGAGATGCTTTGAGATACGGTGTTTTAATCAGGCAAATCAGTGAAAAGAACCAAAGACCTTACACAATTAAAGACATTGCCAGTGATATGACCAAAGCTGTCTTGGCACAGTACACTCTGGGTAACGCTCAGGTCAAGCCTCCAGTCATAACAAGTCAGAAGAAGATTAGTGAGAGACTGCTAGCCAGTTGGGAAAAGGCAAGAGATATCTCTCTTGGGAGAGGAAAACTTGCAGTTAAGGACAGCTTTGCCAAGCAACTGGACCAGTTATTTGACATAATTACTTGCAAGTGCCCAGTTGTTCTCTGTCCTGAGTTTGGATGCGATCGTGACTGTAAATCCAAGGCTAACATCTCCTGTATTTGCAAGCGTGAACTGAAGATTCCTGTGATCGAACTGGCATTTGTCAAAGCACAGAGAGAGAAGACTGGCAGTATAGGGGCTCTCATGATTTCTAGCCAAGATATTCCGGAGTCCAAGAGACAGGAGGCTGCCACAGAGAGACAGAAGAGGAGAAGAGTTGCCGAGAAAAAGAGACTTGAGAAGGCCCAGGGTGAGGTAAAAAAGGCCGATGATTGGAGTCAAGCTGATTCAGAGTTTAATGACTTCCCCATGGCTGATCCGAGTGCTGACCAGGAGAATGGTGACTTTGTCCCTAACCCAGAAAATAATGATCCCAAACCTTCCAGGCATAACATTCGAAATAGGAAAGATATCCCGAGCATAGCTCTGGCCAGCATGCGACACCACACTGGTCTCAGAGAAACTGCAGCGATAGCAACAGCTGCCTGGATTGACGGGGGTTTGATAACACCTGATGATGTTCACCTCTGATAGATCATAACAAAGTAAGGAGAGCTCAGGAGAAACTTGTCAGTAACCTAGAAGAGGAGTTTGATAAGGGGATAAGAGAAAATGGAATCAATTGTTTGTTCTTTGATGGGAGAAGGGATGACACTAAAGTGTTCATGAAAGTTGGAGATTCTGACAAGTTGTTCCCTACCATGGTGAAGGAGGAACACTACTCCTGCTGCAGTGAACCAGGAGGGAAGTATTTGTGGCATTTCACTCCAGAGAAAGATGACATCAGGAAACCAGCTGAGATAGTGGCAGATAACACTGTGAACTGGCTCAGAGAGAGGAACGTAGACCAGACCCTGCAGGCCATTGGAGGGGACAGCACCAACACGAACACAGGGTGGCAAGGGGGGGTCATACAGTGGATAGAGCGGAAGATTGGGAGGAAGCTGGTCTGGATTGTTTGTGACCTCCACACCAACGAGTTGCCACTCAGACATCTGATCCAGGAGCTGGATGGCAAGACTCTTTCAAACAACAGATGGTCTGGTCCTCTTGGCAAGATGCTGGACTCTGCCACTGATTTAGAAATAAATCCGAGCTTTGAAAAAATCACAGTTGGCCCTCCACTCGTTGAGCTTGCACATACTGTCATTGACGACCTGAGTACTGACCAGTACTATGGTCACATGATTTGCACTGCCATCAAAACTGGGGTCATGCCTGATAGACTTGCTTACCTGCAGATAGGTCCAGTCTCACATTCTAGGTGGCTCACAACGGCTCTCAGGTTCTGCAGAATTTGGGTCGCTCATCATAAACTGAAAGGGAACCAGCTTCACAACCTGAGACTTATTGTCCAATTCATCGTGAGTGTCTACTTGCCAAATTGGTTCAACACCAAGGTCAAGTCATCGTTCTCCGAAGGTCCGAGGCATGTTCTCTTCCAGCTTGAGCTCCTGAGGAGTCAGCCAAGGAAGGTTGTTCAGATTGTGGAGCAGACTGTGAGGAGATCTTCCTGGTATGCTCATCCCTAGGCAGTTCTGCAGACAATGCTCTGCAGTAAGGATGAGGAGGAGAGAAGAGTGGCAGTCAAAAAGATCTTGGATATGAGACTTATGAGAGGATCTGGGCATGACGAATCAGTTGGTGACGATTCCTTCAGGGTCAGGAAGACTCCTGAAGTCAATCGAGGTGCCAAGACCCTCACTGATCTCATAGATCTGGATAACATCCAGGCTGGCAGTGAGCCCCCTCTTACCTGCAGCCTCACCAATGTTCAATTCAGAGCTTTCCTGGACAACCCCATGCATGTCCCTGCCTGGCCCTCGCACACCCAGAGTATAGAGCGTTGTGTACAGCAAGTGAGCGAGGCCAGCAGTCACGTGTACAGCAAGGAGAGGAGGGAAGCCTACATCCGAGCTCAAGTGGTCAGCAGGGAGGTGATGAGTAGAAACAGAAGCAAGAAAGACATGTTCTCTATGATGTGTAGCAACACCGGGTCGTAGTAGTAAAACCGGTTTTTGTATTTGATGATTTTGTTTTCTAAAGGAATATTAAATTTAATAAATGTGTCAAGATCATTCGTTTCACTATTCTGGATCATTTTCATCCTAATAAATTAACCTGATACATTTACTTTACTTTAAATAAGCTATTTAGTGGTGTTGGTAAAAGGGTGGGAATACTGAATATTCATAAGATTTCAAGTTAAAATTTACCTAGCAAAAAATAAAAACTTTTCAAATCTGAAGATATCACATGATTCTGCACATAGAACTACATCATTAATACCATGGGCCGATTTTTCAAACTCGAAAAAAAAATTCGCCTCCGTATAACACACCCTAATAGGTAAGGTTAGGAGTGAGGAACTTTTCAAGAGGTATAGGAAGGCGCTGGGGAAGATTAGAGATAGAGGAAGGATCCCGATAGTATGTGGTGTCTTGCCTAGAAGAGGGGTTGGTCGTGAATGGCTGTCCAGGGCAATTGCTATAAATTGCGGATTGGAAAAACATTGTGCAAACAATGGTTGGGCATTCATTGATAACTGGCAACGATTCTATGGCAACGACTACCTGTACTGTCGCAACGGAGTACACTTGTCTCGTGAGGGGGTAAAGACGTTGTCTGCATCCCTGGAGCGTGAAATTGTCACTCTGAAGGGGGGGTTTCGCCAGTAGAGAGGGGGTCGGGGAAAGTGGGAGTAAAAAAACAAGCAGGTCCTGGGACGTAAAATTAGCTGCTCAGGACAAGGGGTAAAACAGGACCAGGGAAGAGTAGGTTTAAATGTATACTATACAAACAGTAGGAGCGTTAGAAATAAAATAGACTTGCTGAGAGCGGTTGTATGTACCGAGAATGTAGAAGTCATAGCAATCACCGAAACTTGGAGGAATCTGGTGAGCAAAATTTTTTTATCAGAGTACCACATAGAAGGGTACAACCTTTTTCACAAGGACAGGGAAGGTAGGAAGGGGGGAGGGGTCGCACTCTTCGTCAAGGATACATTAAAATGTTGTACTAATAATTCAATAAAGGGTGAAATAGGAACCGAGTCTGTGTGGGTAGAAATCACGGAAGGAAGAGAAAAACTAATTATGGGAGTGATTTACAGGCCCCCAAGTCTTGGGAAAGAAGCAGCTCAGCCCATATGGCAGGAAATGAGTAGGGCAGCAAAATATAACAACTATGCATTATGGGGGATTTCAACTTCAGAAATATTGACTGGGACAATGAATCTGAAGACTTCCTAGATGCAGTACAGGACAATTTTTTGAAACAACTAATTACAGAACCTACTAGAGGTGACAATATATTAGACCTAGTATTAACAAATAAAGAAAATATTATCAGAGATATCACAGTAGGGGAAGAACTAGGTAACAGTGATCACAGAGAAATCAGCTTCACCCTAAATTGGGAAACGAAAAACAATGACAATATGGTCAGAGTCCCAAACTTTCGGTTGGCGGATTATCAGGGGTTAAGAAGGTACCTAGGTGAGGTCACCTGGGAACAGTCACGTCAGTCCCCAGTAGGAGGGGGTGAGGTCATAGATGACACAACAATTGATCATGACTATAATATATTCACTAGTATACTACATAAAGCACAAGAACAACATATACCACACAGACAAATTTGGTCAAATAAGAATGAGCCAAGGTGGATGACCAGAAAACTTAAACATGACATAGGAATAAAGAAAGGAATATATAAAAAATTGAAGGGAGGGGAGGAGCAGCTCAGAAACAGGTATAATGAACTATCTAACAATGTTAAGAAAAATGTAAGGAAAGCAAAGAGAGACTATGAAATCAAAATAGCAAGAGAATCCAAGGCGAATCCCAAGGGATTTTCCCAGGTATATAGGACAAAGGTCAAGGACAAAGTTGGGCCTTTAAAGTCAGGGAGGGGAGAATTGATAAATGGCAGTGAAGAAATTTGAGATGAAATTCCGGAGGTGGAACTGATATTTTAGGGAAAGGAATATCACTATCAGAAAAGAGGATGTTCTTAAGAAGATAAATAAACTAAAGAATACAAAATCCCCAGGGCCGGATGAAATTTTTCCTCGAGTCTTAAAAGAGTGTAGGGAACAGATTAGCGGACCCCTCGTAAACTTATTTACAAAATCATTAGACACTGGAGTTGTGCCAGAGTTGTGGAAACAGGCAAGTGTAGTACCCATATTCAAAAAGGGAGACAGAGCATCAGCGTCAAATTACCTGCCCATCAGTTTGACGTCAGTAGTGGGGAAATTTCTTGAATCAATTATAGCAGATAGCATCCGATTGCATCTAGAGAAAAGCAAATTAATCTACTACTCTCAACATGGGTTTACAAAGGGAAAATCTTATCTAACAAATCTGCTAACGTTTTTTAGGAAAGTCTTCGAGGTAGTAGATAATGACGAAAATTACGATGTTATTTACTTTGACTTTAGCAAAGCATTTGACAGAGTACCGCATCAGAGGCTTCTGAGAAAAATTAAGGCTCATGGTATCGAGGGGAAAGTTTTAAATTGGATAAAATCATGGCTCACCTATAGAACGCAGAGGGTCAGCGTACATGGTGTTAAATCTGAGTGGAGCAGTGTAACCAGTGGGGTTCCCCAGGGGTCAGTACTAGGCCCACTCTTTTTCATAATCTACATAAACGATTTAGATACTGGGATCAGCAGTGACATAAGCAAGTTTGCGGATGACACCAAAATAGGGCGGCAAATTAATTCAGGGCAGGATGCAAATGCATTACAGGAGGATCTAAATAAACTGCAGGGGTGGTCTGAAAAATGGCAAATGAAATTCAACACCAGCAAGTGCAGCGTACTTAATACTGGAAGAACAAATACTTATAATGTATACAGCCTTAACAACATCAACCTAGAGAAGTCGACTTGTGAAAGAGACCTCGGGGTACTTGTAAGCCCGGACCTACGGCCTAGAAAACAGTGCGTTATTGTTCGAAATAAGGCAAACAGAGTATTGGGTTTTATATCCAGAAGTGTAAGTAACAAGAGTGCATTGGTCTTATTGCAACTATATCTTGCACTAGTTAGGCCGCACCTCGATTATGCCGTTCAGTTCTGGTGCCCCTATTATAGAATGGATATAAATTCACTAGAGTCGGTGCAGCGAAGAATGACAAAAATGATTCCGGGAGGTATGATAGAAGTATTTAAGTGGGTGAAAGGAATCAATAAAGGGGATATAGATAAAGTTCTTATAATATCCGAGCAGGATAGGACTCGGAGCAACGGATTCAAGTTGGATAAGTTTAGGTTTAGGAGGGAGATTGGAAGAAACTGGTTCACAAATAGGGTGGTGGACGAGTGGAACAAGCTTAGCAACTTTGTAGTAAGTGCGGGAACTCTGGAAAGTTTCAAAAGGAGGCTTGATAGATTCATGGATGATAGAGAGTGGTTGTAACTCTCGACGGGAGCTGTCATGCACAGGCCAACCGGCCTATTGCAGACTCCTTATTTTCTTAAGTTCTTATATATATATATATATATATATATATATATATATATATATATATATATATATATATATATATTATAAATACCTTTTACTTAATTGAGGTACAAGTGGAGTATTCTTCGGGCCTATCATAGATAATACCACAGGCAGGTACCTCTCCTTAGACGAGTAAAAGTCACATCGACCTGGTAATAAAAGAAATATATATATATATATATATATATATATATATATATATATATATATATATATATATATATATATATATATATATATATATATATAGTCTTCGTTTTTCACATATATGCTAACAATACAATTGAACTTCTTCAGGGTACCTGATTTTGTGAAGTCCCTTCCTATGATCATTTTGGTAACTATCTCCACTTCAAACAAGACATGGTCGCCACGCTTCAACAGGGTGCCCACACTCTGGAATATCTCTGAAAGCTTCTGGAATTTGACGCGTCCCTTCCGTTCTAAGTCCGCCACCTCCCGGAAGATGCCAGACTCCACAGACTTAAAATAATGGAAAAATTAGGAGAGGAAATATCATTAAGAAATATGTAGTAGTATCAAAATTAATGAACACAAACTTACACGGAAATATTGAACATTAGTTGTGTTGGTCTGCCACATGATAGTGGTGGATGGTTCGTCCAGGACGTCCCGGAGAGTCTGGTATGGCTGCCTGATGTATCGTACAGCCAGTACAGACATGAGGTTACCAGCGTAGCTTCTGATCAACACCAGCGCCCCAACCATCCACCCGGCCACCACCACCCGTCTCCACCACCAGTTGTCTGGCAACGAAGTGTCTGCGGAAGCGAACACAGTGAAATATATCTTACTATTGGGATTTAATATATTTAAAGTTTATGTAGAATTACATTATAGACCTATTGTATGACTTTTTAATGGACAGACAGAATATTAATAATTGTTTTTTGTTTGTTCTCGGCAGAAGGTAATATATTACATTCTATGAGCACAGGAATCTTTGCCATACAGCAGTCATGATTAACATGTTTGAAAGGAAACAATTAGTTTTAGAAGAGTTTACCAACTTTCAGCGTCATTAATCAATATGACAATGTTACAAGTGGTTGAGTGGTTACCTACGTGTGTGTTGGTATACTTACTCGATTTGGTGGTTGGGTTTAATTGTAGCGTTTTTTAAATGTTTATGAATATAAAGTGTACCGATATAAGATGATATTGTATCTGATGTTGTTGCTATATTATGTTACTGTTTGAATTTTTATTATATGATGTTCTATTTAATGTAAAGTATTAAAACAAATGTCTTAAAAAGAGTTGAGAGTTGTGTAGAGGACGAGCCAAATTTAGTTCCACACTAACTAGTGGTAGGCTTGGAACCCTGAGTGGGGCTGCCGGTGAGACCAAATGCAAGAACTGCCATCGTATACACGATGCTGTCGTATCCTGATGGTCGCTTTGCAAGAAGCACCCCCGCCCTATGGAACTATATTTGAAGCCAAAAGAAAAGAAATAGAATTGGATGTACATAAATTGTAGAATATACAAAGGAATAATTCTTTTTTATAAGATATCCTCCTAATAGAACAGCCTATGAACATTTTTATTGTACTTGTTTATAGGATTTAATTTTTGTGTAGGAACATCCGATAGCCTCTACTTTCCTCATTGCCGCTTATATCCTCCAAATTCTCCTAACCATCATTAAAGGTAAGCCTTTAAGATAACTAATCCAAATAATTTATGTGAGGAATGTATGGAAATCAAATTAAGCTTAAAAACATCGTAATTGGAGAGTGGTACGAGAGCTGTTCCATCTATGATGGTGAAAGACCTCCCTTATCAGGAATAATATCGATCCAATTTTCGTAATGAGCGCAATTATTATTCATCTAACACTACCAACATATATATTGCATTAGTATCAATATTTAGTAGCAGGTGACCTGTACCAGGGTAGTTGCCAGGTTCTAACGCTTTTGCCGGTTTTTGCTTATATGATTTTTTCATGTTTTTATTTTCATTATAGAAGGCAAATATCTAGGATTTCCATATGTTTAATGGCAATGTTGATATACAGTACTGTACACAGCCATTCTATATTTTGTCTACAAGTATAGTAGAATCAAGTGTGAATACATCGGCCTTGTATGTCCATGATTCCAACGAAAATGAATAATGTCTTTCAAAAGAAAAGGAATTGATGGTATTATTAGTTTTTCGGTCATCCAGCGAATTTAGGATTTTAAAGAGCTATAGTTTTTTCTATGAATTTCTCCAAAAGAAGGATCACAGTTTTGGAATCATCATAAGAATCTACATCGCATTTTTTTTTGAGTGTTGTACATGAAACCCCAAAAAACGGGTCTCCATCAGAAATTTATTTTGGGGGGATTATTTTAACAGACAAAATTACCCACAATATGTAGGTGTTGGAAACTTATAAATATTAACCCTCATAAATAAAGATGCTTCGGAATATGCAAATTTAATTAACACAATATTAATGCCTTTATTTTCACTTACAGGTGGAGATACAGCTGACTATTCACCTTTCACTGAAACTGAAGAAATAATTCTTGGTATCACGGATGATGTGGAATATTTCCGGTTACTGGGAAGATTCTGGAAATTGCTTCCTAACCAAACCTCGGAATTGGTTCCAAGACCCAGAACAGAAAAATTTGGAGATTTTCCGTAAAATCCCAGAATTATTCATTATTTTATCCTCGGATTTTGCTCACAGACCAGAAAAAAATGTAGTTTCTGGATTTTTCAGAAAATACGGCTCGAAGAAATCCGAGCCTATTTCAATCCTGGGCCTTGGAGAGTTCTGTCAAACGGAGATGGAATGAAAGTTTCCAAGATCCCTGACTAACGCACTTAAACTATTTTGTACATATGGTCTTAGCTAAGGCAGATGACTTAAGTGCACTAGCAGAAGGTTACTAGCACCAGCAGAGACTTAACATATTGTAAATCGAATCGTTTAGTGTATTCATTAACATCCAAGTTCTGTTTTTCTTTTGTGTCATTGAGAAGTATGTGATATTGAGCTTATGTTTACATTGTTTTTTCTATTTATTATATTTTGTAATTTTTTTATTGATTCATTTCTATGCAGTGAGTTATCATGATTTGTTATTTTGTTATATAAAATTTATTTTTATTTTAACCAATTTGGCAATTTGTTTCATTCCCATTACTTTAGAATAAATATACTGATATACAAAGAAATAATAATTTAACCATATCCTGTTTCATATTCATATACTTTATTATAAATTTGGTGAATAAAGATATAGGATAAAATGAAGAGGAACGCGCATGCGTGCGTAGTGTCAACAAAGGCTGTATAGGCGGCTGCATTTATGAAAAAAAACCACCTTAGCCTAAAAAAATTCCTACAAAAGGTTTCTCAACTGTTTATTGTAGTATCAGGTGTGCTTAATAACATATCACAAGTCTACCACAGTCTGACCACGAGAAAGGTCTAATTTTTAAGATGGCGTTTCCATGTGATCCGCCTCAGCAACCAGTGCTGGGCAGGCCTTAGTTCTGACCTTGTGATCGAGCAGACACTGATGCTGTCCTTAAAGAGTAGTGGAGGCTTGACTCATGGAAGTGGAATGACTGAAGAAATGCGCGCATTATGGACCATGTCCATACCCATCACATCTGAGTACGACAATGCCATGCAGGAATTCAATGACCTCACCTACACGACCAGCGAGCAACACTGAGAATCAACAGAAGCAAGGATGAAACGAGATCACTCTGACCTGGAAAAGATCAAGGAAAAACTGTCCACATGCATGCCATTTTCTCCAGACCCATTTCTGAGAAATATCATTACTGGTTTAGTTGCCAAAGAGGATGTGAATGTGCATGAGTATGAGACTGTTGGGAATGAGATTATTGAAAAAATGGTTGGAAAACCTGTTTTGGGGATCTCATTCAAACGGAAAGACCGGGCAAAAACCCTCGCACATGAGTCCACCATCAAATTTGCCCAAGGCCGAACCATTGATCCTGCTCTGCTGTTCCAAAGATTTCTGGTTCTGTCAAAAACCCCAGACCTTTCACTGGAAGATGTAATGAGCTATGAGCTCAGCCCATTCCCTACAGCCCTGTTTGAAGCCAAGGAAATCTTTCGTAAAGCTGACGAGCCCCAACTGGCACATGCAGTTGCTGAGTATTCAAGCAAGAGATCAAAAGAAGCTGTCATGGAATCTATCCCACTAACTGAACATTATGTCCTTGACGGTGGTTCCCTGGTTCATCGCTTGCCATGGAAAAAGGGTGACAGTTATGGTGCCATTGCACGGATGTATGCTGACTTTACCATACGCCATTATGGAAAAGAAACCGTAGTTTTTGATGGCTATAGTGAAGGTCCTTCCATCAAAGACAATACGCATCAGCGACGTGGGCAAAACACCCGCCCGATCATCAGCTTCAATGCAAAAACTGAGTTTGTTGGAAGAAAGGATGATTTGCTTTCCAGATCTTGCAACAAACATGGTCTTATTGATCTTGTAACTGAGGAACTACAGAAGAAGGGCTGCACTGTTATCAATGCATTAGGGGATGCAGACATGGACATTGTCAAGGCTGCAATCAAGGCGTCACAACATCAGCTCACGACCTATGCTGAAGCAAACAATAGGGGCCTCTATTTTCGTTCGGACAAGTCCACAGTTCCTAAGGTGAACAACAATAGTAAGATGAAACAAGTCCTGGGTAGTGACATGTGTTCTCAGTTGCTGTTTATCCACGCTTTCACAGGATGTGACACAACTTCCCGCATTTTCAGTGTTGGCAAACAGTCAGCGTTCCAGAAACTTGTGAATGGTGAATTGACCATTCAGACCTGTGCAAATGCGTTTCTGCTCCCAAATCAAGCAAACAGTGTCATAGAGGACCTTGGGAGCAAGGCGATGGCAGTTCTGTTTGGTGGCAAGAGCACCGATTCACTTTTGAGCAAGAAAATTGTCTCCTCCAAGTCATTTGTTACCCCAGAACGTCTCCCTCATACCAAGTCCTCGACTAAATATCATAGCTTTAGAGTGTATTACCAGATCATGGTGTGGACTGGAAAGGAGAGTGACATGAATGCAGTGGATTGGGGATGGAAACTAGAGGACAATCAGTTTGTGCCAGTTATGACCAAGAAAACTGCTGTGCCAGAAAGCCTCCTGCAGATGGTCCACTGTAATTGCACAACTGCCTGCCGAACACGTTGTAGTTGCAGAGGATACGGACTACCATGCACACCAGCTTGTGGACCATGTCAAATTGAAAACTGTGAGAATTCACATAATCAACCTTTACAGGAGGAAGAGTGTTACTATGACTATTTGTAAACCTGGTTCAGATCAAAGGCATTTTTCAGAAATATATATTATGGGATTTGTTATAACTTTTTACCAGTAATCACTACACTATGTTAATTATGCTAATTGGTTTCCGAGATGACCAAAACAAGGGGTCAGGCACCAGAATTACCTGTCTAGGATGAATAATGATGGAGTCATTGGCATTTTCATAGTTTGGTGGCCATATTTGTCAGCCATCTTGGATTTTGTAATTCTGTAATCACTTCACTATTATTTCAAATAAGCCAACTGGATTCCTAGATCCCCAAAACATGGGGCTAGGCACCAAAATTACTTGTCTAAGATGAATAATGAAGGAGTAACGGGCATTTTAAGGATCTGGTGGCTAACTTCGACACCATCTTGAAGATTAGACCTTTCTCGTGGTCAGACTGTGGTAGACTTTTGATATGTTATTAAGCACACCTGATACTACAATAAACAGTTGAGAAACCTTTGGTAGGATTTTTTCGGGGTCAAAACATTTTCAGCCGACTAGAGACTGCTCCTTAAAAGTCGTATTTCTGACGAATTCAGAGAGTCTACTAATCCCAGCCTGTGCAGACAACTATAGTAAGACCCAGTTATCAGCACAGTGGTATTTATTTTATTTTTACTTTTGGACTTTGTCATTTTGGGGGGATAAAACATCTGGTCCTACCACCCGATCCGTCTGGGCAAAGTTTTTCAAGTTTGAGCATGCGCAATGTGATAGTGTGACGTAGCAGTGACGTCATTACCACTCCACCTGACTGCAGTGTTGCCAACGTGCACTATGTCCGCCGTTAAACGCTCCCGTTCGTTGGAAACGGGGCAGTAGGTGACAGTGATGCTGACGATTTTCTTCTTGAAGACAAGTCAAAGAAGAAGCAGAAACCTCAGAAGTCAGGGTCTCCAGCAGGGGCCACGGCTACCCCTTGCACCCCTTCTGGGGCTGTCGAGGGTGGACTACTCCTGTCATCGGGGTCCCCAAGTGAGCTTACATGTGGCTCAATGACAGACCCTCCGCCGACGATGGACCTAGAGGATTCCCTTTGTCTCCCTGCCCCGTCGCGCTTTCATCGTCTCGCCTTTCCTCGGGACTTGCCTCTGAGCATACGGACGACCTGGTTCTTCCGTCACTGCTCTCCACTTCAGGACTCAACACTTCGCCTCCGCCGAGGTCCCACAGCCGTGATAGTCATCACACAAATGGACGAGACGGTACGCCTGCTCACTCAGGTGGGCCTTCCTGCTCCCCAGGGGAAGGTGATGCTGAAGTTCACCATCATCATCCCAGAAACTCGTCGTACCAAGGTAATGGTTCGCCACGTACCCTGGGAGATCCCTATCGACGATCTTCGCCCTCTGCTCCCACAACCGCTGGACATGGAGCGCCGCATCAACCCGGTCTCCAAACGTCCATCCAACGAACTCATCGGCTGGTGGGTGGGCCCCCTCCCTCCGAAGGTGAATGTAGGACCAATTCACAACTGTCCTCTCGACCGACTTATCGGAACCCCGAAAATCTGTGGTCGTTGCCAATCGTGGAAACACCGCACCTGGGAGTGCACGAGGATGGTCGCCTGCGGTTTCTTGCAGTTCCTCACGACACAGTGGAATGCAAATCGAAAATTCAGAACAAAATCCCTGTTATTCCACGGTATATCAATTGCCATGGCAGTCACCACGCCTGGAATGCCAATTGCCCACAGCGTCCTGGCACTCGCCCGGGGAAAACTTACCTTGTACCACCGCCCTCGTCTCTGACGAAGCCCCTGTCAACCTAACCTCACTCCTATCCACCACCGCCTCTTCCATCCACCAAGGATTTCCCATTGATCTCCTCTCCTCTACCATCCCCCCTATCACCCCTACCACCCATCCTTTCTCCCCTCCCTCCCTCTCCCTACCGTTCTTGGAACAAGGTCGTTGCCGGCCCTGCCACACAGTCACCACCATCTCCTGCCCACCCGGACCCCCGCTGTCTCTCACCAGCACCACCACCTCTTACTCAACTGAACCCTCACCGTCCCTCTCCGTCGCTACCACCACCACATGCCCAGTCGGGCCCTCGGCAATCCTCGCCGCCACCTCCAGCTCCTGCACAGGTACACCAAGTTGGTTCTATGGAAACAATCACTCTCCGTCTGGATCGCCACTCCAAGCAAATCAACCTTCTCTCTGCCCAACTCGACTTGTTTGTGAAAACAATTGCGACATTGCAAAGGCAACAACAACTCATTCTGGACACCCTGACCCAACAGAGGCGCACTTTGCAAGCCCTGATGACCCGCCTCCTTCCATCTCCCGAGATGGAGGATCCATCCCTCTCTCTCCCACTCCTCCCTCTCCATTTTTCTCAACAGAATTTGGTACCTCCTCAGGAGCCCTGTCTAGCCCCACCGACTCATCTCACACTGGAGGCCGTTTCCTCCTCTTCTTACAATGGAACATCCAGGGACTTAGACCTCGCCGGACAGACCTCGCCCAGTTTGTGCTCTCCCATCAAGTAGATGTTGCTCTACTTCAGGAAACCATCACAGACGATGTTACTCCACTCCACCTCTCTGTCTATACTGTTTACACCCTGCCTCGGTACCGTGGGCAGGCTCGTGGCCTCCTCACCCTTGTGCGTAACACCATTCCATCTGTTCGTCTCCCTTCACCTGACTCATATGGACCCCCGTCTGAATTACTTTCTGTCTCCCTTACTCTTGGTGACCGGAACCTTCGTGTAGTCAATGTTTATTTCAAGAGTGATTCTCTGCACCCCCAGGTTCTTCACGACCTCCATGATGGGGTTCCCACTATTGTTCTTGGCGACTTTAATGCCCGCCATCCCACTCTTACTCCGGATCATCCCACGCCATGTAACCTTAACGGATCACATCTCTCACAGTTTCTTAATGGGGATGATGATATTCGCTTTCTTTGTCCTGACGATCCTACACGCCTCCCCCATAGTTCCTTGATGTTGGCTTACTATTGAACGGTCATACCTCCTTTCATCCTACCGTCTGCACCGAGCCTGCTCTGTATAGTGACCATCTTGCCGTTACTACCCATCTCAGGCTCTCCTTCTCTGCCCCTACATCAGCTCCTTATCGATCCCCTCGCCCTCGTCTCACACAAGATGCTGTTCCTTCCTTTGCCCAATACCTTTCTACCTGGGCGGATTCCTATATTGTACGTCAGTCCCTTGACTCTTACAGCGCTGATTTTGTTGATGCCGTGTATGACTCTGTCAATCGCGCTACCCCTCCACGCCCTCCCCGTCACCCCAGAAGTACCACCAACTACTGGTATCGTATCCCTGCTATGAGACATCTCCGGCAGGTAACCCGTGATCTTCACTCTGCCATACGGAGGTCTCGGTCTCCAGAGGACTGGGAAGACTGAAAAAATTAGTGCTCCTTTGCAACTCAGGAGCGCCGTCGGATACGTGAGGCGGACTGGCTATCCTTCACGGGGTCTCTATCGTTCCAGTCGTCACCCTCTTATGTATGGAATCGGATTAATGCTATACGGGGTACTCGACGGAGGCCTCCTCCCCACCCTGACCCCGCCTCCCTTGCCTGCTCTTTAATGGGGGACTGGGCACGAGTTTCTTCCCTTGAGGCACTTCCAGATCCAATGCAGGAGGCAGTGCAGGCTCGCATCGATGCGTGTGAGCCTGTTGTTCGTGCTGCTCTTACCTCCCCTGCCCCCACTGATCATCCCAGCACACAGTTCGAGCTTGACAGTGCTCGTAGCTCTAGAAAAGACACCTCTCCTGGGGATGATCAGATAACCTGCTCCATCCTCACCGCCTGTACTAATATTCCTAACGGCCCCTTGCTTGCTCTCTACAATATGTCTTATGAACATGGGGTTCTCCCGTCCAACTGGAAAAGTGCCACTATTATCCCCATCCCTAAGCCGGGAGATCCTGGGTAATATCGACCCATTAGTCTTACCTCCTGTGTTTGCAAGATGATGGAGAGGATACTCCATCGTCGCCTTCTTCACACCATAGGCGGCTTCCACAACTCCCTCAATGGTTTCATTCAACATCGCAGCACAGCACACTCCATTGTTTCCTTTTATTGCAATCAGACTGCCCGCGTCTCCGTCTTCCTTGATATCAAGGGACCCTTTGATACGGCTCAGCCTGCCCTCATTTTAGCTGAACTTGCACGGATAGGGGTTAAAGGGAGACTTCTAAAATGGATCGCTTCTTACCTCACTGGACGTCAGGCCCGGGTTCTTGTTGAAGGCTCTATATCTCCTGTTGAAGAAATGAACCTCGGCACCCCTCAAGGTGAAGTCCTGAGTCCCACCTTGTTTAACACTCCCATGCACTCCATTGCATCTCTCCCGTGGCCGACAGAAGTTGTCCACTCAGGATATGCCGACGATGTCCTCCTCCAAGCCCCTGACTATCTCAGCATGCAGGAAGCCCTTGATCTGGTCTCCAGAGAGTGTGATTCACTTGGTTTCCTTCTTTCAACTGCGAAAACAAAAGCCATGTGGCACGGTCGTGTTGTACCTCCACCCCTTCTCTTATCAGGAACGCCCTTGGGCTGGGTTAATGAGACAAAATACCTGGGTGTGTATGTAACTCGCACACGTTGTCAGATCCCTGAAGTCAGCTATCTTCGAGACATATGCTTTCGGCGTCTCGCTCCCCTCTCTACCATGTGCAGGGGTTCCCTTGGTGCCACCATCCCTGTACTTCTCACCATGTACAAGTCCTTTGTCCGTTCCTGTGTGGACTACGCCACCCCTGCCCTAGTCAACATTAGTAGGACTACTGTCAACCGTCTCGAAATTATCCAGAGGAAAGGTGCTCGTATCATCCTTGGGGCTCCTCAGTGGACACGCTCTACTTCTCTATATACCGAACTTGGTCTTTCCCCCTTACAGGATCGTGTCCAGGAGTTTAACCTAAAAACTATCGTTTCCATTCTACGGGATCCTCGGGGCAACTATGTCCAAGCCAACTTGACTCCTGCTGTCCGAGGCCGACCTCCATCTAGAAGACAGTGGCGAGGGACACTCATCCGAGCCCTTCAGGAACACGACTTCCTGCCTGATATTGTTGTCACCCCTGCTGTTGGTTCGTCTCCTTCTCCCTGGCTGAATTTTCAACCTGAAGTGATCGCCCTCGGTGGACCGCTCCCGAAATCCCACGTGAACCCTGTTATTCTCTGCAAATACCACCTCTCCAGGATCGCCCACTGGTCCACAGGTAGGGTCGTCCTCTACACTGATGGTTCTGTTGACCCCGCTACAGGTCGGGCCGGGGCTGGTGTCTACATCTCCTTTCCTGATGCCCCTGAGCCTATCAAACTGTCTCTCAGAGTTTCTGACGGGGCATCCTCCACTCAGGCTGAACTAATAGCCCTCCTTGCTGCCCTTCTTGCTGAGGAAGAAGCAGATGGTTTCTGCCCCTTGCTTGTCTGCTGCAATTCCAGGTCTGCTCTCGACGGGATCGCATTTGGATCAGGGGAAAATATGGACCTCATCCTCCGAATACGAGGGTTAACATCCACACTTCAGGATGCAGGCCGTCCTGTGACATTCCTATGGATACCCAGTCATGTTGGTATCTTGGGGAATGAGGCAGCAGATGGCCTTGCCAAAACTGGCTGCAACAAGGCCACACCTGACTACGTTGCTCCTCGAACGCTTTTACAGATTAGGACCCAAATTCGTCGCAAACAGAGAGAAGCTCGGGAAGCAGCCATCCCCCTGGACTCCCCGCCCGCCTGGTACGATGTCCTCCGTAAACTTCCTGACCTCTCGTATGTCTATGGGAAAGGGTCGCGGAAAGGGGACGTGATTGCTGCCCGTATCATCATTGGGTATGACTTTGCTTGGCAGATTGGTGTCCCCGCATCCCCTGAGCAACGCTCTTGTGCATTATGCAGAAGACCCGATAACCGCACCCTTATCCACTACCTCCTAAGATGTCCCCACACACAACGCTTCCGTGACGCCTGCTGGACCACCACTCCACGACCCCCTGACGGAGGCACGATGATCCTCCCCATACTGGCCAGATACTATGTACTGTAGTTAACATTGATTATGTGTTAAAGGAATATCCTTCTTTCCTTAGGCTTTAGAAGCCCCTTTACAATATTTATACTGTATATACGTGTGACACTTGCCTAGTGACAGCACTAGGATCCCGCTTCCTCTATCAAGGAATAAACAATTGAAATTGAATTAAGGTGATACAATGAAAATTTGATGTATGTTTTGTTTGGTGACGATGTCAAAATACCATTTATAGATCTTAGGTAATGTAAGAAAAGCCTGACGGAACTTACGGAAAATGCAGTGATTCTCAGCAGCATTGGAATGAGCTCCCCACACTCTATGTGTGGTTGGTTTGTTCTTATAATGTAAGAAAGGTAATGTTAAGCTCTGGGTGGAATGATGAATCACTGATGATAACTCCCCCTTAACATAACCTAAACAAAACATCGGGATTGTTTCTTTGATGCAACTTCAGAATTCACAAGCCACTTACATTAGTGGCAAAAAAGGGTACTTTTTCCTATAACTTTATGTGAAAATCCCTACAATCAGGTATTTTCCACTGGCAATGAGTTAATCCTAATGCTGGCAGAAACAAAGTACTGTACTGTACTCTCATAACATATGCCATTGTTTAATTTAACAATATACTTATATGCATGGATATTATGCATTAATATATTTGTGAAATTTGTGGATGATTTTTCCTTTAAAATACTGTACTCTTGATCATCCATATATTATAACATATCCTGCTTTTAATAAAGGCTATAATCTAACATTAGCATTATCATTGTATTCCTATCCTTATTATTATTACAGTTTATATTAAACATTAAAAATGCAGAAATAATTTGCGATTAACATTGCAGACTGTATTGTGGATATTCTTAAACCATTTAATTATCATCTTGTTCTATGTTTAACATTATTAGTCTCTGATTAGTTAGTAGAATTTCATGAATATACCTACTGTGTATGGGTACCATGACATTTGCTCACAAGATGAACCTAACATAACATAACCTAACCTAACATGTCTTCCTTTTCATTATCGTTGTGATTTTTTGTCTTATGAGCATTTGTAAAGCCTTGTAAGCATTTGTATTGTGAGCTAATGTCCGCACACCATCTATATCATGCCTCTCTGGTGAGGATCCATATATTTTCATGTAATATTTTTCCAAATAAAACACCCTTCAAGCAGCAGATACTTTTCTCCAACTGCTGGTTTAGTCCATGCCATTAACATATTGTATACATTTTTACTCCTGACATTGGGAAAGTGTTCATGTCTTGCTATCTTTCTTAGGGTATTTATTGCATTACTATAATCAGGTGGAGACAAGTAGGAAACATTATCTCAAGGTTTCATATCTTGTAGATAACTGGCCTTTATACTTGTATAATATGAAAGTACAAATTTTTGGTACAAAGATAATTTCCTGTTTGATAGAAAACTATCAGTAATGGTGATATTTTTCAAGATTTTATTCCAATTCATTTGTACAGTGTTCATAACTGCCATAGCAAAAGTATAATACCTAATACTGAACTTTGGTATATTCTTCTGACTTCATCAACATAATTCTCTTTACACTCACCCAACCTCAAGTTTGTGACAAACTTAATACTTTATTGTTAGATTTAATAAGGACAAAGAATAATGAAACAGATACTACACTCTATTCCTACGTTCTTATGGCTGTAACAGGCTTTATTTACCTACAGCATATTCACTGTAATTGATCGTATTTCATACCCAGAAATGGCTTATAATCCAAGAAAATTGGAAAATGAGGTGCACCTTAGCTTGGGATTCAAGTAATTACTGTAATGCTGGTAAATCGTGCGGGACGAGCAAACGTTTCGTGCCACTGAGATCGTTTTGATGGTCAAAGCGTACCAACCTCCCAGTCTTCCGTCAGTTGGTACACTTGACTACACCAGGATGACGTAGTAGCAACACCCGACAGTCAGGCACCACCATGGCCATTCTTGAATAATCGGTAAACTTTTCTTCCACAGTATTACGACCGCCAGGATACCATGGCATCGTGTACACGACGGCAGTTCTTGCATTTGGCCCTAGAATCAGACAAAGCCCGGACTTCCAGGAAGGCAGACATACATTTGTTGAACTTGGGGACCACTTACTCAGGCTTTGTCTCTCAGTACTGCTCTAGTGATTAGATTAGGTGGCCATTGGTTGTGTAATTGTGTTAAGAGTTTAAGGATTAGATTGTTGTGTTTGTAGTTTTGTTTGAAGAGATGAACCAGGAACTTTGAATGGTCGATGTCCAGATTATGATGTACTTTACTGTACACGAGTTTAGTTTATATTACCTTATCATTTGTTATGCAAAGTGTCACACTGACATTATATTTCACAGTAAATTACCTTCATTCATTATGTGTAATGTGAAATCATGAAATGTCAACCCTAACCCTCCTGAAGCAGTCAACAAACATGCTCCATTTGTTGTTTGTTACTTATTCTCCCAGAAACTTAGAAGTACCGTTATATTAAGTTAACCAATCCATGTCCATATTCTATATTGCAATATAACTTTTAGCCATTAAACTATTAAAATGTTATATGATTTCACAAGATCCATAAGCATTTTAGTAGCTGTGTGTGCCCTTTGGCCTTCCTGTGCAAAATTGCTATACATGGCATAACATTACATGTTGTAATTGACGAGAAAAAAATATTATTGGATGTTTAACTAACCTTGTTGTAATAATATACGGAGTAAGGTGAAGCCATCCGTCACCCATACCCATTGGTCAGTATCTTTCATAGAGCAACACAAAGACAAGATGAACATGGCCGCAGGCAGCAGCAGTAACGACGCCAGGATGAACGCCCACACCAGTGGTGCCAGGGGCAGTAGGAAGCCCCATGGGTCCAGCTCTGGCCGTCCGAGTCCTGCTAGGATCCTTGAGTACGTTATAGACACTGGCCAGGTGAAGTCCAACACCTCAGCCCGGCTGGCTGATAGACTGAAAAATCCTACGGAGAAGTCTGCCTCCTATGTAAACCCAGCAATAGAAACAATACATTACAGATGTGTGATTGATGAAAGTGCGGAGATTAGTCATAAAATAATAAGATAATGACACATTTCTTATTTTCCTTCTGGTGATAGTTTGAATATATCCACAAGCTGGTACATACCATAGTCCATTGTCTCTCGTGCATACTACAGGCCAGTAACTCTACCGCTTTACTTTTTCACGCTGCTACAATTGAAGTTATCACTTAACTAATAACCTGATCACTAAACACATGCCCGATAAAAAAACTCTCACCTTGTTTACTGTTGACGCTTCCCACCACTTACCTCTCTGATCACCATGCCTACCATTCCCGACCACGACCCGTCATCTTGCTCAGAGCCAAACGTCCCATCAGCAGGATGCACGTACTTGTACCTACGGTAGGATAATTTATAGAAGATACCGAATGCAAAAAGTCAGGACAGTATAATTTTCATAATATTCGAATAAAATTTCCTCCTTGTCCAAAGTGTGCTGTTGATTATTAATTAGGGATAATTTACTCATTACGATCCACCTCTCTATATTCTCCACCTAGTCCTCACCACCACACACTTTCCACACATAAATCCAGCACTCACAACCCTTAAACACAGCACTCTCCACCCGCACGAGTATACATAATACTCGACACCCATTAATTCATGACACTTTACCCGTCAAAAATACATCCATTAACTATAATCTCACGTAAAGTTGAGGCCTTGAGACAAGTAATCCATCATGTGGCTCTTTTGTCCCTGAGCACTCTTTTGGACGTGGATATACTCCGCTGCCACGGCAAGAATTGGTCGGTGAAGGAACCTACAGTAAAAGACGGAAGAGGTTTTGAAATAGTGATGATTGTGTATTGAAAGAATGGGAGAAATGAATCGATAAGAAAATGATTAGCAAGTGATGATAGCTCGGTCTCTGTGGTAATTTCAAAGGTATCGAAGATTTACGAGGAAAACTCTCTAGTAACTTCCAGGTTGTCGATAATTAAATGGGTTTTATGAAAATTACCTCTAAAATACAGTAATGCAAAAGTCCAAAGTGATTAATGGAAAATTTTAGAAGACATAAAATTTGCTGTGTTCTTGAAATTCACTGAGATATGTCTTAATGTGGCCCTGATTATTATGATTTGCGGGAATCGGCGTTGACCATCTGTACATAAATGATTTCAAAACAACAACAAAATTTGAACAGTTTGCCACTAAGGATTAAGTCGAGTACCTATCGCTGTACTTACTTGGAGTATTTGTCAGGGAAAAGCGGCAAGTGGGTATTGAGGGTGAGACCTCTCTGGGGCGTCCAGAAGGCAAGACGCATCGCTCGGTCCTCTGGAGAACTGTATGGTAAGTGTATGTACACATTGCACCTGTGAATAATACTTTTACTATAATAACTGTATTGGTAATACTTTCAGGATAACAAGCACAGTATGCTTCTTCTTCGGGGTAAAAAATGCAGTATTAATGATATTTCAAAAACCAATCCCAGCACTTTTAAATGCAAAATTTTGCCACAAATCAGCAATTGACATGTTCTTGTTCCTCATTACGACATAATCACAATTGTTTAATCTTGTATAGAATTTGCGCATAACTTTGAACATCGATTACAAAATTAGCAAATTTGGAATACAATGCACTACATACTTCAATGTCTCAGGTGCGTCTTCCACAATGACGACCATAGCGTTCATCCTGGAAAAGGTCCTGTGGATGTAGCGTAGGTCAGGGAGGGGCAGGTGAGTTACGGCGAGGAGTCTCGTCGACCACACCAGGAGGTGGCCCTTGAGGGACCATTCGGCGAAGGCGGCGAGGAAGGCTGGGTCGTCGCTAACCACCACCACCGTCACGCACCATGACACCTGCCGCAGCTGTTGACGTAAACATGGTAGAAGTTATGCGAGAGTGACCTACCCGCCTCAGTAGTAATGTGAGAGTGACCTACCCGCCTCAGTAGTAATGTGACAGTGACCAACCAGCCTCAGTAGTAATGTGAGAGTGACCAACCTGCCTCAGTAATAATGTGAGAGTGACCTACCCGCCGCAGTTGCAAAGTGAGAGTGACCTACCCGCCTCAGTAGTAATGTGAGAGTGACCTACCCGCTACAGTTGTAAAGTGAGAGTGACCTACCCGCTTCAGTAGTAATGTGAGTGACCTACCCGCCACAGTAGTAATGTGAGAGTGACCTACCCGCCTCAGTAGTAATGTGAGAGTGACCTACCCGCCTCAGTTGTAATGTGAGAGTGACCTACCCGCCTCAGTAGTAATGTGAGAGTGACCTACCCGCTTCAGTAGTAATGTGAGAGTGACCTACCCGCCTCAGTAGTAATGTGAGAGTGACCTACCCGACTCAGTAGTAATGCGAGAGTGACCTACCCGCCTCAGTTGTAATGTGAGAGTGACCTACCCGCCTCAGTTGTAATGTGAGAGTGACCTACCCGCCTCAGTAGTAATGTGAGAGTGACCTACCCGCCTCAGTTGTAATGTGAGAGTGACCTACCCGCTTCAGTAGTAATGTGAGTGACCTACCCGCCTCAGTAGTAATGTGAGAGTGACCTACCCGCCTCAGTAGTAATGTGAGAGTGACCTACCCGCCTCAGTTGTAATGTGAGAGTGACCTACCCGCCTCAGTAGTAATGTGAGAGTGACCTACCCGCCTCAGTAGTAATGTGAGAGTGACCTACCCGCCTCAGTAGTAATGTGAGAGTGACCTACCCGCCTCAGTAGTAATGTGAGAGTGACCTACCCGCCTCAGTTGTAATGTGAGAGTGACCTACCCGCCTCAGTTGTAATGTGAGAGTGACCTACCCGCCTCAGTAGTAATGTGAGAGTGACCTACCCGCCTCAGTTGTAATGTGAGAGTGACCTACCCGCCTCAGTAGTAATGTGAGAGTGACCTACCCGCCTCAGTAGTAATGTGAGAGTGACCTACCCGCCTCAGTAGTAATGTGAGAGTGACCTACCCACCTCAGTAGTAATGTGAGAGTGACCTACCCGCCTCAGTAATAATGTGAGAGTGACCTACCCGCCTCAGTTGTAATGTGAGAGTGACCTACCCGCTTCAGTAGTAATGTGAGAGTGACCTACCCACCGCAGTACTAATGTGAAAGTGACCTACCCGCTTCAGTTGTAATGTGAGTGACCTACCCGCCTCAATAGTAATGTGAGAGTGACTTACCCGCCTCAGTAGTAATGTGAGAGTGAGCTACTTGCCTCAGTAGTAATGTGACAGTGACCTACCCGCCTCAGTAGTAATGTGAGAGTGACCTACCCGCCTCAGTAGTATTGTGAGAGTGACCTACCCGCCTCAGTTGTAATGTGAGAGTGACCTACCCGCCTCAGTAGTAATGTGAGAGTGACCTACCCACTTCCGTAGTAATGTAAGTGACCTACCCGCCACAGTAGTAATGTGAGAGTGACCTACCCGCCTCAGTAGTAATGTGAGAGTGAGCTACTCGCATCAGTAGTAATGTGACAGTGACCTACCCGCCTCAGTAGTAATGTGAGAGTGACCTACCCGCCTCACTAATAATGTGAGAGTGACCTACCCGCCTCAGTTGTAATGTGAGAGTGACCTACCCGCTTCAGTAGTAATGTGAGAGTGACCTACCCACCGCAGTACTAATGTGAAAGTGACCTACCCGCTTCAGTTGTAATGTGAAAGTGACCTACCCGCCTCAATAGTAATGTGAGAGTGACCTACCCGCCTCAGTAGTAATGTGAGAGTGAGCTACTTGCCTCAGTAGTAATGTGAGAGTGACCCACCCGCCTCAGTAGTAATGTGAGAGTGACCTACCTGCCTCAGTAGTAATGTGAGAGTGACCTACCCGCTTCAGTAGTAATGTGAGAGTGACCTACCCGCCTCATTTGTAATGTAAGAGTGACCTACCCGCCTCAGTAGTAATGTGAGAGTGACCTACCCACCTTAGTAGTAATGAGAGAGTGACATACCCGCCTCATTAGTAATGTGAGAGTGACCAACCCGCCTCATTAGTAATGTGAGAGTGACCTACCCGCCTCAGTAGAAAAGTGAGACTAACCTACCCGCCTCAGTAGCAATGTGAGATTGACCTACCCGCCTCAGTAGTAATGTGAGAGTGACCCACCCGCCTCAGTTGTAATGTGAGAGTGACCTACCCGCCTCAGTTGTAATGTGAGAGTAAAATACCCGCCTAAGTAGTAATGTGAGAGTGACCTACCCGCCTCAGTAGTAATGTGAGAGTGACCGACCCGCCTCAGTCGTAATATGAGAGTGACCTACCCGCCTCAGTAGTAATGTGAGAGTGACCTACCCGCCTCAGTAGTAATGTGAGATTGACCTACCCGCCTCAGTTGTAATGTGAGAGTGACCTACCCGCCTCACTTGTAATGTGAGAGTGACCTACCCGCCTCAGTAGTAATGTGAGAGTGACCTACCCACTTCAGTAGTAATGTAAGTGACCTACCCGCCACAGTAGTAATGTGAGAGTGACCTACCCGCCTCAGTAGTAATGTGAGAGTGACCTACCCGCCACAGTAGTAATGTGAGAGTGACCTACCCGCCTCAGTAGTAATGTGAGAGTGAGCTACTCGCCTCAGTAGTAATGTGACAGTGACCTACCAGCCTCAGTAGTAATGTGACTGTGACCTACCCGCCTCAGTAATAATGTGAGTGACCTACCCGCCTCAGTTGTAATGTGAGAGTGACCTACCCGCTTCAGTAGTAATGTGAGAGTGACCTACCCACCGCAGTACTTATGTGAAAGTGACCTACCCGCTTCAGTTGTAATGTGAGAGTGACCTACCCGCCTCAGTAGTGATGTGACAGTGACCTACCCGCCTCAGTAGTAATGTGAGAGTGACCTACCCGCCTCAGTTGTAATGTGAGAGTAACCTACCCGCCTCAGTAGTAATGTGAGAGTGACCTACCCGCTTCAGTAGTAATGTCAGAGTGACCTACCCACCGCAGTACTAATGTGAAAGTGACCTACCCGCTTCAGTAGCAATGTGACAGTGACCTACCCGCCTCAGTAGTAATGTGAGAGTGACCTACCTGCCTCAGTAGTAATGTGAGAGTGACCTACCCGCCTCAGCAGTAATGTGAGAGTGACCTACCTGCCTCAGTAGTAATGTGAGAGTGACCTACCCGCCTCAGTAGTAATGTGAGAGTGACCTACCCGCTTCAGTAGTAATGTGAGAGTGACCTACCCACCGCAGTACTAATGTGAAAGTGACCTACCCGCTTCAGTAGTAATGTGAGAGTGACCTACATGCCTCAGTTTTAATGTGAGAGTGACCTACCCGCCTCAGTAGTAAAGTGAGACTAACCTACCCGCCTCAGTAGTAATGTGAGAGTGACCTACCCGCCTCAGTAGTAAAGTGAGACTGACCTACCCGCCTCAGTAGTATTGTGAGAATGACCTACCCGCCTCAGTAGTAATGTGAGAGTGACCTACCCGCCTCAGTTGTAATGTGAGAGTGACCTACCCGCCTCAGTTGTAATGTGAGAGTGACCTACCCGCCTCAGTAGTAATGTCAGAGTGACTTACCCACCTCAGTTGTAATGTGAGAGTAACCTACCCGCCTCAGTAGTAATGTCAGAGTGACCTACCCGCCTCAGTAGTAATGTGAGAGTGACCTACCCGCCTCAGTAGTAATGCGAGAGTGACCTACCCGCCTCAGTAGTAATGTGAGAGTGACCTACCCGCCTCAGTAATAATGTGAGTGACCTACCCGCCTGAGTTGTAATGCGAGAGTAACCTACTCGCCTCAGAAGTATTGTGAGAGTGACCTACCCTCCTCAGTTGTAATGTGAGAGTGACCTACCCGCCTCAGTAGTAATGTGAGAGTGACCTATCCACTTCAGTAGTAATGTAAGTGACCTACCCGCCAAAGTAGTAATGTGAGAGTGACCTACCCGCTTCAGTAGTAATGTGAGAGTGACCTACCCGCCTCATTTGTAATGTAAGAGTGACCTACCCGCCTCAGTAGTAATGTGAGAGTGACCTACCCGCATCAGTAGTAATGTGAGAGTGACCTACCCGCCCCAGTAGTATTGTGAGAGTGACCTACCCTCATCAGTTGTAATGTGAGAGTGACCTACCCGCCTAAGTAGGAATGTGAGAGTGACCTATCCACTTCAGTAGTAATTGAAGTGACCTACCCGCCACAGTAGTAATGTGAGAGTGACCTACCCGCCTCAGTAGTAATGTGGGAGTGAGCTACTCGCCTCAGTAGTAATGTGACAGTGGCCTACCCGCCTCAGTAATAATGTGAGAGTGACCTCCCCACCTCAGTTGTAATGTTAGAGTGACCTACCCGCCTCAATAGTAATGTGAGAGTGACTTACCCGCTTCAGTAGTAATGCGAGAGTGACCTACCCGCCTCAGTAGTAATGTCAGAGTGACCTACCCGCCTCAGTAGTAATGTGAGAGTGACCTACCCGCCTCAGTAGTAATGCGAGAGTGACCTACCCGCCTCAGTAGTAATGTGAGAGTGACCTACCCGCCTCAGTAATAATGTGAGTGACCTACCCGCCTGAGTTGTAATGCGAGAGTAACCTACTCGCCTCAGAAGTATTGTGAGAGTGACCTACCCTCCTCAGTTGTAATGTGAGAGTGACCTACCCGCCTCAGTAGTAATGTGAGAGTGACCTATCCACTTCAGTAGTAATGTAAGTGACCTACCCGCCAAAGTAGTAATGTGAGAGTGACCTACCCGCTTCAGTAGTAATGTGAGAGTGACCTACCCGCCTCATTTGTAATGTAAGAGTGACCTACCCGCCTCAGTAATAATGTGAGAGTGACCTACCCGCATCAGTAGTAATGTGAGAGTGACCTACCCGCCTCAGTAGTATTGTGAGAGTGACCTACCCTCATCAGTTGTAATGTGAGAGTGACCTACCCGCCTAAGTAGGAATGTGAGAGTGACCTATCCACTTCAGTAGTAATTAAAGTGACCTACCCGCCACAGTAGTAATGTGAGAGTGACCTACCCGCCTCAGTAGTAATGTGGGAGTGAGCTACTCGCCTCAGTAGTAATGTGACAGTGACCTACCCGCCTCAGTAATAATGTGAGAGTGACCTCCCCACCTCAGTTGTAATGTTAGAGTGACCTACCCGCCTCAATAGTAATGTGAGAGTGACTTACCCGCTTCAGTAGTAATGTGAGAGGGACCTACTCGCCGCAGTGCTAATGTGAGAGTGACCTACCCACTTCAGTAGTAATGTAAGTGACCTACCCGCCACAGTAGTAATGTGAGAGTGACCTACCCGCCTCAGTAGTAATGTGAGAGTGAGCTACTCGCCTCAGTAGTAATGTGACAGTGACCTACCCGCCTCAGTAGTAATGTGAGAGTGACCTACCCGCCTCAGTAATAATGTGAGAGTGACATACCTGCCTCAGTTGTAATGTGAGAGTGACCTACCCGCCTCAATAGTAATGTGAGAGTGACCTACCCACTTCAGTACTAATGTGAGAATGACCTACCCACCGCAGTACTAATGTGAAAGTGACCTACCCGCTTCAGTAGCAATGTGACAGTGACCTACCCGCCTCAGTAGTAATGTGAGAGTGACCTACCTGCCCCAGTTTTAATGTGAGATTGACCTACCCGCTTCAGTAGTAATGTGACAGTGACCTACCCGCCTCAGTAGTAATGTGAGAGTGACCTACCTGCCTCAGTAGT
The DNA here is from genome assembly GCA_958450375.1 of Homarus gammarus. Taxonomy (NCBI): domain Eukaryota; kingdom Metazoa; phylum Arthropoda; class Malacostraca; order Decapoda; family Nephropidae; genus Homarus; species Homarus gammarus. The sequence goes on from CAUDMG010000844.1 coordinate 824,977, forward strand.
AATGTGAGAGTGACCTACCCGCCTCAGTAGTAATGTGAGAGTGAGCTACTCGCCTCAGTAGTAATGTGAGAGTGACCTACCCGCCTCAGTAGTAATGTGAGAGTGACCTACCCGCCTCAGTAATAATGTGAGAGTGACCTACCCGCCTCAGTTGTAATGTGAGAGTGACCTACCCGCCTCAATAGTAATGTGAGAGTGACCTACCCGCTTCAGTAGTAATGTGAGAGTGACCTTCCCACCGCAGTACTAATGTGAAAGTGACCTACCCGCTTCAGTAGTAATGTGACAGTGACCTACCCGCCTCAGTAGTAATGTGAGAGTGACCTACCTGCCTCAGTTTTAATGTGAGAGTGACCTACCCGCTTCAGTAGTAATGTGACAGTGACCTACCCGCCTCAGTAGTAATGTGAGAGTGACCTACCTGCCTCAGTAGTAATGTGAGAGTGACCTACCCGCTTCAGTAGTAATGTGAGAGTGACCTACCCACCGCAGTACTAATGTGAAAGTGACTTAACCCGCTTCAGTAGTAATGTGAGAGTGACCTACCTGCCTCAGTTTTAATGTGAGAGTGACCTACCCGCCTCAGTAGTAAAGTGAGACTAACCTACCCGCCTCAGTAGTAATGTGAGAGTGACCTACCCGCCTCAGTAGTAAAGTGAGACTAACCTACCCGCCTCAGTAGTAATGTGAGAATGACCTACCCGCCTCAGTAGTAATGTGAGAGTGACCTACCCGCCTCAGTTGTAATGTGAGAGTGACCTACCCGCCTCAGTTGTAATGTGAGAGTGACCTACCCGCCTCATTAGTAATGTGAGAGTGACTTACCTACCTCAGTTGTAATGTGAGAGTAACCTACCCGTCTCAGTAGTAATGTGAGAGTGACCTACCCGCCTCAGTAGTAATGTGAGAGTGACCTACCCGCCTCAGTAGTAATGCGAGAGTGACCTACCCGCCTCAGTAGTAATGTGAGAGTGACCTACCCGCCTCAGTAATAATGTGAGAGTGACCTACCCGCCTCAGTAGTAATGTGAGAGTAACCTACCCGCCTCAGAAGTATTGTGAGAGTTACCTACCCGCCTCAGTAGTAATGTAAGAGTGACCTACCCGCCTCGGTAGTAATGTGAGAGTGACCTACCCACCTTAGTTGTAATGAGAGAGTGACATACCCGCCTCATTAGTAATGTGAGAGTGACCTACCCGCCTCATTAGTAATGTGAGAGTGACCTACCCGCCTCAGTAGTAATGTGAGAGTGACCTACTCGCCTCAGTAGTAATGTGAGAGTGACCTACCCGCCTCAGCAGTAATGCGAGAGTGACCTACCCGCCTCAGTAGTAATGTGAGAGTGACCTACCCGCCTCAGTACTAATGTGAGTGACCTACCCGCCTCAGTAGTAATGTGAGAGTAACCTACCCGCCTCAGAAGTATTGTGAGAGTGACCTACCCTCCTCAGTTGTAATGTGAGAGTGACCTACCCGCTTCAGTAGTAATGTGAGAGTGACCTATCCACTTCAGTAGTAATGTGAGAGTGAGCTACTCGCCTCAGTAGAAAATGTGACATTGACCTACCCGCCTCAGTAGTAATGTGAGAGTGACCTACCCGCCTCAGTAATAATGTGAGAGTGACCTCCCCGCCTCAGTAGTAATGTGAGAGTGACCTACCCGCCTCAGTAATAATGTGAGAGTGACCTCCCCACCTCAGTTGTAATGTTAGAGTGACCTACCCGCCTCAATAGTAATGTGAGAGTGACTTACCCGCTTCAGTAGTAATGTGAGAGGGACCTACCCGCCGCAGTGCTAATGTGAGAGTGACCTACCCACTTCAGTAGTAATGTAAGTGACCTACCCGCCACAGTAGTAACGTGAGAGTGACCTACCCGCCTCAGTAGTAATGTGAGAGTGAGCTACTCGCCTCAGTAGTAATGTGACAGTGACCTACCCGCCTCAGTAGTAATGTGAGAGTGACCTACCCGCCTCAGTAATAATGTGAGAGTGACATACCTGCCTCAGTTGTAATGTGAGAGTGACCTACCCGCCTCAATAGTAATGTGAGAGTGACCTACCCACTTCAGTACTAATGTGAGAATGACCTACCCACCGCAGTACTAATGTGAAAGTGACCTACCCGCTTCAGTAGTAATGTGAGAGTGACCTACCCGCCTCAGTAGTAATGTGAGAGTGACCTACCTGCCTCAGTAGTAATGTGAGAGTGACCTACCCGCCTCAGTAGTAATGTGAGAGTGAGCTACTCGCCTCAGTAGTAATGTGACAGTGACCTACCCGCCTCAGTAGTAATGTGAGAGTGACCTACCCGCCTCAGTAATAATGTGAGAGTGACCTACCCGCCTCAGTTGTAATGTGAGAGTGACCTACCCGCCTCATTAGTAATGTGAGAGTGACCTACCCGCTTCAGTAGTAATGTGAGAGTGACCTTCCCAACGTAGTACTAATGTGAAAGTGACCTACCCGCTTCAGTAGTAATGTGACAGTGACCTACCCGCCTCAGTAGTAATGTGAGAGTGACCTACCTGCCTCAGTTTTAATGTGAGAGTGACCTACCCGCTTCAGTAGTAATGTGACAGTGACCTACCCGCCTCAGTAGTAATGTGAGAGTGACCTACCTGCCTCAGTAGTAATGTGAGAGTGACCTACCCGCTTCAGTAGTAATGTGAGAGTGACCTACCAACCGCAGTACTAATGTGAAAGTGACTTAACCCGCTTCAGTAGTAATGTGAGAGTGACCTACCTGCCTCAGTTTTAATGTGAGAGTGACCTACCCGCCTCAGTAGTAAAGTGAGACTAACCTACCCGCCTCAGTAGTAATGTGAGAGTGACCTACCCGCCTCAGTAGTAAAGTGAGTCTAACCTACCCGCCTCAGTAGTAATGTGAGAATGACCTACCCGCCTCAGTAGTAATGTGAGAGTGACCTACCCGCCTCAGTTGTAATGTGAGAGTGACCTACCCGCCTCAGTTGTAATGTGAGAGTGACCTACCCGCCTCAGTAGCAATGTGAGAGTAACCTACCCGCCTCAGAAGTATTGTGAGAGTTACCTACCCGCCTCAGTAGTAATGTAAGAGTGACCTACCCGCCTCGGTAGTAATGTGAGAGTGACCTACCCACCTTAGTTGTAATGAGAGAGTGACATACCCGCCTCATTAGTAATGTGAGAGTGACCTACCCGCCTCATTAGTAATGTGAGAGTGACCTACCCGCCTCAGTAGTAATGTGAGAGTGACCTACTCGCCTCAGTAGTAATGTGAGAGTGACCTACCCGCCTCAGCAGTAATGCGAGAGTGACCTACCCGCCTCAGTAGTAATGTGAGAGTGACCTACCCGCCTCAGTACTAATGTGAGTGACCTACCCGCCTCAGTAGTAATGTGAGAGTAACCTACCCGCCTCAGAAGTATTGTGAGAGTGACCTACCCTCCTCAGTTGTAATGTGAGAGTGACCCACCCGCTTCAGTAGTAATGTGAAAGTGACCTATCCACTTCAGTAGTAATGTAAGTGACCTACTCGACACAGTAGTAATGTGAGAGTGACCTACCCGCCTCAGTAGTAATGTGAGAGTGAGCTACTCGCCTCAGTAGAAAATGTGACATTGACCTACCCGCTTCAGTAGTAATGTGAGAGTGACCTACCCGCCTCAGTAATAATGTGAGAGTGACCTCCCCGCCTCAGTTGTAATGTGAGAGTGACCTACCCGCCTCAATAGTAATGTGAGAGTGACCTACCCGCTTCAGTAGTAATATGAGAGTGACCTTCCCGCCGCAGTACTAATGTGAAAGTGACCTACCCTCTTCAGTAGTAATGTGAGAGTGACCTACCTGCCTCAGTTTTAATGTGAGAGTGACCTACCCGCTTCAGTAGTAATGTGAGAGTGACCTACACGCCTCAGTAGTAATGTGAGAGTGACCTACCCGCCTCAGTAGTAATGCGAGTGACCAACCCGCCTCAGCATTAATGTGAGAGTGACCTACCCGCCTCAGTAGTAATGTCAGATTGAACTACCCGCTTCAGTAGTAATGTGAGTGACCTACCGGCCTCAGTAGGAATGTGAGAGTGACCTGCCCGCCTCATTAGCAATGTGAGAGTGACCTACCCGCCTCAGTAGTAATGTGACAGTGACCTACCCGCCTCAGTAGTAATGTGAGAGTGACCTACCCGCCTCAGTAGTAATGTGACAGTGACCTACCCGCCTCAGTAGTAATGTGAGAGTGACCTACCCGCCTCAGTAGTAATGTGAGCGTGACCTACCCGCTTCAGTAGTAATGTGAGAGTGACCTACCCGCCTCAGTAGTAATGTGAGAGTAACCTACCCGCCTCAGTAGTAATGTGAGAGTGACCTACCCGTCTCAGTAGTAATGTGACAGTGACCTACCCGCCTCAGTAGTAATGTGAGAGTGACCTACCCGCCTCAGTAGTAATGTGAGAGTGACCTACCCGCCTCAGTAGTAATGTGAGAGTAACCTACCCGCCTCAGTAGTAATGTGAGAGTGACCTACCCGCCTCAGTAGTAATGTGAGAGTGACCTACCCGCCTCAGTAGTAATGTGAGAGTGACCTACCAGCCTCAGTAGTAATGTGAGCGTGACCTACCCGCTTCAGTAGTAATGTGAGAGTGACCTACCCGCCTCAGTAGTAATGTAAGAGTGACCTACCTGCCTCAGTAGTAATGTGAGAGTGACCTACCCACCTCAGTAGTAATGAGAGAGTGACATACCCGCCTCATTAGTAATGTGAGAGTGACCTGCCCGCCTCATTAGTAATGTGAGAGTGACCTACCCGCCTCAATAGTAAAGTGAGACTAACCTACCCGCCTCAATAGTAATATGAGAGTAACCTACCCGCCTCAGTAGTAATGTGAGAGTGACCTACCCGCCTCAGTTGTAACGTGAGAGTGACCTACCCGCCTCAGTTGTAATGTGAGAGTGACCTACCCGTCTCAGTAGTAATGTGAGAGTGACCTACCCGCCTCAGTTGTGATGTGAGAGTAACCTACCCGCCTCAGTAGTAATGTGAGAGTGACCTACCCGCCTCAGTAATAATGTGAGAGTGACCTATCCGCCTCAGTAGTAATGTGAGAGTGACCTACCCGCCTCAGTAATAATGTGAGAGTGACCTACCCGCCTCAGTAGTAATGTGAGAGTGACCTACCCGCCTCAGTAGTAATGTGAGAGTGACCTACCCGCCTCAGTAGTATTGTGAGTGACCTACCCTCATTAGTTGTAATGTGAGAGTGACCTACCCGCCTTAGTAGTAATGTGAGAGTGACCTATCCGCTTCAGTAGTAATGTAAATGACCTACCCGCCACAGTAGTAATGTGAGAGTGACCTACCCGCCTCAGTAGTAATGTGGGAGTGAGCTACTCGCCTCAGTCGTAATGTGACAGTGACCTACCCGCCTCAGTAGTAATGTGAGAGTGACCTACTCGCCTCAGTAATAATGTGAGAGTGACCTCCCCGCCTCAGTTGTAATGTGAGAGTTACCTACCCGCCTCAATAGTAATGTGAGAGTGACCTACCCGCTTCAGTAGTAATGTGAGAGTGACCTACCCGCCGCAGTACTAATGTGAAAGTGACCTACCCGCTTCAGTAGTAATGTGAGAGTGACCTACCTGCCTCAGTTTTAATGTGAGAGTTACCTACCCGATTCAGTAGTAATGTGAGAGTGACCTACCCGCCTCAGTAGTAATGTGAGAGTGACCTACCCGCCTCAGTAGTAATGTGAGTGACCTACCCGCCTCAGCATTAATGTGAGAGTGACCTACCCGCATCAGTAGTAATGTGAGAGTGACCTACCCGCCTCAGTAGTAATGTGAGAGTGGCCTACCCGCCTCAGTAGTAATGAGAGAGTGACATACCCGCCTCAGTAGTAATGTGAGAGTGAGCTACTCGCCTCAGTAGTAATGTGAGAGTGAGCTACTCGCCTCAGTAGTAATGTGAGAGTGACCTACCCGCCTCAGTAGTAATGTGAGAGTGACCTTCCCGCCTCAGTAGTAATGTGAGAATGACCTACCCACCTCAATAGTAATGTGAGAATGACCTACCCACCTCAATAGTAATGTGAGAGTGACCTTCCCGCCTCAGTAGTAATGTGAGAATGACCTACCCGCCTCAGTAGTAATGTGAGAGTGACCTTCCCGCTTCAGTAATAATGTGAGAGTGACCTACCCGCCTCAGTAGTAATGTGAGAATGACCTACCCGCCTCAGTAATATTGTGAGAGTGACCTACCCGCCTCAGTAGTAATGTGAGAGTGACCTACCCGCCTCAGTAGTAATGTGAGAGTCACCTACCCGCCTCAGTAGTAATGTGAGAGTGACTTACCCGCCTCAGTAGTAATGTGACCGTGACCTACCCGCCTCAGTAGTAATGTGAGAGTGACCTACCCGCCGAGCCTCGTCGACCACCCGGGAGAGCTGCGCCTGCGTCACGTTAGCCTCCTGGCTGTCCACTGCCACCTCGAACAGCCCCACACCACAAGGGTCCCGGAACTGATCCATGAAGTCCTGCAATAATATCGTATCCTTCACACAAGAACTATTAGTTGAATATCATAGTCCAGCAGCCAAACCCTGATTTTTCAGCGATCCTGGAAGTAGCGTCCGCATAATGTTTTTGTGTTTTTCGTGTTTTTTGAGTGACTTGAATGAAAATCCGGATGATGCCACCTGAGCATCCTTGAGGAATTTGTGAAATTCAAGATGGTGGCCATCCGCCAGAGCAGAAAACTCATTTCTCGGCTATAAATCATCTCTTCTTGGTGCCTAAACACATGATTTTAATTCCAGTGCGTGTATTTGTCAAAACAAAATTGTTTTTATTTGATTTTTGTGTAAAGTACCCCATAATAGTTGGTAAGAATCATAAATTTTACAAACTATCATCATTTAATTGTTAAACAAATTCTTCTTTTCTTTGTACCTGACGGTGAGTTATAACTCGAATAGATGAAGCAGTATCCGATATCTGATGAAAGACAGAGTAGAGATCGAGACTCTAAATTTACGAATCGATTTATTGAATACTAATGATCATCCAAGTGAACTAATCAACATCGTATCTGGCAAGAAACAAATGAATAAGTATGAATCAACATAGCCAGGAGGATTTATGGACTTTTAACTAACAAAGTAAAGACGATGTCAAGTGATAAAAAGCACATAAAGGCTGACAGTGGAACATCTTCCATCAAGAGTTTATCTGTGGAGGGATGATGGGTTTGGTGAGTACAAGGAAGATTAATATCAAAGAAGTTTTCAGCTATGAACTTGTACAAATTCCAACAACAATGTTTGATGAACATGAAAACATGAGAATCGCACAAACAAAATCTATCTTGAAAATGGAATTTCAAATTAAAAAAAAAAAAAATTTAATAATCGATGGAGGACCCTCTGTGTGTTTGGTGTAAAACTTAGTGGATTCGTTTACTACCCCCACTTTTTCTAAGTTGAATCAAGCAGATGTCTACCTAATATTTGATCGCGACCTGAAGTATAGCACCAAAAGTTGAACAAGGTAGATCGTGCAGGCATCAGAGAAAATCGAAAGCATAAATCATGCCTATCAACCTCTCTCCCTCCCCAACAAACAGGTTTGACAGTAACAAAAAATAAAGTACAGATGATTATATCAAATATGAAGCCCTCTTAGAGGGTGTGATGATATCCAGAGATGATATGAAGATATCACATGAATAGTCAGATGTAATTATTCTACACCAAGTGTTCATTGGGGCAGGAGATGGTGCTCAGTGCACCATTGTGCTTTCTGATGACACTGATGTGTTCGTTCTCCTGTTTCACAACTATGATGAAAGGAAAATGCAGTGCACACTCCTGATGGAAGGAGGCAGTAAGAAATGAACTACGATATACATAGGAGTCACTACAAATCAACACACAAACATTGTGTTTTGGATGTGACACAGCCGCCTATATGTGGGGTGTACCGTGTTGGAAAATGTTCAGTTCTGAAGGCAATCCATGCACGACACAACTTGGTCTACCTTGGTGGCCCATCAGCATACATGAATGACATCATAAGAAAAACAACTGTTGCTGTATGTTATAGAGTAAGTACAAGCAATACGGACGACATGTCAGCAGTTAGGTATAGGGTATAGCTCAAACGGGTGGGGAGAGGAAAGTCAATTGTCTTGAAGCAAAGAGCGCCCCCACCAACAACAATACAGAGAAAAGTATTGTATATTGTTATATTACCGAATTAAGTAACACTAGCTTCACCTGCCGTAATGATCTCCTGTGGATGTGTAAATGAGCTAGTATGCTCAACTGTAAGGGGTGGATGTGCTTCAGCACAAATGGCTTGCAATGTATTTTGAGGATGCTATTCGAGTGCAATTTGAAACAACAAAAGGACAAAATAAATCAACAAAGTTAATGATGATAATGGTGATGATGTACAGTCCCGTTTTCTTTACTGGGGCTCGTCAGGTTTTGTGCACTGTAGCAGCCCTGTGTTTATTTACATTCGACAAAAGGAAACTCTTAATCGTAAACATACAATGGAAAAATATTAAAAAAATATTAAAACAAATATTGTGGAATGTCTTATGACGACCCTTGTGAACGCACTAGTGAAGGCGACTGTAAATTTTGAAGGAAGAGCTCATAATACTTTCTAAATGAATATATGTTAATACGCGGAAACATTAGGAATGGACAAGAGCATCATACGATTCAATGTAACTTTGTTATGATAACTTTACACAAATATACATTAGAGCATGTATGTATGCATATCACACACACACACACACACACCAACACAAAACAACACATACACACACACACACACACACACACACACACACACAGACCAACACAAACACACACACACACACACACACACACACACACACACAGACACACACACTCACCAACACAAAACAACACAGGCACACACACACACACATGCACACACACACACACACACCAACACAAACACACACACACACACATACACACACACACACACACACACACACACAGACACACACACACACACACACACACACACACACACACACACTCACCAACACAAAACAACACAGGCACACACACACACACATACACACACACACACACACCAACACAAAACACACACACACACACATACACACACACACACACACACACACACACACACACACACACACACACACACACAGACACACACACACACACACACTCACCAACACAAAACAACACAGGCACACACACATACACACACACACACACACACACACACACACACACACACCAACACAAAACAACACACACACACACACTCACACACACACACACACACACACACAAACACACACACACACACACACACACACACTCACCAACACAAAACAACACAGGCACACACACACACACACACACACACAAACACACACACACACACACACACACACACACACCAACACAAAACAACACACACACACACACACACACACACACACACCAACACAAAACAACACACACACACAAACACACACACACACACACCCACACACACCAACACAAAACAACACACACACACACACCAACACAAAACAACACACACACACACACTCACCAACACAAAACAACACACACACACACACACACACATACTATTTACTTACTACTGTCACCCGGAATCGAGGATTACGATCATCCAGCTATGATACAATGCTGTGAGCTATTAAGGATGTCACCTTGGTTGGTGAGTTCTGAGGTGACTAAAGAGGCCGATACGGGACCGGCAGTGTCGTTCACAGATGTTTCACTTGGGGAGGGCTACATCTAGTGCGGGAGGGGCGGCGGCAACGTCTTTCCGGCGTTGGCTCTTGTCTGCCTCTGTATGCGATCGGGCTGACTTGATAGTATTGACACCTTCTTTTGTGGTACTTCTCCAAGCGTTGCGGTGTGGAGTAATCGACTCCCAGGTGAGGGGGTCGATTTGGCACTTATTCAGGTTTGTTTTAAGACTTTCCTTATACCTTTTTAGTTGCCCGCCAGCATTACGTTTACTCTTCGTTAGGTGAATGTAAAGCAGCTGCTTTGGCAGTCTACTGTCGTCCATGTGGGTAACATGGCTAGTCCAGAGGAGTTGTTCATGGATAATGGTAGCCTCGATGCTCCTACAGTTGGTGTCAGCGAGAATTTTGGCATTTGCTCTCTTGTCTTCCCAGCGAACTCGGAGGATGAAACGTAGACTACGTTGGTGAAAGTTTTCAAGTGCCTTGAGGTGCCTCTTGTATGTGACCCATGTCTCGCTGCCATATAGTAGAGTGGGCAGGACCACTGCTCGATATTGGTTTAACTTTGTAGATAATTTCAGCCAAAGACTTGAGATGCATATCTGATCCGAGATTGAATCTCTTCATCGATGTCCGCAGTGGTGGACAGATGGGAGCAGAGATACCGAAAGTGGGTAACATTAGAGTGGGTAGTACCGTTAAGGTAGATGGATGGTGGAGGTGTGACTGATCCAGGGACAGGTTGAAAGAAAATCTGAGTCTTACATACATTCACTTCAAGGCCGAAGTGTGCATACGCATCTGCGTAGGTATTCACTGCAGGGTTGGATCAAATACTGATTTTTAGCGGTCAAATACAAATACAAATACTTGTGACATTATGATGCAAAAATACAAATACAAATACAAATATTTTTATTCCTTAATTCAAAAATACAAATATAAATACAAATACTTCTGAAATTAAGATGTAAAAATGCAATTACAAATACTTTTATTTCCAAGTTCAAAAATACAAACCCAATACCTACATTTCAGAATGTTCAACGTTACTGCTTGCAGATAACAATAGCAGTAATAAAAATAAACAAATTTACAAAAATAAAACAAATTCAAGTGTGTTCGTCCTCACAAATTGTCTGTAAGTAGCAATACAAAATATAAATTTTTCCTTTGTTTATGGAAATACAATTACAAATACAAATACATTGAAAATGTATTTAAATACAGTTAAAATACAAATACAATTGTATTTGATCCACCCCGGGTGTTTAGGATTTTCTGTACGCCGCGTTCAGTGTGAGCGACAAGGGTCAGGTCGTCTGCATGCTGAAGTTCAGTAATGGAAGCTGCCAACACCTTTGTTTCTGCCTGGAGTCGTCTTATGTTGAAAAGGCCCTACATCCAGTACTCGATGTCCACCCCGCCGGCTAAATTGACACTGGCCTGAGTAAGGAAGGCAGCCAAGAAAATGGAAAAGAGATTTGGTGCCAGTACACACCCTTGTTTTACTCCCGTTTGGATGGGGAAGAATTCAGACTGGGTGCCATTGTGCAGGACACTACCTTTCATGCCATCGTTGAGTTGCCTCACAACGGCTATGAATTTTGGTGGGCAGCTAAAACGACTGAGGGTCCGCCAGAGGGCTTCCCTTGGTTAGGTCGATAAAGGCCATGTACAGGTCCCAACGCTGTTCTCTGCACTTTTCCTGTGTCTGGCAAGCAGCAAAGATCATGTTAGTGGTGCCTCGTGATGGACTAAAGCCACATTGAGATTCTGGGAGGAAGTTTTCCGCCTCAGGAAGAAGTCTGTTTACAAGGACTCGGGCGATAATCTTGCCAACTATGGAATGCAGTGATATCCAGTGGTAGTTGCCACAGTCTGACCAGTCTCCCCTGTTCCTATAAATATTGACGATGAAGGCGTCTTTAAGAACTTGGGGGATTTCCGCCTTTTACCATTTATCTCCAGGAGAGCAGAGACGGAGGGTAAGCAGAGGTCCTCCTACTTTATACACCTCGGCTGGGAGTCCATCAGGCCCTGAGGCATTGTCATTTTTCATCTGTGTGATGGCAGTAACCACTTCATCCAGGATGAAGCATAGCGGAGGTGGGTCAGCTCTGGATGCTGAGGGACCTGCTGGGTATTTAGGAAATCCACATCGGTGTTTCAATTGAGCAGTGAATGGTAGTGCTCTTTCCAGTCCTGAAGGAGGCCTTCTTCGTCTTTAATTAGGGAGTTACCATCTGATGAGCGGAGGGGGCCTGCACCATGATTGATTGGCCCATAAAACGTTTTAGTGGAATTTAAAAATTTGTGCATCTTGTGCTGATCTGCAAGTTTGTGTTTTACATGCTTTATTTTTAAACAAGTCGTTCTTTAGAATGTGAAGTTTGTGCTGGGCAGCCGCTTTCTTATTGCGGAGGGTATCAACTTTGGTACGAGATTGAAGGTTGTTCTGCCAATCAGTTAAAGCAGCATGTTTATCATCGACGAGCACATTGATTTCCGGGTCATTTTCATCAAACCAATCCTGGTGTATTCTTTCGATCTGGCCGAGGGTCTCTCTGCAGGTTTTGTCATGACAGTGTCGAGAACCCCCCATTCGGCACTGGAATTTGAGTTGTTTGTCGTCGGGTTGTTTACCAGTCCATGCTCGAGCTGCTCTCTGAAAGCATGTGCTACCGCTGGATCCTCCAAACGCTTAGTGTTAAAGCTTCTTCTGGAGACTTGCTGCCTTCGCCGTTTTGGGGCGACGTGAAGTGAGAGCTTGGCTCTGACCAAGGTCTATGTAGAGAGGGCGGACGGCGCTCAGGTGAGGTCCTCGAGGCTGGCGGGAGTGATGACGTCAGGTGATCCACACTACCTGCGTCTCCTTGTACTTGACAAGTTGACCCAGTCTTACCCGGGTCATCTGTGTGTACACACCACTGTCTGAGGCTTTAACTTTGAGAAGCATGAGTCCCAAATGTTATGAATACCTGAGAACTAAAAATGGAATTCCTTTGCCGAGTAAAACAACGCTTAATGAACGAGCCAAGAATTGTGCATGGGAACCTGGCATCTTACACTCTGTGCTGTCAGTCATAAAGACAAAGTCTGACACTTTTAGTCCACTTGAAAGGTTAGCTGTGATATCATAAGATGAAATGGCCAATGCGAGTGAATGGAGTTATGACAAAGGTAAGGATATCCAATATAAACCTCAGGAGAAAGTTCAGCCTTTTTTTATGACCTTGATGTCCCATATATACAAAAGATCTTGTTAACTTTAATAGAAGAGCTTGAGCATGCAGGTTACCCTGTCGTTGCAATGATGCACGACTTAAGGTCCAGTAACCTTAGGATTTGGAAAGAATTTGACATTGATCCCGTGGAAAGAGAGAAAATATTTTTTAAATACACGACTGCTGGTCGGGATATATTTGTGTTTGCAGACGTGCCACATTTGATTAAATTAATTAGAATAATTATTTCGATTCAGGATTTTACCTAAAGGATGGAAGCCTTATATCTGATTCCTCTCTTCGGGAAATGACGACAGCAAGTAAGACAGAGTATGGCTTAGCATTCAAACTAAGTGAAATGCATTTAAAAGTATGGGGCCAGCAACGACACGGGGCTTAATATGCAGTCCAATTGTTGTCAAAAACAACCTCTAGCTCACTGAAATATCTTGGAGAAAGAGAACAACTGGAGAGTAGAAATTGGAAGGAAACTGCTGACTTCATAAATCTGGTGGACGAATAGTTTGACATTATTAATTCTTCTCATAAGTTTGGTGAAAAGCAATCACGTAATGCATTTGGAATTATTTTATGTGACCAAGTAAATATTCAGCAAAGAATGATTGAAGTGGTGACAACAATGAGAGTAAAAAACCCGACTGTTGAAAGGCCTTTACAATTTTAAGAAAGGGGTAATATTATCATCTCGGTCACTTATAGGGTTGTACAAAATGCTCCAGAAGTCTTTTAATCTTGAATTCATTCTAACTCAAGATTGTCTGGAGCATTTGTTTGGGTGCATAAGACAGATGCTTGGGACCTATGACCATCTGAATACTGCGAATTTTAAGTTCAGGCTCAAGAAGTTTCTCCCGGGAAAAGACGTCTCACTAATTTCTGAGAAATCTAACACAACTAACGATAATTTTGACTGCTTGTCAAGAAATATTGGTCTTAGACAAACAAATAATATAGGTACACCTTTCAATGACAGCGAGCTGGCAGTAGAACTCTATATAACTAATCAATGTTTCAAAGACTTGGATATTGGCAATGAAGGAGAAAAAAAAGTTAAGTGACGAGTTTATGAAAACCTAGGAGAGTGTATAAACCCTGACAAAAATGACGGTACAACGATAGAGTGAGTCATAGAAGAGGAAGCTCTTAGGTACGTTGGTGGCTATACTGTAAGAAGGTTTTGTTTGAAATACCCTCACTTAGGCCAGAAAGTCACCAAGTGCACATCCATGAACAAAATATAGACAAAAGAAATAAACAGAGGTGAACTGTATGTTCCTTCTGACATTAGGGTGTGTCAATGTGTCATAGGAGGGAAGATCAGCTAAAACTAATGGCCCATCACTTTCTTGGTAGATTTTAGTGTATATAAACAGAAAATAATTTCAGTTTCAATATTTTGCAACCTTTTGCTAGGTAAATTTTAGCGTGAAATTTATCGAAAATCTAACGTACAGCTGCATTAGTGCATTACAATTAAATAGTGAACATTGCTTTCTGACTTCATTCTTTAACAACCCAACTAACAATATTTTTTTCTGTTTCAGATTCTGATGCATTTATAAGTTGATAATATTTGCGATGGCTGCTTGTGTCAGGACGAGGAACCAAAAATCCAGCCATCTCAGTCACTATCTTGGGTCTGGGAGAGAGCTCCTGAAGTCGGAGTTGCCTACATTGAGAGATGCTTTGAGATACGGTGTTTTAATCAGGCAAATCAGTGAAAAGAACCAAAGAACTTACGCAAACAAAGACATTGCCAGTGATATGACCAAAGCTGTCTTGGCACAGTACACTCTGGCTAACGCTCAGTTCAAGCCTCCAGTCATAATAAGTCAGAAGAAGATTAGTGAGAGACTGCTAGCCAGTTGGGAAAAAGCAAGAGATATCTCTCTTGGGAGAGGAAAACTTGCAGTTAAGGACAGCTTTGCCAAGCAACTGGACCAGTTATTTGACATAATTACTTGCAAGTGCCCAATTGTTCTCTGTCCTGAGTTTGGATGCAATCGTGACTGTAAATCCGAGGCCCACATCTCCTGTATTTGCAAGCGTGAACTGAAGATTCCTGTGATCGAACTGGCATTTGTCAAAGCACAGAGAGAGAAGACTGGCAGTATAGGGGCTCTCATGATTTCTAGCCAAGATATTCCGGAGTCCAAGAGACAGGAGGCTGCCACAGAGAGACAGAAGGGGAGAAGAGTTGCCGAGGAAAAGAGACTTGAGAAGGCCCAGGGTGAGGTAAAAAAGGCCGATGATTGGAGTCAAGCTGATTCAGAGTTTAATGACTTCCCCATGGCTGATCCGAGTGCTGACCAGGAGAATGGTGACTTTGTCCCTAACCCAGAAAATAATGATCCCAAACCTTCCAGGCATAACATTCGAAATAGGAAAGATATCCCGAGCATAGCTCTGGCCAGCATGCGACACCATACTGGTCTCAGAGAAACTGCAGAGATAGCACCAGCTGCCTGGATTGACGGTGGTTTGATAACACCTGATGATGTTCACCTGGTGATAGATCATAACAAAGTAAGGAGAGCTCAGGAGAAACTTGTCAGTAACCTAGAAGAGGAGTTTGATAAGGGGATAAGAGAAAATGGAATCAATTGTTTGTTCTTTGATGGGAGAAGGGATGACACTAAAGTGTTCATGAAAGTTGGAGATTCTGACAAGTTGTTCCCTGCCATGGTGAAGGAGGAACACTACTCCTGCTGCAGTGAACCAGGAGGGAAGTATTTGTGGCATTTCACTCCAGAGAAAGATGACATCAGGAAACCAGCTGAGATAGTGGCAGATAACATTGTGAACTGGCTCAGAGAGAGGAACGTAGACCAGACCCTGCAGGCCATTGGAGGGGACAGCACCAACACGAACACAGGGTGGCAAGGGGGCGTCATACAGTGGATAAAGCGGAAGATTGGGAGGAAGCTGGTCTGGATTGTTTGTGACCTCCACACCAACGAGTTGCCACTCAGACATCTGATCCAGGAACTGGATGGCAAGACTCTTTCAAACAACAGATGGTCTGGTCCTCTTGGCAAGATGCTGGACTCTGCCACTGAGTTAGAAATAAATCCGAGCTTTGAAAAAATCACAGTTGGCCCTCCACTCGTTGAGCTTGCACATACTGTCATTGACGACCTGAGTACTGACCAGTACTATGGTTACATGATTTGCAGTGCCATCAAAACTGGGGTCATGCCTGATAGACTTGCTTACCTGCAGATAGGTCCAGTCTCACATTCTAGGTGGCTCACAACGGCTCTCAGGTTCTGCAAAATTTGGGTCGCTCATCATAAACTGAAAGGGAACCAGCTTCACAACCTGAGAATTATTGTCCAACTCATCGTGAGTGTCTACTTGCCAAATTGGTTCAACACCAAGGTCAAGTCATCGTTCTCCGAAGGTCCGAGGCATGTTCTCTTCCAGCTTGAGCTCCTGAGGAGTCAGCCAAGGAAGGTTGTTCAGATTGTGGAGCAGACTGTGAGGAGATCTTCCTGGTATGCTCATCCCGAGGCAGTTCTGCAGACAATGCTCTGCAGTAAGGATGAGGAGGAGAGAAGAGTGGCAATCAAAAAGATCTTGGATATGAGACTTATGAGAGGATCTGGGCATGACGAATCAGTTGGTGACGATTCCTTCAGGGTCAGGAAGACTCCTGAAGTCAATCTAGGTGCCAAGACCCTCACTGATCTCATAGATCTGGATAACATCCAGGCTGGCAGTGAGCCCCCTCTTACCTGCAGCATCACCAATGTTCAAGTCAGAGCTTTCCTGGACAACCCCATGCATGTCCCTGCCTGGCCCTCGCACACCCAGAGTATAGAGCGTTGTGTACAGCAAGTGAGCGAGGCCAGCAGTCACGTGTACAGCCAGGAGAGGAGGGAAGGCTACATCCGAGCT
Organism: Homarus gammarus; assembly: GCA_958450375.1. Classification (NCBI taxonomy): domain Eukaryota; kingdom Metazoa; phylum Arthropoda; class Malacostraca; order Decapoda; family Nephropidae; genus Homarus; species Homarus gammarus. Next base: position 841,904 of record CAUDMG010000844.1, read on the forward strand.
CAGGTGGTCAGCAGGGAGGTGATGAGTAGAAACTGAAGCAAGAAAGACATGTTCTCTATGGTGTGCAGCAACACCGGGTCGTAGTAGTAAAACCGGTTTTTGTATTTGATGATTTTGTTTTCTAAAGGAATATTAAATTTATTAAATGTGTCAAGATCATTCGTTTCACTATTCTGGATCATTTTCATCCTGATAAATTAACCTGATACATTTACTTTACTTTAAATAAGCTATTTAGTGGTGTTGGTAAAAGGGTGGGAATACTGAATTTTCATAAGATTTCAAGTTAAAATTTACCTAGCAAAAAATGAAAACTTTTCAAATCTGAAGATATCACATGATTCTGCACATAGAACTACATCATTAATACCATGGGCCGATTTTTCAAGCTCAAAAAAAAAAAATTCGCCTCGGTATGACACACCCTATTCTGACATTCTATTAACCATTATGAGAGACGTATTTAAGGCTGTACATGGAGACAGTCTTGAGGAGAGGAAAGACCGTTTCAAAATAATTGTGTCTGGGATAGAAAGTGTTGGAGTCGATGTACCCCATGTTGTGTAACAGTCAGCATGCTCGCCTCGCAAGCGAACTGACCCGGGTTCGAACCCCGGGCAGGGAGAAACTATGGGCAAGTTTCTTTATGCTATTTGCCTCTGTCTACCCAGCAGTAATTGGGAAACTGTATGTTAATCGATTTACGGATCGTATTCCCAGGTAATGGTTAGCCATTGCAGTTGGCGAGTGGTCCGGTTTTCTCGGATTATTCCTTGACACTGGGTCATGCAGCTCGTTAACTTAGGGTGTGGTTGTTTTGTTGGCGACAGGTACTACACCTTAAACAAATTCGCGCCCAAGTGGCCCTAGGGCCGGCCATTCTCATTACATGTGGGGCAACCATTACCCCATGATGTTTTAGCCTTCTTTGCCAAAATACCTGTGTTCTTTAAATTGAACAGTAGTATTAGGATAAATAAGAAAACAAGTAAGAATTGCAGAAGTGAATTTTGTTTTTAAATAAAAAATTATCGTATGAAAAACAGATTGCCTTGGGTTACAGTTGATGTAAATCATACATGTTATTTATTTATAGCGTATGTGTGAAATAGGTAAACACTGGTTTGGAAACAGAGTAGTGGATGAATGGAACAAGTTACCAAATATCATCATTAACTCGAATACGCTGAATTGCTTCAAACATAGGTTGGATGCTCATATGAGCAATAGGGGTTGGGTGTAAACGGGACTGCCCAGTATGGGCCAATAGGCCCGCTGCAGTTTCCTCCATTCTTATGTTCTTATGTTAACTAGATCTGTTTCTAGAGCTGATATCATTATATCTGTCAATGCGGATCTGTGCAGCCTCTCCGAATGGGGAGGTAGAAACTTGGTTAAATGTAATAGTAATGAAACACAATATTTATCCATTACACTTTTCACAATAGAAGGTCTCCTAGTGATCACATTTCAGGACGCAAACATTCTTCCAAATTCGAAAGTTGATATGCTAGGCCTCACCATTTTCTCTAATATGTCATGGAAGTCACACATCCACAACATTGCTAAAGCTGCCTCCCGAAAGCTGGGAATGCTGTACAGATGCCGTAGCTAGTTCACTCCTGAGCAGTTGCTTCAAGTATATAAGGGATTCATTCGTCCTCACTTGGAGTACTGCTCTCATATCTGGGGTGGCTCTTCTGTCCAACTGCTAGATAGGGTGGAATCAAAGGCATTTCATCCCATTAACTCTCCTCCGTTAGTTGATAATTACTATGATTGCGCTTACGACCGCATAATCATAACCTTACTGGGTACGGTTGCCTAGTGTTACGCCGTCTCTTAATTTACTTAAATACCCATGTTCTAGGCGTAACCAAACAAAAAGTGAAGTAAATAAAAATAAATAAAGCAAACCTTTAAGAATTTATTTATTAAATATTAACACAATAAAGAGCCTCGTTGGCTGTCACAACAAATTGATTCGCCATCGAAACTTTTAAGACACAAATGATACTAAACATCGAAACATCAAAAGAATAAAAATAAAGCATTGGATTACGTTAACACTGCATAAACATATAAAAAGTATCAATGAAATTAACTAACGTGAAACAGCACTGAATTACTTGAATACAACTTAGCAAATACTGATGGACACAAACAGAGACATAAATAGGTACTCGCATAGATATACCACATTGGTGGCGACAGGAACAACACAAATAAATTAAGTTTAAGTAACAAGTGACACTCAAAGGATGTGGACTGCATGACAAGAGGACTGAACTAACTCAAGTCAGTTGGTGGGTCCTATATATAAGGTCGGCTCCCGCCACGCGACCCGCCGGTGGGTCGTTTAACGATGCAGAGGGTCGTTAGAGAACAAAGAATGCTGGTTACAATACAAAATAAAGAAATAAGATGGGCTTGAACAAATAATGACAGTTAAAACCTTAACAGCACAGGGTAAGGTGACTAGAATATATAATAGTAAATTTAACACATTACAGGAATAATATGGAACATGGGAGCATGTTATATAGAAAAAAATAGAAAAAATTCGACACGGTCGTAACACTAGTCAGGTTGGTTCTTTGGGCAGGCCATGTTTCGGGCACCTATTCTAGCCTGGTTTATTTAAATAATTACAAAATTAAAGTAATGGATACATATAGTAATCTTACAGTATTTCAACACAAAATTTGGAAAAAAGAGAGGGCTGCGACCCCTAGACCACATGTAATAACTATTCTAGAAGTTTCGAAAATACTTTAAATGAGATTCAGAAATACACAAGAAAAAAAATATGAACTGGCGTTAGTATTACATGAATATACACGAAAAAGAAAACATTATTTTAAATTGATTTGTAACATAAACAAAACAAATACCAAAAGTCAGTCTGGATGTAAAGAAAAATTTCAGGGTAACATTATAACTAAAAAACTAATTTAATCTACTATGACTTTTCATAAAGCATTTGCAAAGGAGCAGAAACAGCCTACTTTGAAAATTAACCTGTCTCTCTTCCTTTCCAGCAAACTCTTCTATCATTTCATTATAGCACAAACTTGCTGCCAGTTCCTTTTCGATGGAGAGCACAGCCAATCCACTCAACCTCTCGTGAGACATAGTTGTCCTTAGATACCTTTATATTAGTTGAGTTTAGAAAGACTTCGCTCCCATGCCACTGTGACTGGAACTGTCAACAGAATCCCATACACAATTTCTGCATTAAGGAAGGAACCATTGCGAGATTTTAGAAACTGAAAGACTTGAAATGCATTTTTCGTTCCTTTGAGAATGAGTTCTCGGGGTACTCGAAGCTCTGAAAACAACTCGGCTTCGTAAAAATCGTGAGAATTTTCAACACACAATAGCTTGTCAAAAGTAGAGTTGTGCTCAGCTAGGTACTGCGCAGCTGATATAATACGTGTTAAAACCTACCACCAACGCTCCTTTTCGTTATTCAAATCTCCTAACATGCGTGTTTCTATAGTATTCATTGAACACAACCTTCTTTTGACTGCCATCCATTTGGTTAAGCTTACACAAGTGTTCATTTGAGGAATAATGAGATTTTAGTCTTTCACTGAAATGCTTTTAATCTGTACAAACTTCTTTTACTAGTTCATGTGTTGCATTTGAACTGCATCACAACCTAATCAGGAGAGCGCGGGCCTCTGGAAGCACGAGGCCCTGGGCTGCAGCCACAGCTCCCCGCCCCTCGTCCCTTAGGAACAGTTATACAAATTATTTTGTAATTAATAGAAATTAAATGATATTTAATATAAATATCATTTTTGCCAGCTATTATGTTCTAGTATCTATTACAAATGTAAGAATATCACATCTTCATTTAAAAATATACTCATTGGCACCAAAATCTTCAAGAGGAGATGATTGAAATAGCCGTAAAATACCAGGTTTCTGCTGTTGTGATAAAAATGGTCGCTACTTCCAGGTTCACCCCTCTGACGGCCAGACTGTTACGGTAAGGACAATGATAACCACGCTCACTTACCGTGAAGACAATAGTGGCGAAGATACTGCCATCCATGAAGAAGAACAATGAACACCTTGGAGTGGACGCTGTCGTCAACAAGGTCGTCAGCCATTTATGGGGTACCGCTCCGGCCTCTGATCTGCCTTGGGAGAAAATCATTAGGTGTACACTCACATAATTATATATATATATATATATATATATATATATATATATATATATGCAAGTAAATCACTGTCGGTCCGCGTGATCTAGGTATATGCTGATAACCACAGGGAAAGAAGAAAACACGAAGTTCCCAAGCGCTTTCGTGGTTATCAGCATATATATATATATATTTATATATATATATATATATATATATATATATATATATATATATATATATATATATATATATATATATATATATATATATATATATATATATATCACTAATCGATCCCTGGACCTCTGCGTGTGAACTGCGATCACTATTACAGCGCCACGAGTACAACAAAGGCATTCCTAGGTTTTGTTTAAGCCAAAGCACCTTTCCTCTCCTTCTAAAACTCCCTTCCATCCTCCCTTTATCCTTCCCCTGAACCTTCTTCCCCTTGTCACTAGTCATTAGTCAGTCAGTCAACAGTCACCCCATTGGACGAGTTGTCGGTTCTGGGTAAGCACAAGAAATACACTCTGCCACGTTCGTAGCGATAAGGTATATATAATTTGTATTTAAAGTCCTGCTATAATAGTCGAGATAACTTTATTTCTCTAGAAACAGGACCGCCATTTGCAATGACGCCACTAGTTTCAAATGCCGCTGGGCTGCAGTCGTAGGGAGTAGAAAGGATGGCCTCTTCAGACTCCAAATGCCACATTCAGGTAAGTTTTAAGTTTTTTTTTTTATGGTCTAAGTCATGGACATTTCGTAAGTGAAGAAATGTGCAGTGAGGAGCAGCTTCAAACATAGGTTGGACGCAAATATGAACGATAGGGGTTAGATGTAAATGGGCCTGCCCAGTATGGCCCACAGCAGTTTCCAAAATTCTTATGTTCTTTTGGACATAAAAAACTCCCATGTTCACACCAACTCAGCTGTCATGTACTCTTACCTGGTAGACTTTCTCTTTTTTTCCAGTGCATTTACAGAGTATATCAGTACTAGATGGGGATACGAGTAAATTTAGAAGTAATGACATTGTCTGGACTTTGTTTTGAGAATGCCTGATGCTCGGTAAACATGACAACATAGTGCTGTTATTGTTTTGATGATTCACTAATGAACCACCGGGATATATCATCATTTATATTAATTAAAGGGCAAATTTTGACTGTAACTACCATAAGTATTTTGATGTGTATTAGCCCCTGTCTCATGGCAATAACAATTATATAAATTTGGGTTAATACATTTAGTTTTTATAATCCAATCACCCCACTGGAATTTTCCATAGGCTGAGTTTTTTGTTTTTTTTGTTTTACGGGGATTAGCCCACCCGGGCACAGGTCACTGACCCAAATCAGGGCCTGGGGGCGAAAATATAATAATGATAATAATAATAATAATAATAATAACTATAAATAAATACAATAACGAAAAAATAAATCAAGAGTGAGAAATGATATAAAGTACATTATGTATGTTGTATTGTCCAAGTAAGAGAAACAATTGAGACCCTGCAATTGTGTGTAAATGAGGCAAAAATTCAGATTAGCAACCTGGGACTTGGTCACAATTTTCGTGATGCCATATGGCAGCAGGGTCTACCATTAAACGACACATTATGCTTCCAATATCTTCCCAGGCGGTAGTACCTCCCTGATTGGTAGCTGCTTACTACCTACTACCTGTTCACGTGAGGGAAAATTCCTCTATCAGTAAGCCGACCTTGAGAATATAGAGTTAGCTCAGCCTCTCCTTCACATCTCCCCTCACAGGCACCTCCCCTCACAAGGACCAGTCCTCACTTGAAGCTCATGAGAATCGGACGGGTGACCTAACTCAGTCAAGCTGAGCCCTGTCCTTCACTAACACGCACAGCTTACAGTGTTAATTACGGTGCATCTACTAATAGACTGTGACCAACATAGTTTTACCAATAAATGGAGAAAAGATAATTTTGGGTTTGTAGCTTAACCCCTCAACTTATTTATATAAAAGCCAAGTTAAGGGAACTCTACCCAAAGCTTATATATAAAGGTGACAGCGAAAAGATAGAACCATTAACTGATCCAGTGAAGCAGTGTAACTAACTGTGCAAGGAACCGACGTCACTTTAACCCAAGTAACAGTGAAACTTTCTAAGTGTCATTCTCCAAAGCAGCAGACTATTTACCGTATATGTTCTCGTAAGCAACGTTATATGTCAAGTGATATATTTAAATGTCATCCCAGATGGACATACATAAAAAAATTTGATTCAATAACATTTAATAAGTGAGTTAATAATTCACTGTAGTGTGGCAACACCCCGTGACGACAGGCCGATGACTGGAGTCCCCATCTCAAATGGACGTGACCCAGTTCATTCTTTTTAGCCTGCTGTGTACCCAACACTACAAAGACCAACGTCTCAGACACCCCACTCTCTCCAACTCTCAAGTGTTGTGGAGACGCTGTCTGTACATTTTTTCCCTTCTCAAAGAACAACCAACCCATACAGCTACAGTACAACCCTGTGCCCAAGGCACAGTTGAGAGAAATGTCTGTTTATACATCCCAAGTTGTTTAACTAAGTGTTTTTGTGGTTTGTAAAAACAGAATGTTATAAATTCTTTGTGGAAACAGCTATATCTGGTACAGGCCAACTACTTGACCTGTCATACTCAATCAACTCCAAGAGGTCTACCAACTCCAAGGTGCATTAACCTATGTGACCTCACAGGATCGCCTGACGACACCAGTGAACCCCGAGTTCATCCAGTTTGCCATACATCACCCCTCTAGTGTTAACTCTCGTCAACACCAGACGCCATCACGAATTCTTCAAGGACGTCATCTTTAATGTATACACCAGCAACCCTGACCGTGAATCTCGACCAGTTGACTGTCATCCAAGCCGCTGAAGTCTACGGGATTAAAGGCCATATTTTCAAGAAATTCACAGAATTCTACAATCAAGCCAACAGTAATAGGTGCGACAAGGACACACTGTACTGCGCACATCATAGTCATTCCTAAAAAAAACCTTTAATTCATATTACGCTACATAACATTCAAATCCACCGAGCTTGTAGAATCTCAGAAAACGGGAAACATTGATAAAGAATAACTCGCCTAATGAATGTTACGGAATTTTTTGATGAATTGTACCCAACTACGGGTATATAATATTAATTGTATGTACTCATAGCATTAAGGAGAACTCGAGGTTCTATAAGATGATTGGGAAAGTCCAGTTGATCCGGACTAGTGTACTTTAGGACTAAGTGTTGATCTGGGTTTGAAGGTCATACTATTTACGTCTGTAAACGTTTAGCGAACATAACTTCCGCAGATATCATATGAAAATACATGAGAACAATGATCTGGTAAAAGGATAAATGTATCAGAACTATGTGAGGTGTTGAAAGTGACCCAGAAACTATACTTGAAAGGAAATATCTTGTATGCGTCGGTGTGAACTTCATACACCGCATATTCTCGTGTGACGTATATCCACGACATGTACACTGTACACATTGCACTACTTGAACACTGTTCAAGTAGTGCAATGTGTGAGAGGAGGATCCCTAATTACAGTTTTAAGTGAAGTGGATATACCCACGCTATGAACATCTGGCTTTTGTTTCAGGGTAGCGTCCTTGTACCCGGACTACAGGTTTGAGTTGATGATATAACCCAATTAATTTCCCCAGGAACTGTCAAACCCGAGCCGTATTTTAGTATGTAAGTTAGGATTAAAATATGTATTTATAAGGGATGAGGTTACAATATACAGGAAGGTGTTCATGTGAGATCCATAAAAAATCAAAGTGAAAATTAAAGATTGGAAACTGTAGGCCTAGTCGGTGAGAGGGGCGTGAGGCATCGGCCTTCAGACTTACTCTCTCATCAACACAGGTCAGTAAATTTCATCGGGCTGTATTCAGCCCTAAAAAAAGAGACTTATATAGCAGTTATTACAGTTTAAAACTTTGCCTGGTGTATAAAGTGAAATAGTAATGTGTTGGTGTAGGTGATAACGGCCCATCAGGCATTATTTCAGACGCACCTCCTCTCTCATCAACACAGGTTCCCGGGTTTTGAACTCACCAGAACGGCGGCCATTACCTCGTGTTGGCCCCACCCTGTGAGATGACTACTCACAGCTATGCTACTCCGCTGTGAACCTGTGGATTCCCGGCATACCACCACACATGAGTAGGAATACATAATGGAATGCTTGAGAAACCCGCGGTCGTCACTTGGAGCGATTTATAATACCAGGCGTAGAAACAGTACTGGTATGTCTCTGGGTGAAGCCCTCATCTTTACCCCCCGAGGGCGGTGTGCGAACGAGGTGCCTGATATGTGTACCTAGAAATTACAAGGAGTCCCATACTTGCAGGTGTGGAGTGTAACAGGTGTGGTGAGATGGTGCTATTGTGTATGATAACCTGAGGTGCTATATTCCATACAGGTGGAGCAGTCTGATGTGTTGGGTGTTATTGTAAGAAGGGATGACCGAGGTAAGGAGGTCACTGACTGTTATGCACAATAAGTATGTGGATGGCACGCAATTAATGTTAGACGTCTGTTGTGAGCAGGGTAACCAAAATCATCGTTGTTCTTCTGAGGAAGGCCAACTCACTTGTATTTTAACGGAATTCAATATGTTTTATAAGGAATAAATTAGTTAAGACTTGTTATTGTTTCACCCTTCTTTCCCTAATCGATTTGGTCAATGAAAAATCCAACCCAATGTCTAGTTCACTCTGCCCGCTACCTAACCAGCTACTGCCCAGAGGGGTCTGGTGGCAGCAACCCTTAGAAATTAAGAATAGAGTTAAGTTATCCCCTTAGACTTAGTGACCCCAGAATCTGGCAGTATAACACTATATTAAACACACATTAATATATCCTACAGCATAGCATCACATGTTAGTGTAGGATAATGTTTAATTTATAAGTGTCTTACTTATTATTTGATATATATAAATACACTGAAGTTCTCTAGAACCAGTAATATTTTTTTCTTGCCAATTATTACAATATTTTTCAAACATTTACTGTAAATGGCTAAGCAAGATTTTTGTGTAGACTGACTTTTCATGTCTAAATAACACCGATGGATGATTTTTTTTTATTTAATGAGTTCAGATATTATCGATTTGAAGGAGATTTATGATAACCGTTCAGATAATTCTGACGAAGCAAGTCTGACACTGTACTAGCCATTGGTACTAGTGTAAAAACTAAACACAGAATTAATAGATTAGCAAGAAACGCAAGCACCCTTACTGCGAGACATTTCTGTTGAGAGTAGTGAACACTTAGGTGATCAATCGCATGCCGATTTATGTCGTGGAACCCTAAGGTCAGGTAATACTTACAATACAACACCTGATTACAGGCAGGACACCTCTCAGTCTACAGAGTCTCACAGTGGCAGAGATTACGCTCCCTCTTGCATCCACACATCTTTCAGTTAGATCTAAGTTGTCTAGCAACTCACTAATCATTTGGCTATATCTAATAACAGCATGTCATCTAACAAACCTAACATTATTCAAGTATTGCCGAGCAGTCATCGCATTCGCGAGTTTACGGCGGAGGATGACTATAGTGTAGCCACATTTTTAAGGTCATGTGAAGATGTAATGAAAAACATTCAAATAACAGGTGATGATGAACGCAAAGCGTTTGTAAACAGTCACATCAAAGAAGGAAATTATGCTATCCAACATTTGGATACCAGTGGTCTTGAACATCCTATTTATGCGAAGTTTACGAAGACTTTAATTGGTTTATTTGAATTAGGCGTACAGCAGAGTCACCTGAACTGGATGTTTAAGTGGGTTGATCATCTGCCACGGACGATACGTGCAGAAGACACGATGAGAAGTGTTTCCCTTGCTGGCGAGGTCTGTCAAGATATCTTAACCAATTTTTGTGGTTCACCCTGGGTGGACGAGCACAATAATGTCTCTCTAGACAGTTTTTGCACAATTAATGGAGTTCCTTGGTTTCATCCTAACAATCCGTGACCCGACACATATTCATGCAAAGACACGTGATTATAAGCCCGATGAGGACATTTTGGATTATGCAGCCAAAATCGCTATTAAATCATCTTGTACTCCCCTAGCAAGGACAGTAACAGCTGTAGGCGCCAATTCAGCAACAAGTTCCCAAGAACTCATCAACAAAGAAGCAACATTCAGTATGCACACATTACAAGAAAAATGGTCATACTGTTGATTTTTTGTTACCAACTCCAACGAAGTGGTGCTAAGCCTAAGAACAAACCAATCTCTCAACCACCACAGCGACTAGGCCCACCTAAGACTTATGCAACAGCTGCTCAAACCAGGTGTGCTTCAGACCAGACAGCTGACGTGTGGTGTTTATACCATGATTCTCCCACCCATAATACGGAGGATTGTTCAGCAGTCCGACGATGTAGACAAATAGGGATGGAGTTACCCCAGGTCTCCCACCACGGTAAGTCGAGTCGTCGTTTTCACAAAAAGTCGGGGGAAGACCAACGTCACTCCCAGACCGACATAGGGTAGGTACACAACTACCAACACGCGACAATGCTTCTGTTACAGCCTCGTTAATAGCGGCGCTAACCAAAGCGGAGGTGTTATCAGTTGAGGCGAGGGTTGGGCCATCAAGTTAGCGTTAGACTTTGATACAGGTGCTTGGGTAAACGTACTTTCAGTTGACCTCTGACCCAGCTTGGAGAAGGTCGTGCCCGATCGTGCTCCCGTTAGAGACCAAGGAAAATGGCCGCTTTGGATCGTTGTGTCGTGGGGGAAGAGGAGGGGAGTGTGGGGAAAGAATACCTCCTTGCCTCTCTGTTAAGGCAGCTGGGGTAGTTGAGGAGTGAGGTTGACACTCTAAAGGGGGAAAACGAAGCCCTCAGGACGGAACTCCTTCAGGTAGGTGTCCTGCCTAGCAGGACACCTGCGAAGGAGGAGCAGGCGTGGAGAGTGGTTGTCTCCAAGGGGACTAGGGTCAGGCTCAGGAAAGCTGACCAGGGTGTGGAGTGTAGTAACCCTTACCAGGTGCTGCAGGAAGCTGGCGAGGAAGAGAAGAGGCAGGACGGTATGGATCAAGGAGAGGAAAGGGCAGTTGTACAAACCCTGCCCACAGGTAAGGTCGTGGTAGTTGGTGACAGCCAGGTGAGGTTTATGGATAGGGCTTTTTGTGCGAGAGATAGGAAACGTAGGACTAGGGTGTGTTTTCCTGGGGCTGGGATAGGGCATGTAGCCGAGAGGTTAGACTGGGTTTTGTCAGGGGAGGGTACCAATCCAGTAGTGTGTCTTAGTGTGGGAGGAAACGACATAGGTAAGGTTAGGAGTGAGGAACTTTTCAAGAGGTATAGGGAGGTGCTGGGGAAGATTAGAGATAGGGGAGGGATCCCGATAGTATGTGGTGTCTTGCCTAGAAGAGGTGTTGGTCGTGAATGGCTGTCAAGGGCAATTGCTTTAAATTGAGACTGGAAAGACATTGTGCAAACAATGGTTGGGCATTCATTGATAACTGGCAACGATTCTATGGCAACGACTACCTGTACTGTCGCGACGGATGTCTCGTGATTGGGAAAAGACGTTGTCTGCATCCCTGGAGCGTGAAATTGTCACTCCGAAGGGGGGGTTTCGCCAGTAGAGAGAGGGGTCGGGGAAAGTGGAAGCCAAAAAACAAGCAGGTCCTGGGAAGTAAAATTAGTTGCTCAGGACAAGGGGTAAAACAGGACCAGGGAAGGGTAGGTTTAAATGTATACTATACAAACAGTAGGAGCGTTAGAAATAAAATAGACTTGCTGAGAGCGGTTGTATGTACCGAGAATGTAGACGTCATAGCAATCACCGAAACTTGGATGAATCTGGCGAGTAAAATTTTTTTATCAGAGTACCACATAGAAGGGTACAACCTTTTTCACAAGGACAGGGAAGGTAGGAAGGGGGGAGGGGTCGCACTCTTCGTCAAGGATACATTAAAATGTTGTACTAATAATTCAATAAAGGGTGAAATAGGAACAGAGTCTGTGTGGGTAGAAATCACGGAAGGAAGAGAAAAACTAATTATGGGAGTGATTTACAGGCCCCCAAGTCTTGGCAAAGAAGCAGCTCAGCCTATATGCCAGGAAATGAGTAGGGCAGCAAAATATAACAACCTATGCATTATGGGGGATTTCAACTTCAGAAATATTGACTGGGACAACATTGTAGGCGACTATGAATCTGAAGACTTCCTAGATGCAGTACAGGACAATTTTTTGAAACAACTAATTACAGAACCTACTAGAGGTGACAATATATTAGACCTAGTATTAACAAATAAAGAAAATATTATCAGAGATGTCACAGTAGGGGAAGAACTAGGTAACAGTGATCACAGAGAAATCAGGTTCACCCTAAATTGGGAAACGAAAAACAATGACAATATGGTCAGAGTCCCAAACATTTGGTTGGCGGATTATCAGGGGTTAAGAAGGTACCTAGGTGAGGTCACCTGGGAACAGTCACGTCAGTTCCCAGTAGGAAGGGGTGAGGTCATAGATGACACAACAATTGATCATGACTATAATATATTCACTAGTATACCACATAAAGCACAAGAACGAAATATACCACATAGAAAATTTAGGTCAAATAAGAATAAGCCAAGGTGGATGACCAGAAAACCTTAACATGACATAGGAATAAAGAAAGGAATTTATAAGAAATTGAAGGGAGGGGAGGAGCAGCTCAGAAATAGGTACAATGAACTATCTAGGAATGTTAAGAAAAATGTAAGGAAAGCAAAGAGAGACTATGAAATCAAAATAGCAAGAGAATCCAAGGCGAATCCCAAGGGATTTTTCCAGGTATATAGAACAAAAGTCAAGGACAAAGTTGGGCCTTTAAAGTCAGGGAGGGGAGAAGTGTTAAACACAGTGAAGAAATAAGCAAAGCATTGAACAACTACTTCTTATCAGTTTTCAAAGAAGAAGTTCGCAAGGAAATTCTAGAGGTGGAACTGATATTTAGGGGAAAGGAAGAAGAGAAATTAAAGAATATCACTATCAGAAAAGAGGATAAATAAACTAAAGAAGACAAAATCCCCAGAGCCGGATGAAATTTTCCCTCGAGTCTTGAAAGATTGTAGGGAACAGATTAGCGGACCCATTGTAGATTTATTTACAAGATCATTAGACACCGGAGTTGTGCCAGACTTGTGGAAACAGGCAAATGTAGTACCCATATTCAAAAAGGGAGACAGAGCATCAGCGTCAAATTACCGGCCGATCAGTTTGACGTCAGTAGTGGGAAATTTCTTGAATCAATTATAGCAGATAGCATCCGATCGCATCTAGAGAAAAGCAAATTAATCTACGACTCTCAACATGGGTTTACAAAGGGAAAATCTTGTCGAACAAATCTGCTAACGTTTTTTAGGAAAGTCTTCGAGGTCGTAGATAATGACGAAAATTACGATGTTATTTACTTAGACTTTAGCAAAGCATTTGACAGAGTACCGTATCAGAGGCTTCTGAGAAAAATTAAGGCTCATGGTATCGAGGGAAAGTTTTAAATTGGATAAAATCATGGCTCACCGATAGAACACAGAGGGTCAGCATAGATGGTGTTAAATCTGAGTGGGGCCGTGTAACCAGTGGGGTTATCCAGGGGTCAGTACTAGGCCCACTCTTGTTCATAATCTACATAAACGATCTAGATACTGGGATCAGCAGTGACATAAGCAAGTTTGCGGATGACACCAAAATAGAGCAGCAGATTAATTCAGGGCAGGATGCAAATGCATTACAGGAGGATCTAAATAAACTGCATGGGTGGTCTGAAAAATGGCAAATGAAATTAAACACCACCAAGTGCAGCGTACTTAATATTGGAAGAACAAATACTTATAATGTATACAGCCTTAACAACATCAACCTAGAGAAGTCGACTTGTGAAAGAGACCTAGGGGTACTTGTAAGCCCGGACCTACGGCCTAGAAAACAGTGCGTTAATGTTCGAAATAAGGCAAACAGAGTATTGGGTTTTATATCTAGAAGTGTAAGTAACAAGAGTGCAGAGGTCTTATTGCAACTATATCTTGCTCTAGTCAGGCCGCACCTCGATTATGCGGTTCAGTTCTGGTGCCCCTATTATAGAATGGATATAAATTCACTAGAGTCGGTGCAGCGAAGAATGACGAAAATGATTCAGGGACTTAGAAACCTTCCATATCAGGATAGGTTAAAGAAACTTAACTTGCATTCCCTAGAAAGACGAAGAGTGCGGGGAGATATGATAGAAGTATTTAAGTGGGTGAAAGGAATAAAAAAAGGGAATATAGATAAAGTTCTTATAATATCAGAGCAAGATAGGACTCGGAGCAACGGATTCAAGTTGGATAAGTTTAGGTTTAGGAGGGAGATAGGAAGAAACTGGTTCACAAATAGGGTGGGGGACGAGTGGAACAAGCTTAGCAACTTTGTAGTAAGTGCGGGAACTCTGGAAAGTTTCAAAAGGAGGCTAGATAGATTCATGGATGATAGAGAGTGGTAGTAACTCTCGACAGGAGCTGTCAGGCACAGGCCAACCGGCCTATTGCAGACTCGTTATTTTCTTATGTTCTTATCTTACGAAAACATTCCGACCGACAACACGTTCATTCCTAAATATGGCTAGAAGTAAAATCAAAAGCCCTATGTATGATTATACACGTTTGCTGACCCACTCACCCTATTAAACACACATATAGGTTATGATAAATAATTTGGTTAGTGTTATTATATTACCATTAGTAAGAGGCAGCTGGGCGGTAGGGACAGCGAGGAACAGTAGAAACAAAACAACTGTGGTCATCTCAACCGTCAATCACTGTGAAATATGAAACATATATTAATATCTTACTAAGGAGATTTCGTATTAAAATTTGATTCTATATATATATATATATATATATATATATATATATATATATATATATATATATATATATATATATATATATATTAAAAAAACATTTTCATGTAGATCCAAAATGAAAACGTGGATGAGATAAATTTTGATAAAATCACACAAGGAAAAGGGAAACAATGAACAAAGAGAGATTTAAGTACACAGGGTGACCTTACTAAACATGAGGTCAGGCCATAAACATGACATCCACTAATCCACCAACACCAACACACACGCAGAGGAGCTTAAGAGAAAGGGCGACGTGACGAATCAATTTAAGGCAGGTAAAAAATATGGGACCCATTAGTACATTTCCCTCGAACTCATTCAAACCAGTTAAGAACATAAGAACGTAAGAATGGAAGAAACTGCAGCGGGCCTGTTCACCCATACTGGGCAGTCCCGTTTATACCCAACCCCTATTGCTCATAAAAGCATCCAACCTATGTTTGAAGCTATCCAGCGTATTCGAGTTAATGATGATATTTGGTAACTCGTTCCATTCATCCACTACGCTGTTTCCAAACCAGTGTTTACCTATTTCACGCCGAAATCTAAATTTGTCTAATTTAAAACCATTGTTACGAGTTCGCTCCTGGTTGGATAGTTTGAGTACCTTAGTAATGTCATTTCAAACTCTCTTCGAATCCACCTGGAGAAGAACAAGTTGATCAATGATTCCCAACATGGCTTCACAAGCGGGCGTTCATGTCTAATTTATTAACATTCTTTTCATCAGTTTTCGAATAGGTGGACGAAGGGCACAATTATGATGTGGTATATCTCGACTTTAGCAAAGCCTTCGACAGAGTCCCCCACGAAAGACTAATTAGAAAGGTAGAAGCACATGGCATCAAAGGTAATATCCTTAAATGGATTAGGGCGTGGTTACAGGACAGGAAACAGGGAGTGAGCATTAACGGCACTAAGTCCCATTGGAGCAACGTCACTAGTGGAGTTCCCCAAGGCTCAGTACTTGGACCATTATTATTTATTACATACATAAACGACATATATATCGACATAGACAGCAACATAAGTAAATTTGCTGATGACACTAAAATAGGACGTGTTATTAAATCTGACAAGGACTCGGCAAAACTACAGGAAGATCCAAACAAATTTTTCGAATGGTCTGAAAAATGGCAGATGAAATTCAACGTCGACAAATGTAAAGTACTCAGTATAGGAGATGTAAACAGTGATACCAGATGAACAACGATGCCATAGAGAAATCCGACTGGGAGAGAGATTTAGGAGTAATGATATGTAGGAACCTTAAGCCAAGTACACAATGTGTTTTTGCTCGTAACAAGGCTAATAAAGTACTTGGGTTCATACAAAGGAGTGTTAGTTGCAAGACTAGCTAGGTCATCCTAAAACTGAATCTTGCGTTTGTGAGACCACACCTGGATTACCCAGTTCAGTTCTGGTCACCCTAATACAGAATGGATATAGAATCCTTGGAAAGAATTCAGAGGAGAATGACAAGACTAATCCCGGGCATTAGGAACCTTGAGTATAGAGACAGGTTAAAGCATCTTAATTTGCACTCCCTCGAGAGACGAAGAGCGAGGGGCGACCTGATAGAGGTGTATAAGTGGAAGGCAGGGCTAAACAAAGGGGACATTACGAAGGTACTCAAACTATCCAACCAGGAGCGAACTCGTAACAATGGTTTTAAATTAGACAAATTTAGATTTTGGCGCGAAATAGGTAAACACTGGTTTGGAAACAGAGTAGTGGATGAATGGAACAAGTTACCAAATATCATCATTAACTCGAATAGGCTGAATAGCTTCAAACATAGGTTGGATGCTTATATGAGCAATAGGGGTTGGGTGTAAACGGGACTGCCCAATATGGGCCAATAGGCCAGCTGCAGTTTCCTCATTCTTATGTTCATATGTTCTTATGTGAGATACAACCCTGCCCACAACAAGTCTCTTGCAGGGCCCAGAGGGGAGGGGGAGTATTATAGTGGACCTCTCCCCTCCAAACTACATCAGCATTCCAATGAGATAGTATCCTACCAACCAAGAGAGTGGCCCAGGGGGGAGGGGTCGCCACCTGCTACGTCTTCCCTTAGCAACGGAGTCGAGAAACAGACGAGTTCCCACGGGTTTACGTCTGGCTGCTGTGTATATAAGCTCGAATTCTCTCCACTGAGATTCATTCTGGCCTACGTTCCTGAACACGCAACACCTCCTCCAAGCAAGCTCCTCCCTATCCAGCCCTCATTCAACAACATGGAGGACAGCAACACGCAACATCTCCTCTAACGAAGCTCCTGCGCAGATACCTCTTCAAACACGCTACTCACTGAACGTATCTTCCAGGCAAGCACCTCACCACACGGCATCACCAGCACCAGACTGTCTTGTATACAATATATTTTATATTAGAAAACCACTACCTTAGAGTTCTATCAATCCCATCCTGAGTGCTAGACAACATAATATAACGTAACCCTACAAAATCATATCTGAACTTTTATACTGAATACATTTCTAATGAATTTTTGTTAAACTTGAAGATGAATGACTCGTAAAAATTATCAAAAGTGAAACACATTTAAGTTCACTTTTAGTAAAACAGTCAAGATAATTTTTTAATGCACAATTGAGTATGGTAACTGTGTTGTGTGAATGAGCGGGTGAACGAGTGCTGTCCTCTACCGGCGTGATTGACGTGTGCATGAGTGCTGCCACCTAGCTGTGTGAATGAAGTTGGATGTTTGAATAGTTAAATGACATAGCACGAGGTTTCGTGATCATGTGTAATAACCTGTGTCAGATTGTTTCCTGCTGCACCACTGTACAGAATTCCCAGTAAACTGCATCTGTGAAGACTGTGTTGCATTGAGGCGTCAGTAACCAAGTAGAACTTGAACAGTAACTAGATTGTGTAAATTTATTTCTCTTTTCTCAACTTCCAGTATAGCCGAGCCTTTATTGTTGACAAGAAGTACTTTTTTGTCATTGCACTTTCCGTTATGCTAAAAGTTGAATAATGGAGGTAAAATGTAAAACCTTTTTTTTTAATCTAGTAAAGAAGGTCAAGACAGCTTTTTATTGTCTGTCAATGCTTTCAGCTATCAGGTTGAGAAAATTTGAACTCCAAGTTGCTCAACCTTAACATGGGCCTACTTCTTATTCTAGGGGAATGTGTCTAGAAGACAAGCAGATACTGAAGACATGGCTCAGACAATCCAAATAACTTGGTCTCTAAAAATACCCAAGGGGAAGGTTCGATACCTGGCCTATGGACTATATTACTACTCCACTAGTCAGGAATCAACCCCGGTACATGCGCGTGTGAACAGGGAATCACTACCACAACACGACAAGCGCTTTCGTGTAATACACTTCTTCCCGGGTGAGTACAGACTACGGAGTAGTTAATAACTAGGAGAGTGAGATCGAGTCACTGGGGACAGCAGGTGTCCACCATATTCAGGTCACTAAGTAGTTACCCAACCCTTTTACCAAATTATCTAATTTGCACATGTCATTACACTGATTGGCTGAAATCCATATCTCGAATATGCGTCTCGGAGCTACTTCTATGACGTTCAATCTAGCAATTTGGCACGAGCTCATCAAGCTGAGCCTGAATCTCTGCATAGAATAATGGAGTTCGCTCCGACTTAATGAAAGGCAGTAGTGTTGAGAATGTCATCAGAACAAAGGTGAAGCTTTAGAAACAAGCTTCTGCAGAGAAAATGGTTTACAGAGACACCCATGGCGATCACGTCAAATCTTTGACTTGGGCTCGATAATAAATTTAAATATTACAAATACATTTTTATCCTGAATGACCATATGCTCAACAAAATAGACAAAGACTTTTGGATCATACATATTTGTTACGTTTTTTTTGTTAAATTACTTATAAACAAGCCAACGACAAAACAAAACCCACTAAACTGTGTATCAATCAACACTAGCCAACCTTACCTAACCTAACCTAACCTACCCTACCCTAACCTACCCTAACCTAACCTAACCTACCCCTACCCTAACCTAACCTCTCACTTAACCTAACCATAAGGTTAGGTTAGTCAAGGTTGTCTGTTTGTAAGTTATTTCGCAAAAAAAACGTAACATATATATGTATGTGTGTGTGTTTGTGTGTACAGTATGTATTGTTGTACTTTAATGAATGATCCATTGCTTATGATGTATATTTTCCACTATTATTCAAATGACAAATATTAAATTACTTATCTCCGGATTGTTTACATAAACTGAATACTTGAAAGAGGAGAATAAGACAACGAGTTTGAATATAATTTATTAAAAAGAAAGAAGAGTTTTTACAAATACAATTTAGCATCAACATAGTATGATTAAACTATCCGTGAAGTTGGTCACATTACCAAATTTGACACAGTTGAGACTTACAAAATATGAATCCTTACCTAATTATTTGAATTTTTTATTATTCTCAATATTATCCATTGTTGAAATCTGTCACGTGCCTGAGCGCTCGGGAACTCGCATAGCGTGAGGCATATGTTCACGCCTACATTTCACACAAGCTATTAACTTGTTAATTGTACTTATTATATTATTATTGTTCTTAGTTACTTAGGTTAATTGTATATTTATGTATGTTATTAATATGCATCATTGTCTTACTCTGTTAAGTCAAATCAAGAGTAGTATTAATTAATTATATAAACTATCCAGCAAATGTCCTGGATCACTTGATATGAGAAGCCCTCCTCGGCGTGCCCCACACATCCCCAGTAGCGAAAAACCGTGGCATATGGTAGACGTGTCCATTCGTTCTCTAGCCTTGACCCTTGTCTAGTGCCTTGTCCAGTCTTCTGCAATGCCCTAGGGGTATCAGGTATTAGTGACACGTTTAGTTAGGCCTAGGAAGGGATCCTGGTGGTAAGGAATCTCCTGTTTGGTAGGAAATAATCATTTTGTAGTGATTGTTGTATGTATATATTTTGTATGTCTGTGTAGTATAGTTATTAGGGTGTGTCAATTTTGTCAACATGTTAAAAATCAAATTTGGTAGTCAAAATATTGTGCCTCTTTATGTCTAAACTTGAGATTAGCAAACAAAAATGAATTGAAATAACCCTCACCTACATCAATTATACCTTAAAGTTTCAAATATCAGTATTTCAACAAATTAATGAGACTTGATTAGAATTATTCACTTGATATTAACTAATCTCATGTAAGCATATGGATTATGGAGTATATTATGGTTCTATAGCTTGTGTACAATATGCATGTCAGAACATGAACATGAACAGGCTCTCCGTGTGGGACAGTTTAATTCTTGTTTTGACTTGTACCAAGCGTGAGGATAAGGCGCCCGGCTCACTCTCCTTCTAGATATCATAGACGGTGGTTTGCTCTCATTGCACTTGCACCTACTCTACCAGACGAATTCTACATTTTAATTATTGTAAGTAGGGCATATTGATTGTCGCAGTTACTTATATCATTGTATAAAACATTATGTTCTAAGAAATTATTATGTTATTTCTGTTACAGCATTTTTGATAAACAAATTGATATTTTTTGAAACAACAATTGAATTATGAAACATTGATATATTTTTCTATTTGTCAGATAGTGTGAAGATGTCAAAATTGAAGACAAGAAGTCAGTTGTCAACCCACTTGAGCCTGCTAGTTGGTAAAGGGAAGGAGCTTCCTGTATCAGAACTTCCAACAGTGAGAGACATGCTAAGATTAGGGTTACTCCTTTGAGAAAAAAATGCAAAGGACAGAAGGAACTATACAGATAAAGAACTCATAAATGACATGATAGTCCCTCTTCTGCATCAATGGACAAAAGCTAATGCACTATTCAAACCACCTGTGATTAATCAGTGTCGAACTATTGAGCTAAAACTAACGAAATTATGGCACAAAGCAGTTGAAACATCACTTGGTAAAGGAAACTTGGCCAGGAAAAATGAATTTCTGCACACACCTGATACTCTGTTTGACATTTTGACCTGCAAGTGCTCCATACAATTATGTTCTGAATCCAACTGTTCTCACTCAGGTAAGAGAGAAAATAATTCCCACATTGATTGTGGTTGTCCTCGTGAAAAGAAGATCCCTGTTTTAGAGCTTGAATTTATAAAGGCACAGAGGACAAAGGCAGAAGGCCAAGGAAGTATGCAAATGGGTTCAATAGATTATTCAGAAACAAAGAAGCAGATTGCTAATGCCAAGAAGAGAGAACAAATCCGAGAGAGGGAACAAAAGAAGAAAATGAAGAATGAAGAAGCCATCCAAAGAGAGGAAGAGCTGCGTCAAGATGTTTATCACTTCTTTGATAGTTCTTCTGATGAACAGGAAGCAACATCAGATGATAGTTCCAAAGAGCCATCTGAACCTTTACCAAAGAAAATGAAATACAACACAAGAAATATTTCAAACATTGCTTTAGCTAGTATTCGCCACCATGCTGGACTTCGTGAGGCTGCAGAAATTGCAACTGCCGCTTGGATAGATGCAGGCCTCATCAGCCGAGAGGATGTATCTTTGGTGATAGATCATAATAAAATTAGAAGAGCACAAGAAAAAATAATGAAGGAAATATCTGATCAGCATGAAAAAGGTTTAAGCGAGGGAGGGCTCTCCTGTCTTTTGTTTGATGGAAGAATAGATGACACAAAAGTTTTGCTAGAAGTAGAGGGAGTGAACAGAAAGTTTCCAGGTCTCATCAAAGAAGAACACTACTCTGTCTGTTCTGAGCCTGGTGGTCGGTTTTTGTTTCACTTTGCTCCCGAAACTGAAGTAGAAGGGAAGAAACATGCAGAGGTCATTGCTGATCATATTTTATGTTGGGTTCAGGAGAGAGGACTTGGCAGTTCACTGCAGGCTGTTGGTGGAGATTCAACTGCAGTGAACACCGGATGGTAGGGGGGTGTAATGACGCATTTAGAGAAAAAACTAGGAAGAAGACTTGTTTGGATTGTATGTGATTTACATACAGGCGAGCTACCTCTTCGTCATCTCATCCAGGAACTTGATGGTCCTACAAAGAGCAACAACAAGTGGTCAGGTCCCCTTGGCATCATGCTGGATGAAGCAACACAACTAGAAATAAATACAACCTTTCCAAAGGTCGAAGTAGGCCCTCCCCTTCCGGCGTTGTCTGAAGGAGTCATCAAAGATCTCAGCACAGATCAATCCTATGCTTATCGTTTTGCCCAAGCAATAAGATCAGGAGAAGTGCCTCAGTCATTGGCTCTCTTGGAGATTGGACCTGTCAGTCACAGCCGTTGGTTAACTACAGCTCTTCGTTTCTGCAGGATTTGGATTTCCAAACACGAATTGAAGGGCAAAGTGCTGAAGAATTTGAGGTTAATTGTTGAATTTATTATTGGAGTTTATCTTCCCCAGTGGTTTAGTGTGAAACTTAATCCTATGTGGGTGGATGGGCCCAATCACCTTTTGTTTCAATTGCAGCTAGTAAGAACACACAGGAAGGTAGTGAGGGACATCGTGTTACCTGTGGCAAGAAGGTCCGCTTGGTATGCTCGATCAGAAGCAGTTTTGCAAGCAATGCTTTGCAGTCAATGTACCAATCTCCGAACCGAGGCTGTAGAAGTCATTCTAAAGATTAGAGGAACGTTAATAGATGACGACCAGTTGGGAGACTGTTCGTTTCATTCAAGAAAAGTTCCCCCAATAAACGTCAATGCCACCAAATTGTCAGAATTGGTTGACTTGAGTTTGGAAGTCTTAGAGCCACCATTGACAACAAGTCTAACTAGCCAAGAATTGAGAAACCTTAAAGAGACTCCATTGCAGGTGCCGAAGTGGCCTTCCCACACTCAAAGTGTGGAGAGATGTGTGAAAATGGTCACAGAAGCAGCGGGCCATGTTTACAGCCACGAGAGGCGAGAAGGTTACATCAAAGCACAAAGAGCAAGCAGACTACTGATGACAAGAAACCAAAGCAAAGAGAGTATGAAGGCATTGGTTACTTTCAAATAGACTACGGATAATAAAATATAATAATTTGAAACTTGAAACAGTAACATATGTGCAAACGCTGGTTATGTTATAAATTCACAAATATGTACATTTAAAAATCCATTTGATGTAGGTAGGACTTATTATAAAAAAAAAATTTATGCCAGAATATTGTTTTGCATGCTTAAAGACTACAATAAATTGCTACCAAATTACTCGATTTTCAATTTAGCCAGTTCACCCCCTAAATTGACACACCCTAATAGTTATGTTAAGTAATATTCGTTTGGTCTAACTCCTTACGGTATATTTTCACCCTTCCGGCATCACTCTTATTTTATTATACAATTACTTATACCCTTAAATTCTTGTTCGCTAGTCATTACTCCCTTTAGAACATAAATTGAATTAATTAATTATCTTCCCTTTTGTGACTTACTTATTTTAACTTGTTCATACTTATTCAAGTACATTTAGTTGAGTAGGTTTTTGTGGGGATAATTATTGCCGTGTTCCCTATTTGTTCCTTTATTTGTTAATAACTTGGGGTAGGTTTCACTCCCCAGGTATAAAGGGTAGTGGGATCGCGACAAGTGGGGGCCTGTGTCCGGGAGCTAACCACCATTGTTGTGTCATATCAAGTGTTGTTACTCGCCAGGTGTTGTTTCATCGCTAGGTATTTTTGGATGCAAGTTGCTGTGTTCACAGTGTTCATTTATATTGCCCCTGTTATTGCTTAAGCTACTGGTGAGTTAACCCTTATCTTGTGTACCAGGTGTTTGGTTAATCCCTTGCTGTGTTTCACAGTTGATTGCATTTTGATATTATTAATTAGCTAGCTAGTTAGCTTAGCTGCCCCGGTTACTTTTTTTTCGCTACTCGATTTTGAGTTCAACATGTTTGACCTGGAAAGCTTTTTGGCTTCACCTTCAGGCGAAGTACTGAAGGGGCTTACTAAGGCAGAGTGGCAATCCCTCGCTGCTTATTATGAAGTAGAAGGCCGCTCTTCCATGAATAAGTCTAGGTTAGAAGAGGCTGTCCTCAACTACCTTATTGACAATGAAATCATAGCCCAACCGTCGGGAAATTCAGAGGAAATTGTTACACCAAGTAATTTGGCCTTACAAGTTGAACTCAAGAGACTCGAGGTGGAGCTGGAAACTCTCAAACAACGAGGTTTGGCTCAGGGTAGTAATACTTCAACATTCAGTGTAGACAAATGTCTCAACAGTGTTCCTAAATTTAATGAGGAAGAACCAGACAAATTCTTCTCTCTTTTTGAGAAAATTGCCCGACTTAACAAGTGACCTGTTTCTCAATGGTCTCAACTTATTTATAGATCTTTCACTGGTAAAGCATTAGATGTGTTTTCTGCCCTCTCTGAGGATCAATGTCTAGACTATGCCCTTCTTAAGTCCGCGGTTTTGAGCGCTTATAAACTTGTTCCTGAAGCCTACCGGCAACAGTTCCGTAACTGCCGGAAGACTGACAAACAAACATTTGTGGAGTTCTTCAGGCAGAAACAGGTCCTTCGTCGGAGGTGGATTGAAAGTGAGTCTGCCCATATAGAACATGACAAGCTTGTTGAACTAATCCTGCTAGAGGAGGTTAGAAAGTGTATCCCAGGCGACATTCGAGCACACTTGGATCAGAGAGGTATCTGTACCCTGGCTGATGCTGGTCCAGTGGCTGACCATTATTCCTTAACTAATAGAAATGTAAATTCCAGGTCTTATGCTCCCATGTCCCAGTCCTTCACTTCCTTCAAGTGGCCCACACCAACATCTACATCGGGGTCCCTGCCTCTTGTCATACCAACCCGACCCTCAGGTTCTGCATCATCTACCCCGGGTGAGCCCATGGTCCATGGGACAGGTGGATCTACTCCTACTGGTGAGAGAAACTCTAGTTGCAGGTACTGTAAGAAGCCAGGACATGTCATCAGCGACTGTCTCAAGTTAAAGAAAAGAAATTCCTCTCACCAAGGATTCCCCGCTCTTTTGGTCAGGGTGGCCGAGCAATCTGAGAAATTATTGGAGCCCTGTGTCACTGCCCTCAGTCAGACTGTTGCCCTGGATGCTTCCCTCTCTTCTATGATATCAACCTTTGAACCATTTTGTTCTCCTGGTTCCTTAGCTTTGGATCAATTCAGTCAACCCACTTCTGTTAAACTCTTGAAAGACACAGGCTCAGCCTTATCTCTTGTTACTAAAGAAGCTGCTCCATTCCTGGATTCATGGTATACTGGTAGCTGGGTGCTTGTGAACGGTTTGACCGGTGGGTCGCGTATTCCCCTTTGTCAAGTGTACCTGCGGTCATCCATAAAGTCAGGCTATGTCACGTTAGGAGTAGTAGATAGCTTACCTGTAGAAGGGGTCTCTCTATTGATAGGAAATGACCTCGTTGGCGACATGATGTTCCCTAATGTTGTGATCTCATCTTGTCCCACTGCCGAGAATAATACTGTGCAGTTAGAAGTAGACTTTCCAGGGTTGTTCCCTGCGTGTGCTGTGACCCGTAGCATGAGCCGCAGTACAGAGGTAGAAGAGACTAGTGAAGTTGATGAAGTTTCCCTCCAGGACTGTGAGAAGTCCGAGGATAATCTTATCCAGCCGGACCATACTGATCTTGGTCTCAGTGAATTTTTTGAGGATTCCCCACAACCAGATAACCTCCAGAGTAGTTCTGATGGAGATAGGAACCCAGATGTCACTAGTTTTGGTTCCTCTCCCATCACTAGGAGTAAGTTTATTGAGCTACAAGCAGGGGATCCTGAGCTAGTAGGTTTTCTCAATAGGTCAGTTACTGAGAAGGAAGCCGAGCAAGAATCAAATTGCTACTACACTAGGTCTGGGGTATTAATGCGGAAGTTCCGTCCCTCCAATTCTCCTGCCAATCACCCTTGGTTAGTTCATCATCAAGTTGTTATTCCCAAACCTTTGCGGCAGGACGTACTTAGTATCGCTCATGATGGGGTGGGTGGTTATTTAGGAGTTAGGAAGACCTATGCAAAAATTTTATC
Organism: Homarus gammarus; assembly: GCA_958450375.1. Classification (NCBI taxonomy): domain Eukaryota; kingdom Metazoa; phylum Arthropoda; class Malacostraca; order Decapoda; family Nephropidae; genus Homarus; species Homarus gammarus. The sequence continues at coordinate 867,989 of CAUDMG010000844.1, forward strand.
CCAGTTCTTTTGGCCTAGGATGAAGAAAGACGTCAGCTCTTACTGTCGCACTTGCCATGATTGTCAGGTAGCGGGGAAACCGAACCCCAGTGTTAAACCATTCCCTCTGCAGCCTATCCCAGTCATTGAAGAGCACTTTAGTAAGGTGGTCATAGATTGTGTCGGCCCCTTACCTAAGACCCCTCGTGGTCATCAGTTCTTGCTAACCATTATTGATTGTGCAACCCGTTATCCTGAAGCCATTCCCTTGCGCCGCATCACAGCGAAGAATGTTATCAAAGCCTTAACCCACTTCTTCACTCAAGTAGGCCTTCCTACAGTGGTGCAGTCAGATCAGGGTTCCAATTTTACTTCCCGGTTGTTTAATCAGGTAATGCAAACCCTGGGAGTCCGGCAGTTGAGGTCTTCGGCCTATCACCCTCAGTCACAGGGGGTGGTTGAGAGATTTCACCAGACACTAAAACTCATGTTGCGCACCTTCTGTCTGGAGACTGGGAAGGATTGGGACGAGGGAGTTGACCTGCTTGTGTTTGCTGTTCGGGACAATAAACAAGAGTCGCTAGGATTCTCGCCCTTCCAGCTCGTCTATGGACATGAGGCGCGAGGGCCTCTTAAGGTGTTAAAAGAGTGTTGGTTGAGTGATCAGAGCGCGACGCCCTTAGCTTCATATGTGGTCCAATTCAAGGAGAAGTTGCGTCTGGCTGTAGAACTTGCCCAGTCCAACTTAAGGTGTGCTCAGGTGAAAATGAAACTGCATTTTGATAAGGCCCATCAGGCAAAACCTAGAGAATTCCAAGTGGGGGAGCAGGTGTTGGCCTTCCTGCCCTTACATGATCACCCTTTTAAATCCAAATACAGTGGTCCATATGAAGTACTAGAAAAACAGGGGTCCGTGAATTATGTGATTAGCACCCCTGAACAGCGTAAGAAAAAAAGCCTTATCCATGTCAATCTTTTAAAGTCATATCATGTTCGTAACGAAACCCTGGGAAAAGCAGTTGCTTGTGTTGGTCAATCCTTGCCAACTTGTATCATTGTGCCAGAGTGTAAGGATGATAAAGATCAGCGTTTTTCTGAAATAATGAATGGGTCTAGTGTAAAAGTTGAAAACTCGACTATCTTGGAGGACCCCAGTGCTAAGTTGTGCCATCTCTCTAGTGACCAAGCCAATAATATAAAGTCTCTATTACAGGAGTATCTTATTATAGTTGGTGATTACCCACTCTCCTGTTCAGTGCTGGAGCATGACGTTGAGACCAGGGGAGCCAAGCCAATCCGACAGCGTCCCTACCGTCTTAATGCCTTCAAGCGGGAGTGTGTGCGAGCCGAGGTACGGCGTCTTCAAGAGCTAGGCCTCGTCGAACCCAGCATCAGTCCATGGGCATCCCCTGTTGTTCTAGTTCCAAAGCCGAATGGGTCAATGCGGCTGTGTGTGGATTATCGCAAGGTGAATGCTGTCACTGAACCCGATGGTTATCCCTTGCCACGCATCGACGACGTGATCGACGATCTTGGACAGGCAAGGTACGTGACCAAGTTGGATCTCCTCCAGGGCTACTACCAGATAAGACTGACTGAACGCTCCAGGGCCATCTCTGCTTTTGTCACTCCTGAGGGGTTGAACCAATTCACAGTCCTTCCGTTTGGTATGCCGAACACCCCTGCAACCTTTCAACGCCTCATGAATTTCATCACGTCTGGTCTGGAAGGTGTCTGCTGTTACCTAGACGACCTTATCGTCTTCAGCAGTTCCTGGGAAGATCACATGAGTCGTCTAGAAGCCCTCTTCTCCGTACTGGCTGCAAGCAAGCTGACGGTGAACCTCGTCAAAACGGAGTTCGGCCATGCCCACGTCACTTTCTTGGGGCATGTGGTCGGACAAGGGGAAGTCCAGCCTATAACAGCCAAAATTGAGGCAATTCAACAGTATCCAGTGCCAGGCGATAAGAAGAGTGTGATGAGGTTGCTGGGTATGGCGGGGTACTACCGCCGTTTTTGTCCAAACTTCTCCTCCGTTGCCTCTCCCATGACTGACCTGCTGAGTGGCAAGAAAACCTTCAAGTGCACTACGGCTTGCCAGGAATCTTTTGAGAATCTTAAATCCCTGCTGGCAAATGCTCCTGTACTACTTGCACCTAACCTCCAGAAACAGTTCACTCTCCATGTCGACGCCAGTGAAATTGGCGCCGGTGCTGTGCTTCTGCAAGAGGGTGAGAGTGATCAAGTGCTTCATCCGCTGTGCTATTTTTCTAGAAAATTTAACAAATATCAAAGAAACTATGCCACCATTGAAAAGGAGGCTTTATCACTGATCATGGCACTAGAAAACTTCAAAGTATATATTGGCAGCACTGCTTATCCCGTTCAAGTGTTCACTGATCATAACCCACTTACTTTTGTTGACAAGATGAAACATACCAACCAAAGACTTTTGAGGTGGGCTCTATCACTTCAGCCCTATAACGTGAACATTTCCCATATCCGCGGAAAAGAGAACGTGTTGGCTGATGCACTTTCTCGAGTCTGATTATTTAGTAACTATGTCTATATGCAAATTATTTTTTGTTTTATTGTCATTGAGTACCTCGTGTTTATATTATGAATTATTTTGCTTCATATTGATTTAACTTATTGTGTTAGTTATTACTTTCACTGTGTAGCTGTATATCCATTTTCTCTTCCAGTTAGTTGTAAGCTCACTTTTTTGGGGGAGGTGTCACGTGCCTGAGAGCTCGGGAACTCGCATAGCGTGAAGCATATGTTCACGCCTACATTTCACACAAGCTATTAACTTGTTAATTGTACTTATTATAATATTATTGTTCTTAGTTACTTAGGTTAATTGTATATATATGCATGTTATTAATATGCATCATTGTCTTACTCTGTTAAGTCAAATCAAGAGTAGTATTAATTAATTATATAAACTATCCAGCAAATGTCCTGGATCACATGATATGAGACGCGCTCCTCGGCGTGCCCCACGCATCCCCAGTAGCGAAAAACCGTGGCATATGGTAGACGTGTCCATTCGTTCTCTAGCCTTGACCCTTGTCTAGTGCCTTGTCCAGTCTTCTGCAATGCCCTAGGGGTATCAGGTATTAGTGACACGTTTAGTTAGGCCTAGGAAGGGATCCTGGTGGTAAGGAATCTCCTGTTTGGTAGGAAATAATCATTTTGTAGTGATTGTTGTATGTATATATTTTGTATGTCTGTGTAGTATAGTTATGTAAAGTAATATTCGTTTGGTCTAACTCCTTACGGTATATTTTCACCCTTCCGGCATCACTCTTATTTTAATATACAATTACTTATACCCTTAAATTCTTGTTCACTAGTCATTACTCCCTTTAGAACATAAATTGAATTAATTAATTATCTTCCCTTTTGTGACTTACTTATTTCAACTTGTTCATACTTATTCAAGTACATTTAGTTGAGTAGGTTTTTGTGGGGATAATTATTGCCGTGTTCCCTATTTGTTCCTTTATTTGTTAATAACTCGGGGTAGGTTTCACTCCCCAGGTATAAAGGGTAGTGGGATCGCGACAAAATCCTACAGATTTATTTGTGAATGAAACACAACAATTAGTGAGGTAAGCACGAGTGTCGCTCAAGACTTTCCATCACAATTTTGACCAAAATTTTACCTGATGAGGCTCTTTTTTTTGTCCTTGTTTGTTATGGCATCGAGGGTATTGGAGAGTCTGGCCGTATCATCTATAAGGGAAATATTCTTGTTGTTTGCAATTCTATGTTTGTGGCGATAGCTGACTATGTACTGTATCTTTGTGATGACCTTCATGAAGTCGGTACAGGGAGTGAGGTACTGGTTAGTCTCACTGCCTGTGTGGTCCCCAAAGTATGTTGGCACTGTGTCCGATTTACAACAGCAACGTAGCGTGGGATGGCTATCCACCTTAGGCCTCGGAAATTGATGCAATGTGGTATGCGCGGTGACCGAATCATTTAGTCGGTCACCAGCTTGAGTAGAGGCGAGCGTCTCTACGCGGGGTTTGTGTCCGCGAGGTTTGGTGTTGACATTGCCTTCTTGCTGCCACCGGTGGACCCACCTGTACACGGTGGTCACGCTGGCGCCTGTCTCTCGAGCTATGGCGTGGAGTGACATACCCCCCACCCACATCCACACAAACCTGGCGCGATCTTCCACGGCTGTAGTCTTCGCTGGCCGTCGCCACTCCATGATCTTCCTGTGTGGAAACCAACTTGTAGTAAAGTCACTAAAACAGAGTTATATATTGCTGACTGTGGTTCTGTAACTGGCTAAGTATTCTTGGAAATAATATGTGGATAACGATGTGGCGTTTCTCAATAAAAAAAAAATACTCTGGAAAGCAAATCCAACCACTTTACTCTCACTGTTTATGGTCTTTGGGAGTAACTGTAAGGAAGAACAACACTACAGGTCAGAACTGGTATTGAAAAGGCTAGGAAGAAAAAACTGAGTTTCTGGATTATACACGGGACCCAGACCAATACTCAGTGACTCGGAGTGGCAATACCTTAGTTTGGCTGTCGAGGCCACACAATCTATCAGGATCTTTACCCTGGAAGTCTTTTCTTACACAGGAAAAATTATGGAAAACCATTTTGTTTCAAAGTCTTGACAGTACAAAATGGTGCAAAACATGGTTACATAACCTGCAAAAATCTTCATGGTAGGCTTACGAGAATTATCTGTAGTTGTTTCATTGTAATACCATCATCTAATAAGATGTTAGTGGTGTTTATCTTTTGTTGAAAGAAACTACAATAAGAGGACCCGAGCCAGTATACACACACACACGGAGTAGAAAAAATGAATAATGTTACCGATCTCAGCAAATGTGATAAATTTGGGCACTTTTAAAAAAATTTTTAGCCCGGGGTAACGTTTGGGTCAGCCTACTTGACTCAAACGACCTCCAAATGGTGCACATATGTATGATGGGATGCCTACCATAATGGGCGGAGTTTAAAGTTACTTCTTTATGAACAATATATAACGTCATAGAGCTAACGTAGATCATCGACAGACAGCTGTGATAGTGAAAATAATTCTGTGTGGACTCAAGATTATGATCACTGTGAGTGATGGATTTGAACTTGGGATTCGAAATTTTGAGATTATAATTGGGATGGTGCATATTTAACCCCTAGTTTAAAATATCATATATGTTTCATACACAGCACATTTGTATCTTATTTAAATTATATGATTTGAAAATAAACAATTGTGTTATTATAAAGGTGTAAAACCAGGAGAACTTCTTAAATAATAATACCCTGGTAGACTAGTGATCATTTACCTACAGATATCGCTGCGCTTCTTGCCTACCTTGTCAGCCGGGTGTAAGGGAATTTTGATGGCCCCTGAAGAGTAACAAACTAATGCTATTTAGTGAACCGCGCCCTCCTCAGTTAACCACAACCAAACCTCATGACGACGAAAGAGTAATTCTGCATTAGAAGAAAATATATAACATAGTTCTAAGATGTTTGTTTTCGTGTAGGTGGTGCTTATATATATATATATATATATATATATATATATATATATATATATATATATATATATATATATATATATATATATATATATATATATACGATACCGTCCCCGCAGAGTTCATGGAGGATACTTACTGCTAACTCCATTTGTTTATAATGTTGGTTGGCTGAAACTTAGACACAAAATTGACAAAGTACTTTGATATGTTTCTTTTCTTTCTTCTTAACTCATATTGCACAATACCCATTCCGTTTACGGGTGACGCAGGAAGTGTACATAGAACTTACCACAAATTGTTTCCGAATATTCCGAAATCTCAGGTCATGTGTATATAGAAGGAATCATGAAGGTAATGTTATAAAAACTATAACTGAATAAGAGCAGTCTTAACTAATAGTATCTAACATAATTGAGTAGCTTAGTTATAATAAGATAGAAAATGAATTAATCTTGAATTAAGGTGATTGTGTATTTTTTAATTTAAATGTCCAAAACTTACCCGTGTGATATACAGTATAGATATAACGGAATTATACAACCCATATGATAACACAGCGAGTAGAAACATTTATATTAGAGAAGTATGTAATTAATTATCACTTTTATGTTCGTAAAAAAACTTATTTTGGAACATAACCCATTACTATATGACAACATGCTGAGCTACAACTTACCGTCAAGGGAAAGTGGCCGACACGATGGTTCCGGGATGAAGTACAATAGTTGTCAGGCCGAGATGCTGCAGCAGAATGACTGTCCTGGAGACCCGACCAAAGGTTTTATGGCGAGTGACTGACATTTAGATCTACGGTTGTTCAATTTATTGATTGAGAATGCAAATGAGGCTACTAAGAACATTAGGCTTTGAGAAACCTTTGACTGGTTAGCCTCATTGATAGCTTATAGTCCCTACACAGATGAACATCCCAAACAGCAATTATTTATGCGATTTTTTCGAAAACTTTATCTTTTGAAAACATAGAAATATAGGGAGGACAACGTAGGTCTAATCATAATAAAAACTCTAAATTAATAAAGATTCTAATTTAACTAACCCAGCCTTACATAACCCTCCCTAGAAATAATCTCTTTATTTCGCCATAATTCATATTTTTGTTTAAACAGTGAATTTTACCTTATATTGCCTAATTTCACATTCCGTTATAACTGTTATTGTAATAAGTTCACTTGATTTTAAAAACTTCTTCAGAAGATTATCCTATTTAGTGCAACATACAGTATAAACACGGGTGTCCACAAACTTTATTTTTGATTTTGAAATTGTATCACAACCAGTCCAGAGAGATAATATAATGCGCTTAATATATGTTGCTGCTTAAATATTCATATTTTTCTTTGTTCTGTGGATCTGAATCTAAGAAAATGGCTGCTATTCAGAGCATCGTCCTCACATCTGAGGGTTGGCAACTACAGTCCTCCACTCTATTCGTTCTCCGGCTGTTTTTATCAATCCTCTAAGGTTTTACATCTCTCTGAGTACCCAGCTTTTAATTTCATTCACCCACCCCAGTCTCTCTACCTTTCCCTGGCCCTCCTACCCTCAACTTTGCCCATCAATTTTTTTTTTATTATCTCCTCATCCCTAATTTTTTGACCAGATTATCATTTTTTTTTTGTTCTGTACATTTTAAGTATTTCTCTTGAAGTTTTTGCTAATCATATTATTTTTTCAAAGGCTTTCCTGTCAGTGTAGCTTATCCTTAGCATTTCTAAGACCACAACCTCTGTCTGGTGTCTGCTGAAAGTGTCCACGCTTATGACATATAAAGCCTTTCAGCAGCCGTTTTCTCAAATTGAAGTTAATGTCCCCTTTCATTGGGTCTTTTAGATTATTAAAGGCTGCTTTTGCTTGCTTTATTTTTTTTTTCATTTCTTCCGCACATGTACCAGCAAAGCTAATGTTACTTCTTAAATACCCCAAAATTTCCTCTTGTTTCAGTTCCTTGCTGTTTACCATAATTTTTATTTTAGAATTTATTTTCACTTTGGAAACAACCATTACTTTAGTCTTTACATCATTAACTCTTAACCCTTTCATCGCTTATCACGCACTTGCCATTTTATTCAGCTTAATGTAACCTCCCGCTGTGAAAGGGTTAAACCATATTTTTCGCCACCTTCCACTAATCTGTGAACGAGTTCTTGTAATGTCTCTTCACTATCTGTGATAAGAGCAGTATTATATGCATAGCGTGTATTTGATATTAGTTTACCAATAACTTTTAGTCCTTCATTGTCACTTATAACTACTCTCATTTAGTTATAATCGATAGCTAAATAATGATGGCGACTACGCTTAAGTCAAAATATACTCATTTGTTAATCAAATTTACATTGATTTCCAATTATTAGGAATATTTTTTTTTTTACACATGCAGTAAGTATGATCTGCATTTATTAAAATAATGTTTTGCAGTATCCTGTGAAACATATATTTGCTAAGTTACGACCCTAGGCCTCTTAGGGTGTAACAAAATTACCAATTCAACTTCTCTTTATTTTAAAGGTCCAAGGAATAAATCCCACCAAAATCATCACCTCATTACTAAGGGGTATATTGAAATACATGCAGTAGTTTTAATTACAGAATATATTAACAAATAAACAATAAAATAAACATATCAGTGTTGTAATGGCCCTTGTTTCATGAACATAAGAATTATATAAATGGGTTAATTACATTTGATTTATATACTGAGTCATCCCCTGTAAGTTTCTACTAACTATGAGGTGACATGTTCAATGCAGGTGATAAGGTGTGCCCACGGGAAGCTGCGTCATACTATGCTGAGTAAAGGCATAAGTAGCCGGCTCTCTGGCCACCTAAAGCGAGCAGTAGTTTGATATCCTTGACTAGAGGAAGACGTTATTTGAGAGCCCCAGTGGATGGCTCAGTCTTCCCTCGAGGGGGGACGAAGTCCCAATTCCGTTCTCCTTCGATGGGTCACTACTCAAAGTCTCACTCACTACTTAGTATCGAACGGACGTTGATTCACGTCTACTGTATTTACATAGACGCTATCCCTTTCTCACCACACTCATAAATAGTGGAACTTATGGTTGATCTACACTCAAGAATTATATTCATAATACTTTTCAATAAAACAAGAAACTTCAATTGAGTTTCGTTACTAAAGCTCAATATAATATATGTGAACCAACCTGGTTAACTTAGAGTTAACCCGCCGTTTCAGTATGTACAAAAATAAACAAATACAAGTTAAATCTGATCAAATAAATGACTCAACCGAGTGACAAAATAATGAACACAAAAGTACAGACTTATTTAGTCTAGAAACTACGATGAATAACGTGGTCTATCCACCACACGAAACCTCCTAAATAAGTATGTTATTTTCTGTGAAACTCTAAAATATGATTAACAATAATCTTTCAAAAAATAAAACTTTACTTGGTGTTATAAAAGTCGAGCAAGGTTTACACGTTATACCACTAGAAATATACTGTACAATAAGAAAGGAGATACTCTGTACTTAACTTAACACTGTCGGGCCCATACTGGCGGTAAACAAAGCGAGTGGACGCAGGCAGAAATGACCTCACAAAAAATGATGTTCATGTTGTGAATCCACAACCAACGATGGAACTCTCACTCGTAACAGCTACGTAATGTCTTTTAACAATCAACAGGGTCCAATTAAGAAAAATCTTGGGCACCGGCCACACCATCTCCAAAGCATCCCCCCCACCCCACTTTTCGGTGAAAAAATCAGAATTTCAGTCAAATTTATTAAATCATATTCATAAAAAGAATTTTAAATATTAGCGTTTAATGCAACGTAGCATCCGACGTAAAGGAGGGACCATCATGGTTGAATGATGAGCCTGGTGGGGGGGGGGGGGGGGGAATCACCACAACGATGAACGAACTTGGTGAGCAACAACAACGCTCGTACTCCCAAGCCAATTTCTGGGAGTTGCGTGAAATGATTGTGCAATATGAATCTAACATTAATTGTCATACATTGCTAAAGTTAGCTAAGATCTTAGAGCAGCATGTCACCTGCTCCAGCATGCAGTGCCTTGAAACTGAGGTAAGTGCCTCAGATGGTATTTCGGGGTGCCAGGAGAAAGTTCCCAGCATGAAAACACTCACTTTTTGCAAACGAGCCCTCTCCAACAAGTGAGCGGCAATTCTCTCTGCGACGAGTTTTTTTCCAATGGGTCTGTTTGCTTTTCTTTGTGGGCATTAGTCTAGATGTTTGGGTTATGATGATCTGCCACTGGGTGGCTGCCTTCCTGGATTCTGAATCGTTTACTACCGCGACTTTTCTAAGGTATCCTGGAACGATTTTCCTGAACAATTAATCTGATGTCATGCAGGATGATGGAAATGCTGGTAGTGCGATCTGGGAAGCTTTTCGGATACTAATCCCTCCCAGGCGAACCAAAAGCGTTGCTAGTTTCCACTGTGCATCCCAGAAGAGAGGTTCATAGCCTTTGCAAACATAGTTCTAAGAAGGTCGTCGCACGCTCTTAATATGTGGCTGTCGAAATACAGTCCGTACCTAGGGAAATACGTCAGGGAACAAAGGAACAGTTGGTAAGGAAATACAGGGCATCATGGGCGTCCAGGTGGCACATTCTCTCCTCCATTCGTTTTTGGTCATCGTGCTTACTTTGGAGGACGACAGAGATAGCGTTGGTACCCAGAAGTGACCCGAGCAGGATACTAATGCCAGGCCAAGGTTCTGCAGAAAAGACGATCCTCGTTTTTCTCACGGTGTCCTCATCAGCTTTGATGATATCACATTTGGAAGTGTTGAGGGTTGGGCCTAGTGCATCGAGGACTGTGTTGATCATCTTCTTCGGGTGCTGGTGTCCTCGGGCTGCTCACGGTTCTCGCTGGGTAATTTGTGTGTGTATACATAAATGCAGTCGAAAACATAATTGAAGATTAAAGCAAAAAAAATTATACAATCTCTTATGGTTGCTGCATAGAATGTAAACACCTTTCTGGATAATAACACAAATGAGCATCCTGAAAAAAAAAGAACCGCTCTTGTGGCAAAAGAGCTGTCTAGGTATAACATTGACATAGCAGCCATTAGTGAGTCCCGGCTCCCAGACGAGGGTTGACTCAAGGAACAGGGGTTCCGGCTATACCATCTTCTAGAACGGTAAACCTACTCCGGAGAGAAACTGCATTTATGGGGTCAGCTTTGCCATTCGCAAATCTATCTTACATAAGCTAACTGAAATGCCTTTTGGGGTCAAGGGGCGCCTCATACCGATTCGAGTCCCACAGAATTACACACGTCATGCCTTACTCATCAGTGCATACGCCCCAACACTGGATGCAGAGGATGACATCAAGGAGGACTTTTAAACCAAACTTGACAGAGTGCTAACTTCTATCCCCAGAAAAGATAATGTTGGGCTCCTTGGTGACTTCAATGCCAGACTTAGCAGAGATGCTAACTTATGGCAGGGAATCATAGGGAGAAACGAAGTGAGCAGGTGTAATCGCAATGGCCTACTCCTCCACGGCAAGTGTGCTGCACACAACCTCATTATCACTAATACCTTGTTAAGGCAGGCCAAAAAGTTGAAGGGTTCTTGGCAACACCAACGATCCAAAAATTGGCATCTCATTGACTACATCATTGTCAGAGAAAGAGATCGAGATGTCCTCATCACAAGAGTCAAAGAGCCATGCGTGGCTCACATCACTGTGGCGCAGATCATTGGCTTGTCAGAGCCAAACTCCCACTCCATGTCGCTCCAAAATGGCGAAGGCAATAAACCTCCAGAAGATGTTTTAACACCAAGAGACTGGAGGATCAAGGGGTAAAACATGCTTTCAGAGAGCAGCTCGACGATGGGCTGATAAATATCTCAACAACAAGCAATCTAAATCCGAGTGCCGAATAGATATCCTGGACGCTGTTATCACAAAAACCTGTTGTGAATCCAGATTGGTTTGACGAAAATTACCAGAAATTACCTTACTCGTCAATGGTTACGTCCTTCTTTCACTGACTGGCAGAACAGTCCTCAGTCTCGTACCAAAGCTGATTCCTTCCGCCAAAAGAAAGCGATGGCCTAGTGCAAACTTCGCAATCTAAAGGATGAATGGTGGAAAAATAAAGCGTGTGACACGCAAAAATTCCACTAAAACAATGTATGGCACAATTACTCATGACACGGGCCCCCTCCTCTCATCCACCGTTAACTCCCTAATTAGAGACGAAGAAGGCACCTGCTAGGGCTGGAAAGAGCACTACTACCCAGCAGGTCTCTCAACACCCAGAGCTGATCCACCTCAGCTATCCTTCATCCTGTGATGAGGTAGCTACTGCCATGAAGAAGATGAACAATAATAACAAAGCCACAGGGCGTTAAATCGGCTGGATTCTCCAATTGACCAGGCCGTTCACATTATTTGGGTTTAAGTAACGAAACCCAACTGTAGTTCCTTGTTTTATTATAAAAGGATTGTATCTATAATTCCTGAGTGTAGATCAACCGTAAGTTCCACTATATATGAGTGAATGAGAAAGGAACGGCGTTTATGTAATATAAACGTTAGATCATGTCCTTACGATATAAGTTGCTGTAAGTGACTCATGAGTAGTGACCCATCGAGGGAGAACGGAATGGGTGCGTCGTTCCCCCTCGAGGGAAGACGGAGCCATCCACTGCGGCTCTCAAATAACGTCTTCCTCTAGTCAAGGATATCAAACTACTGCTCGCTTCAGGTGGCCAGAGAGCCGGTTACTTATGCCTTTGCTCACCATAGTATGATGCAGCTTCCCGTGGGCACACCCTATCACGTGCATTGAACCTGTCACCTCATAGCCAGTGGAAAGTTACAGGGTGGTGAATCTGAATATAATATCAGATGTATTGACCCATTTATATAATATGTTCTGTTGATGAGACAGAGGCTGATTACATCACTCGGTCACCTACCAGCCGAGCTCCGTGAGACCTAAATAACTCACAGAGTACAGTACATCCTAGACAACCCTAACCATGTTATAAACAGATATGTAGACTCTAAGCTGGGGATTCTACTACTGTAGGGGTATTAGCTACTACAGGGGACCTATACTTTAGTGTCGTACCAGTTAGTATGTTATGAACAATGTTGAATTTGGATGACACTGCCTTGTAATAACAGAACAGGAACATAATTGTCAGAAGTAACAAAATAGAGGGAATTGTAAGACTTGGTAGTGCAAATTCTCTGATAGGTAAAATGGCAAGTTCTTTTTCAAATCAGCAAAATGTGTCTCGTATAAGAAAGATAAACCTTTAATTTCTCTGATACTATTCGAATATCCTTAATAGTGAAATTCATTACAGGAAGTTGAATCAAAGCAGACTTGACTTTTATATTTAAAGCAAAATGCTGATTAGTAGGCAAGGTCCGCAATGTACAACAAGTAATTTCACAGTAATCAGGAGCCTTGTAATGCCCTTTCACAACTAGCTGCTTAACACCATCATGGCATTTTAAAATGACAGTAGTGAGATTTGGAAAGAACAAGTACTGCACAATGTGAAGATGAGCGTGGAACACAGTCTTGAGACGAACTGGCCTATAACTGCATTGCGCTAGTGCTGTGCGTACATTTGGTTGTATGACTGCCAATTAACATATGACCTCTGCAGCAGGAATAAACGCGAACATGTAGGCTGGACATACGTGTAGGTGTAGATAAGACGACTTACACCGTGACAGTACCTCTGAATCCTCTATTGATAACAAAGAATAATCTTCATCTACTAAGAAAAGTTCTTTAGGCCTATCCAGGGTATATACAGTGTGTCGTTCACAAATCAGGGGAAGGGTTCTAAATGCCATGCATTAAACTCATGTTGCCCTCGCATAGGAATGTGGATCAGAATTGCATTGTGCGTGAGGGTTGACTCCAACTGTGGGTAATAATATTGAACCTCATTGTCATTAAAAATAGGAGTTAAATGATACTGCAAATTGGCTATTTTTAAAACTTCAAGAAGCGTCTGCACAGGCACAAGCTTCGCGTTCACACGTCCTATCCCGGCATCTACAGTGCTGTCTATTAGTTCATTTTTAAAGGTTACAATTTTATGACCCGAAATTTCCGCAGCATGCAAATATTCTGTGAAATAAAGGAGCCATTCTAATGTCGGGATTGCTGTCTGTAACATAGTAACAATCCTCGAAACTTGGTTAGACTCCACTATTATTGCATTAACCTTTGATTCTAGAGCAGTAATCCCGTGAAAGGTTTGAGAAATAACACGATTCTGTTGAGATACAGCCTGAACGACAACGTTCATTCGGTCTCCCAATTTAGCTACATCATCGGCCGTTGCCGTGCCAAACAAGGCGCTTTGGATGAGACCCACAAAATTAAAGAGACCCCTTTTTCGACGTGCCTGAGAATGCACTTCTTTAGCAAGATCCGCTTGAGACGCCGGTAGATTTTTCCCAACATCGACGAGAAGCTCGCGAAGGTTCTGGAGACGAAAGTGTAGAAGGTCTATAGTTTGTGAAACTATTGTCGAATTATCAGAAGCTGTGCTGAGACCATGAAGGATGTCCAATGCTGATTGTAGTTGGCCTTCGACGTTTTCCATCTGACGCGGAAGTTGGAGTAGTGGCTGTAGTTCACACTTGATGTTCACCACGTCCTCAACTATGAGCACGCGTCCGAGAGGTGCCACAAGTGCACCCGGTTTGAGGACTGATGTGGACATGTCTGTCAACACAACGGTGCAACAACAGAGTAGAAGCAACACACTGATGATCCAAGCCATTCTGTAAGGAATTACAAACGATTTAACGTCTACTTGCAGAACGAAGTTTCATACAATAGTCATTTGGGACACTCTGCTTCTGGACAATCTGTAAGGATGTATCAATCACATCATCATCAACTGGAGGTAATACATTTATCTGGGTCTTCTTCAGACGATCCGCGTGCACGACATCTGCAATCTGTGCATTAGGCTTCCACATTTTGAATTTGTTGCCTTATTCTTTCAAGATTATGCGGAATGGATCAGAAAATTTTGCCGAAAGTTTGGAGTTCCTTTTAGGTTCTCTTAACATAACAGCGTCCCCAACGTTTAATGCGACAGGTTTAGCATGTTTATTTTGCTTGATGATCATTTCGGCGCGTGACGCCGCTAGATGTGATCGTACTTGGGCATGAATATCTGTAAAGACATGAATTTGTTTTGCCGCGAAATCATCCGTATTATAAACTGGGTATGGCGCATCTGTAAGAATGTCGTAAGGCAGGCGTTTATCTGTACCATAGAAAATGTAGTAGGGTGTTTTGCCCGTCGAGTTATTAACTGACCCATTTATAGATGCTGCAACCTGCGGTAACCAATTCTCTCATGCGTATTGAAAACCACTGACAATTGGACGCAGTATTTCTAGGATTTTACTATTGGTTCTCTCAACAAGGCCATTAGCCTGTGGATGATAAGCTGTCACAAAAGTTTGTTTAATACCATATTGTGCACATATATGCGCTACTAGCTGATTCTTGAACTTTGTTCCATTGTCAGAGAGCAGAACTTTAGGCGTAGTATATGGACATATGAGATTCATCACTAATGCATAGGCTACTGCTTCGGCCGTTTTGCTTTTTAGTGGGACCAAGACCACGAACCTTGAAAAATGATCCACACACACTAAGACGTAGGCTGATCCCTGATGACTCATTGCGAGCTGTAACAAGTCAATAGCGACTGTGTCAAACGGATGGTCTGGTGTAGGATATTGTAGAATCGGGTCTGGTGATCCTGTTGATCCTTTATGTTGAGCACACGCCAAACAATTAGCTATATGTAATTCTATGTCTTTCTTCATAGTGTTCCAGAAATACTTCTTTCGTAACTCCGCTAAGCATTTATCACGACCTTGGTGACCTGCCTGTGGGACATCATGGAACAATGTCATTACTGCTTTGCACAACGTGTCAGGTACGACTATTTGAGACACATTACCCTCAGGTGATTTTCTCGTCCTATGGAGTATGTTATGTCGTAATTCAAACTGACTTAAGGGAAGAATTAACTTGGGGACTTTAACATCCTCACCCGATTCGAGAGCAAAAATAACTGCTGATCAATATGGGTCGCGTCGCTGCACTTCTTCCAGTTGCGAAAGAGTGAATGTTGATACAGGCATTATTGGTGCTATATTTCTTGACAGAGCGTCGGCGACATCATTCGCCTTCCAAGGTAAATACCTAAATTCGGAGTCAAACTCTTGAATTGTCAGATACCAGCGTGCTAATCTGCCTGATAAGTTTCTGACATGTAACAGCTCAGTTACTGCCGCATGATCAGTAAAAACAGTTATCTTGTAGCCAAAGATAATGTCTTTGAACTTCTTAAGTGCCCACACAACGGCTAACGTTTCTAAATGCATTACCGAATAACGTGTTTCAGCATCAATTAGTTTGCGACTTGCAAACGCTATCACTCTAAACTTCCCAAGCGTGTCCTCTTGCATGAGCACTGCTCCGACTCCAATTCCGGAAGCGTCAGTACAGAAAGTGAAAGGTTGAATGTAGTCTGGGAATGCTAGAACCGGGGCATTGGTAAGTGCTATTTTCAATGCCGTAAAACTATCTTCGTGTTCAGCTTCCCATATAAACATTGCATCTTTTTTGAGCAACCTCGTTAGAGGCGATGCTAATGTTGCATAGTCCTTGATAAAGGAACGATAATATCCAGATAAGCCAAGAAAACTACGCACATGATCATTTGAGGTAGGACGCGGGAACTGAGATACAGCTTTGACTTTATCATTAACTGTATGTATGCCCTCACCGTCAACTACATGACCAAGGAATTGGATTCTGGATTTAAAAAGCTCACACTTCGAGAGTTTGATTTTGAGGCCTGCTGTGGAAAGTTTGTCCAACACTTCACGCAGTTTAATCAGATGGGAATCGACGTCCTTACTGACTACTATTAGATCATCCAAATAAGCGCAGACTGTGGTACCAATCAATCCGGCAAACAGGGTGTTGATCATTCTCTGAAATATTAGTGGGGCATTTCTGAGACCAAATGGCATCCGTAGAAACTCAAAGTGGCCTAGAGGCGTGCTAAATGCCGTGATTTCTCGTGATTTCTAATCGAGTGGTATTTGCCAATACCCACTAAGCAAATCTAAGTTGCTAAATACCGCATTATCCTTGCCTAAGGATTGCAATATGCCGCTCAAGATAGGCATTGGGTACCTATCAGGGATTGTTTGATCATTTACGCGCCTGAAATCTATGACAGGGGCGCCATCCACCATCCTTTTTCGGGACGAGGAATAATGGGCTATTAAAGGGGAATTTTGAGTGTCTAATAACATTCTCATCTAACATACCCTGTACCATATCTTGTACTACAGCGCGCTGGCGATGAGGTAGTCTATAAGTTGGTACGTAAATAGGGTTGGTTCCTTCATTTAAGGCTATATGATGGGATGTTAAATCTGTCTGAGGTAGCGTTTCCCCTGGCAAGGCTACTATATTTCTATAGTCAGCAAGCAGCTCTAAAAGGCGTGTATTGCCCTGGGGATGATCGATAACCTTTACATGTGGTGCTATTTGATCTATCCTCGCCTGTCGAGTCTGTCGGCATTTCGCAACAATACCTCGAATTGAGAATTTAGTAGGCTGTACTTCGACATTGTTGTGAAATACTATAAAATCACACATATAACATCCTTTCTTTAAAATTCGTTGAACACCTGTTCGATTTAGAATCAGTACGTCGGTCAAACCACCAGGGCGTATAGTCCTCAGGGTAGATTCACAGGACAGCCCTTTTACCTTGCATGTTTCCGGGAGACACACAACATTTGTGCCCGTGTACACGTTGGGTAGTTCGACAGTTGCTTTGGTGATTTCCTCATTTTGGTAATGGAGAGTACTCTTCAACACTGCTGGTACGATCGTCCAACTCTTGCTGCTGTAATCACGCTGGGAAAGTGTGTGGTTGAGGTCAAGAGGTATCTCTGACGCACGATCCGCCTTCCTCTTAATAGGATTGGTGGACAACACTTTCGTCCTAGCTGTGAGCATAGGTTCAGAATGACTCCTTGCTTTGTAGGAAGCACCTTTAAACATAACACTATTATTACGTGGAAGAACATCTATCATGTTCTTTCGAAGAGTTGGTAGACCAAGTAACCCGTCGGCTGGCAATTTAAACTGCTGGACTATATAAAAGTCCGCAGAGAAGGGCGTACCACGTCTTGCGAATATGAGTGGTAACTTCACCATTCCTTTGATGCTCAGCTGAGTACCTGAAACTCCTTCGAGCTCAGCGTTACTAGGCCTCCAATTGAAATTGCGGTGAGGGAATTTATGTTGTAACTCGTGATATGATGTCAAGGCCAATACATTAGTGCAAGCACCTGTGTCTATATCAAGAGCCAATCTGGTATTATCCACTCTCACCGGCACTGACAACACTTCCACTTTGCTAAGCGCTGCTACTCACGAGGCCCCTACAGAAGTGCTGTGAGGAGGGGCGGGAATTACCCTAGCTATCCCTCTCCTTGGTGTGGTGTGCGCTGGTCTTGCCCCGACGACTTGTCCTGGGGACGCTTCTGCTTACGCCTCTGTTTCACTAAGATCCACACCCCTAGCCGTTATTAGAACATCGCACTTATGTGAACTATGAGATGTCGATTTGTGAAGTGCGCACCATTTGTGTGACTTCTGGATAGGAGGAGGTATCTTCTTAGCTGCTTCCGAAAATGACCTTGAGGAGTGCTTGGCACTGTTACCTTGGAGTTGATAACAATCTTCTATTACGTGGCCACGTTTATTACAGTGTGCGCATCGTAAAGGAGATTTTGTTTATAAGTCCGGCGGGGAGGTGCAATCGGAGCGAAGTGTGTCGCATAAGGAGTCTGGGAGGGAGTCATGTGCACCATCTGAGGTATCTGGGGTTGCACCATAGACGTCAAGGGTTGCGGTGTCGTCACTGAGGGCTGGGCCATGAAGGAATGTGCCATTAAGGAATGTGCCATAAAGGGGCCCGTATCCTGGGGACAGAGTTTATTTGCATACTCCACCATATCCATGGGTGGTTCATACTGTACGTCTTGTGCCCGGCTATATAGAGGACGACGGACGGAAAGCAGAAAGCTTACTAGCTCTATCAACGTTTCTACCATGTCCGCTTACATTTTACCCTGCGCGTCGTACTAATCTGAGGTCCGGAATGTAGCTTGCATGTCCTGGTGAACCTCGCCTGCGATGTCGACAGCGTCGACAGGCGTTTCATTGCATATCCCTGGCGTACAACGATCCATCCATCTGTAGATCCATTGAAGCTGGCCCAGCTGTGACCCACCCCCAAAGATCCCAATTAACGTTTGCTTAAATTTCTCATAATCAGGGCTCTGCAAACCAAACGCATTTAAACGACTGCCGGCATAAGAACCCTGCATAATATGGGAACGTACATATGCCTTTTTGTCATCGTCAGTCGTTATTTTACCAGTGCGCATGTTATCTTCACATGCATGAATGAAATGTGCAACCCGATAATCATCTTGACCCGTAAAATTTCGAACATTGTCACCACGCTGCATAATATTAATAACTCTATCAGGTTGAGTTGACGCGGTAGTAGCATTGACGTGAGGGTTTGTGGAAGTCATTATCGTGTTAGTATTAGTTAAGTTAGTATTCTTACTCCTAACTGAAGGCTGGGTTAATAAGGTTCTTACTGGTTTAGCAACAGACACACTATCACCTGAAACAGGGGTAACTGCTTTTGTACACTGAGGTGAAGTACTATATTGATTACCAGATCGTAAGGTACGACGGTTTAAGTAGTCAAATGATTCCTCAATCACTTTCTCACTACTTCCTACCGAATCTTCTAACTGTGTTCCCGACTCAACATCAATGTCAGTCTCTGCTTGATTATCTTCGAGTTGGTTATCAGCAAACAGTTGGGCTAGGTGTGCAATGTCATCAACACTAGACATTGGAAACTTAGAAAATTATCTGTTAGACCCTTGTGGGTCAATGAATAATTAACAGTAAAAGCAAATTACTTGCCTCTCATTTACAAGATAAATGAATATTAATTGCAGTTAATAATTAAACTATCAATAAGGAAGCAGACACTTATGAACCACTGTAAATTATAGAATTTCAACACATTAATTTAACATTCGACACTTTATCATTGAAATAATCCTATCCGACGAACCTATCCTTGTGAAGATATCTCTCGAACTTGTTCATATGTGTATAATTATGTAATTTATATACCTATTTATACAGGGTGTGACGTCTGTATAGAAAACGTGATCCTTCAAGCTGAGTTCTGAGTCAAGTGTTGTGTGGAGAGTGGGCGGGGCCTCTTCCTGGTGATGGGCGCGCTGCTCTTGGTTTCCTTGGCAACGAAGAGACGCTGCTACCTTGGCGAGAGACGAGTCCACTTCAAAATCGGGAAGGTTCTCCAGAGTCGATCAGAAACTGCTGATGATTGGATATTGCTCTGTTCGTTGCTAGGTCGTTGGCGTGACTGCCGTGTGCCAACTCTTCACAGTCTACGTATATGGCACCGGAACTTCGTAATCAACGCTGGGGACACAACAAAACTGTTCAACTACTTGTGAAATATCAATTGTTAGTCCAAGTTATGAAACCTTTCTTCAACACTGCAACACTGTATCAGGAAAATACTGAGTGGGGTCTTCTTCAACCCTCACAAACTGGATATTCACCAACAAGCTGTAATATATATATTACGAATTCTGCACGTTTTGTATGTGACAGAGATAAGGAGCACTCACTAAATATCATCTCAATACGGGATATTGTTTTAAACACTTGGATTATGTAACGCGTCACTGTTGTGTGTTTTCTGTTTTTCACAAAAACACGGACGGTCTGATACGACTACCAGTTTAAGAATCCCTACACACCGCTTGCCACCTATATGAATCGGCTGGATTGTCTAATAAACCAGGCCGTTCACATATATCTATTATTTGGGTTTAAGTAACGAAACCCAACTGTAGTTCCTTGTTTTATTATAAAAGGATTGTATCTATAATTCCTGAGTGTAGATCGACCATAAGTTCCACTATATATGAGTGAATGAGAAAGGGACGGCGTTTATGTAATATAAACGTTAGATCACGTCCTTACGATATAAGTTGCTGTGAGTGACTCATGAGTAGTGACCCATCGAGGGAGAACGGTATGGGTACGTCGTTCCCCCTCGAGGGAAGACGGAGCCATCCAATGCGGCTCTCAAATAACGTCTTCCTCTAGTCAAGGATATCAAACTACTGCTCGCTTCAGGTGGCCAGAGAGCCTGTTACTTATGCCTTTACTCAGCATAGTATGATGCAGCTTCCCGTAGGTACACCTTATCACGTGCATTAAACATGTCACCTCATAGCCAGTGGAAAGTTACAGGGTGGTGAATCTCAATATAATATCAGATGTATTGACCCATTTATATAATATGTTCTGTTGATAAGACAGGGGCCCATTACAGCCTGATGGAATCCCAGCCGAGGTGCATAAAGTAGGAGGACCTCTGCTTACCAGCCATCTCCACTTTCTCCTGGAGAATATGGGAGAAGGATGAAATCCCCCATGATCTAAAAAACTTCTCCATCGGCAGTATTTAGAAAATCAAGGAAGACCCGTCAGACTTTGGCAACTACGGCGAGATCTCGCTGCTGTCCAAAGCTGGGAAGATTATCGCCCGAATCCTCTTAAACAGACTTCTTCCTGAGGCGGAAAACTTCCTCCCAGAATCTTAATGTGGCTTTAGACGTCACGTGATCTTTGCTGCCCACCAGGTACAGGAAAAGTCCAGAAAACAGCATCGACCTTACTAAGGCCTTCGACTCGGTCAACAGGGAAGCCCTCTGGTGGACCCTCAGTCGTTTTGGTTGCCCACCAAAGTTCATCACCATTGTGAGGCAACTTCACGTTGGCATGAACGGCACGCAGTCTGAGTTCTTCCCCATTCAAACGGGTGTAAAAAATAACGATGTGTACTGGCACCAACTCAATTTTCTATTTTTGGGGCTGCCTTCCTTAGTCGTGCCAGTACCGATTTAGCCGGCAGGGTGGACATCCAGCACCGGATGAAGGGAGCTATGAACAAAAGATGAATTCAAGCAGGAATAAATGCGCTTGCTGCTTCTATCACTGAACTAAAGTATGCAGACAACCTCGTCGCTCACACTAAACACAACCAACACCTACATAGATGCACATGCACACTTCGGTCTTGAGGTTAATGTACATAATACTCAGATTCTCTTTCAGCCTGCCCCTGGTTCAGCTACACCTCCAACATCCATCCAGGTTAACGGTACTACCCTATCTAATGTTTCCCACTTTCAGTGTCTTGGGGTGCCACCTGTCCACCACCGCGGACATCGATGAAGAGATTCAACATCGGATCAAACGTGCATCTCAAACCTTTGGCAGACTCCGTACCAAAGTCTTTAGCTGGGAAGACAAAAGAACAAATACCAATGTTTTCACTAACACCCACTGTAAGAGCATCGAGGCTGCCATTATCCACGAGCAAATACGTTGGACTAGCCATGTTACCCGCATGGACGACAGTGGACTGCCAAAGCAGCTAATTTACAGTCACCTAACGAATGGCAAACGTAATGCGAGTGGGCAACGGAAAAGGTATAAGGATAGTTTTAAGACAAACTTGAAAGAGTGTCATATCAACCCCCTCACCTGGGAGATGATCACTACACACCGTAACGCTTGGAGGAACACCATACGAGTTGTCAATATTTTCAAGTTAGCCGGACAGCATACCGAGGCAGACAATCGCCAGAGCCAGAAAGACACTGCTGCCGCCCCTCCAGCACTGAATGTAGTCCTCCACACGTGCAACATCTGTGGATGGCCTGCCGGTCCCGTATCGGCTTCTTGAGTCACCTCAGAGATCACCAACGTCATAACTCATATCATTGTATCATAGCTGGATGATCGTCATACTCGATTCCGAGTGACAACACAATAGTGAATGTTTAGTGCGTGAAATGATAACAGTGTTAACCACCTACGAATCACCTGAGTGGATATTGGTGATAGTTATTGAAGAGCCTGTGATTGTCTTGTATGTGAAGCTGGTGTTGTTAAGTGCCACGCTAGGCCGTGGCTTGTAACTCGAGCATATCAAGAGTGTTAACCGCCTCGCCCGCCCCGTGACACCCGTGTGGGCAGAGAAGTGGGTCACAATAATGCTCCATATTTTCTGCCAGAGAGCACAAGCAAGGATTAAGTGCAAGGAAAATGTGGCAGGATTGAAGAGAAGATTGTCAATGTGGCAGAATGGGGCTCCTGATGATCTCCTACCCGATTTAAGAACACCGCAGAAGAGACTAAAATTTACAGGAGACGGAAAGGAAATCACTGAGGATGTTTCCAAAAAGTTTGGGAATAAGATGCGAGTGGGAAAAGTGTCCTCGGCGATAAGATCTTTCACAGAGGAATGTTCCGGTGGTGTGCTGTCAATAAACAGAGACCTTATAGCAACTGAAGGAAAATCATCCCCCTTCAAGTGCAGAGGAAGGCGTCAGTTTCCCGGGTGCCTATATCCCTCCAAATGCTGTCATGTTCGAGAAAATAACAGGAGGGATGGTGTGGAAAAAAGCATTAAATAGACAGGGAGGGCCTGGAAGCAGACGGGTGGAGAGTCACCTTCAGCACAAACAAGTTTGGCAACGCAGCAAGTGATCTCTGCGATGCTACCGCCGCCCTTGCAAGAAAGCTTGCAACCTCTTGCTGCCATCACCTGCAAACTCCGGCGGCCTGCCGCCTCATCTCCCTGAATAAAAATCCAGGATGTAAGCCTATAAGGGTGTTTAATAATGATGTCAGGGCAGCTGCAGGGAATCTTCAAGTATTTGCAGGCCACGAAAAAGATATTTCCGCAGCGTTATTGTAAGGCTGTAATCCTGGTTGACGCTTTCAGTGTGTTCAACATAATCAACCGCAATGCTAAAATGCATAACATCAAGATCAAATGTCCAAGCTTTGCAATGTATGTTGAAAACACCTACAGGAACCCAACAGACCTCTATATAACAAGCTTCAAGGCCCAAAGAGGAGTTACCACCATACAGTCAACTGAGGGAACAACGCAGGGGACCCTGTTGCCATGGCAATGGACGCACTAGGCCTATCCGTGCTCCATACAATAAAATAGAAAACAAATAAGGTCAAGCAAGTGGCACCTGCTGATGACCTTACACGTGCAGTAAAGTTGAAGATATCAAAAAGTAGTGGGGCCTGATAACTTCATATGGTCCACAAATAGGGTACCACCAAAATACCAGTAACTCCTTCCTCATTGTGAAGCCATCTCTCTGCTTAGGTCTGCCTTGCTTTGCCGCAGGGGAACGAGATCTTCGGCCCCCAACAACAGTTACTGAATACCGCATAGATGTGCGGCTCAACTAACTCAGCTAGGGTAGCTACTATTGTATTAGGATATTTAATATTAAGATAATAAAATGGGGACGAAGGTGGGGGAAGGCTGGAGGCCCTCCCATAAAGTAGTGTGGTAGTATACATATAAAATCTCCTTTTCCAAGGTGTTTTTTTGCCCGTAAGAAAAACCTTTTATACCACAAATAATTATAATTACAAATGTTGATACATGTGAAAGGATTTATTTTAAATCTAGTCTTAACGAGTCATAAATGCTTCTTCATATTAGTCCTTTAATCACGCCATGAAACACGCCATAGAATATTTTAATCATAATGTTTGTTTAAAATGAAATTCTTATTTAATGTTTTCAATGTTTGTGACGTTCTAAGTTTTACTCTTTTAACTACAGCACTAGTATTCGTGTAAGAAGAAAGCTAATATTTTTCTCACCTCTCTCTTTCATGATGCCAGTAAATGAATGTGAGGATATAAAATATTACATATTGCCTTTAACTAAATCAAGGTTTGTTATGTAAACACAATACACACAAACCATCATGATAAGTCGTTCCACAGAATTTTGTATGGCTTATGGTAAAACCGGAGGGAAGTGTTGCCATCCACTAAAGTTACTGAGGACTGATGCATCACGTCAATATTAGCTAAATCAAGATTCCTGTATATTACAAAAGGTTTGTGTCATCGAGGTTATGTGTTGAAATTGCCTTCCTGCTGCAAAGGGTGAACTCATCGGTACACGGTGGTCACGTGGCGCGGCATGATGCAAAGTGTACCTACATGCACACAAACCTGGCACGATAATCCATCGCTTGTTGGATTCACTGGTCGTCACCACTTCATGCTCTTCCTGTGTGAAATTTAAAACTATTTTTATCTCTCAGGTGTATGATTTGTTGACGGTGACTGATTATGTACGAGGGGCGGTTACAAACAAGCTGCCACAAATGTAACGGCGGCGGTTTCTCTCTCTTACTCTCTTTCTACTTACTTCAATGGTTACTGTATAATAGGGTGAGTCATAGGAGGGAAGATCAGCTAAAACTAATGGGCCATCACTTTTTTGGTAGATTTTAGTGTATATAAACAGAAAATAATTTCAGTTTCAATATTTTGCAACCTTTTGCTAGGTAAATTTTAGGGTGAAATTTATCGAAAATCTAACGTACAGCTGCATTAGTGCATTACAATTAAATAGTGAACATTCCTTTCTGACTTCATTCTTTAACAACCCAACTAACAGTGATATGACCAAAGCTGTCTTGGCACAGTACACTCTGGCTAATGCTCAGTTGAAGCCTCCAGCCATAACAAGTCAGAAGAAGATTAGTGAGAGACTGCTCGCCAGTTGCGAAAAGGCAAGAGATATCTCTCTTGGGAGAGGAAAACTTGCAGTTAAGGACAGCTTTGCCAAGCAACTGGACCAGTTATTTGACATAATTACTTGCAAGTGCCCAATTGTTCTCTGTCCTGAGTTTGGATGCGATCGTGACTGTAAATCCGAGGCCCACATCTCCTGTATTTGCAAGCGTGAACTGAAGATTCCTGTGATCGAACTGGCATTTTTCAAAGCACAGAGAGAGAAGACTGGCAGTATAGGGGCTCTCATGATTTCTAGCCAAGATATTCCGGAGTCCAAGAGACAGGAGGCTGCCACAGAGAGACAGAAGAGGAGAAGAGTTGCCGAGGAAAAGAGACTTGAGAAGGCCCAGGGTGAGGTAAAAAAGGCCGATGATTGGAGTCAAGCTGATTCAGAGTTTGATGACTTCCCCATGGCTGATCCGAGTGCTGACCAGGAGAATGGTGACTTTGTCCCTAACCCAAAAAATAATGATCCCAAACCTTCCAGGCATAAGATTCGAAATAGGAAAGATATCCCGAGCATAGCTCTGGCCAGCATGCGACACCACACTGGTCTCAGAGAAACTGCAGAGATAGCAACAGCTGCCTGGATTGACAGTGGTTTGATAACACCTGATGATGTTCACCTGGTGATAGATCATAACAAAGTAAGGAGAGCTCAGGAGAAACTTGTCAGTAACCTAGAAGAGGAGTTTGATAGGGGATAAGAGAAAATGGAATCAATTGTTTGTTCTTTGATGGGAGAAGGGATGACACTAAAGTGTTCATGAAAGTTGGAGATTCTGACAAGTTGTTCCCTGCCATGGTGAAGGAGGAACACTACTCCTGCTGCAGTGAACCAGGAGGGAAGTATTTGTGGCATTTCACTCCAGAGAAAGATGACATCAGGAAACCAGCTGAGATAGTGGCAGATAACATTGTGAACTGGCTCAGAGAGGGAAAGTAGACCAGACCCTGCAGGCCATTGGAGGGGACAGCACTAACACGAACACAGGGTGGCAAGGGGGGGTCATACAGTGGATAGAGCGGAAGATTGGGAGGAAGCTGGTCTGGATTGTTTGTGACCAACACACCAACGAGTTGCCACTCAGACATCTGATCCAGGAGCTGGATGGCAAGACTCTTTCAAACAACAGATGGTCTGGTCCTCTTGACAAGATGCTGGACTCTGCCACTGAGTTAGAAATAAATCCGAGCTTTGAAAAAATCACAGTTGGCCCTCCACTCGTTGAGCTTGCACATACTGTCATTGACGACCTGAGTACTGACCATTACTATGGTTACATGATTTGCAGTGCCATCAAAACTGGGGTCATGCCTGATAGACTTGCTTACCTGCAGATAGGTCCAGTCTCACATTCTAGGTGGCTCACAACGGCTCTCAGGTTCTGCAGAATTTGGGTCGCTCATCATAAACTGAAAGGGAACCAGCTTCACAACCTGAGACTTATTGTCCAATTCATCGTGAGTGTCTACTTGCCAAATTGGTTCAACACCAAGGTCAAGTCATCGTTCTCTGAAGGTCCGAGGCATGTTCTCTTCCAGCTTGAGCTCCTGAGGAGTCAGCCAAGGAAGGTTGTTCAGATTGTGGAGCAGACTGTGAGGAGATCTTCCTGGTATGCTCATCCCGAGGCAGTTCTGCAGACAATGCTCTGCAGTAAGGATGAGGAGGAGAGAAGAGTGGCAGTCAAAAAGATCTTGGATATGAGACTTATGAGAGGATCTGGGCATGACGAATCAGTTGGTGACGATTCCTTCAGGGTCAGGAAGACTCCTGAAGTCAATCTAGGTGCCAAGACCCTCACTGATCTCATAGATCTGGATAACATCCAGGCTGGCAGTGAGCCCCCTCTTACCTGCAGCCTCACCAATGTTCAAGTCAGAGCTTTCTTGGACAACCCCATGCATGTCCCTGCCTGGCCCTCGCACACCCAGAGTATAGAGCGTTGTGTACAGCAAGTGAGCGAGGCCATCAGTCACGTGTACAGCCAGGAGAGGAGGGAAGGCTACATCCGAGCTCAGGTGGTCAGCAGGGAGGTGATGAGTAGAAACAGAAGCAAAAAAGACATGTTCTCTATGGTGTGCAGCAACACCGGGTCGTAGTAGCAAAACCGGTTTTTGTATTTGATGATTCTGTTTTCTAAAGGAATATTAAATTTAATAAATGTGTCAAGATCATTCGTTTCACTATTCTGGATCATTTTCATCCTAATAAATTAACCTGATACATTTACTTTACTTTAAATAAGCTATTTAGTGGTGTTGGTAAAAGGGTGGGAATACTGAATTTTCATAAGATTTCAAGATAAAATTTACTTAGCAAAAAATGAAAACTTTTCAAATCTGAGGATATCACATGATTCTGCACATAGAGCTACATCATTAATACCATGGGCCGATTTTTCAAACTCAAACAAAAAAAATTCGCCTCCGTATGACACACCCTACTGCATTACCTTAGTTCTTTTTGGTAGCAGGTCGAGGGTCTAAGGTACATGGGTATTGTAATTCTGATATCAGGGTCACTTGGACGGAAATAAAGGTAATTACTGTGGGAGTAATGAATACTCCGAAAATACTCTTAGAACAGGTTTATTAATATGAAATCAAGGAGAAAAAGAGATATTATTAACTTATAACTTCAAGGTGCAACTCCTCGCTTACTCAACTGCATACACAGTATTTCTTATTTACTTATTTTCTTATTCTTACTTAATTTGTTATCTACTTATTTTTACTCCTCTGCAAGCTACTCAGATATTACACTCTTATTACTCACACCCTTACTGGTGTTACATTACATTACATAGCAGGACCATTTCCTTGGCCCTACTCACAATACATAGTTACATGACAACTCCTTAGCTCCTCTCAACTGCCAATCCCAGTGGGTACTTACTTCGCCCACATCTTGCCGTGGTACATTTCATTACAGTTACCAGGCTTTATTCATAGTCCCAAGTGGACAACTTTACTTCTCACACATTACGAGGTACTTTCCATTCCACCCAGTTATAAGACAAACTTAAGCTGATACTTCACAAACTGCTGGTAGTGCATAGGAGATGCACTCACACACAACACGTTAATACTTAAACTAACAAATACATGGGTCCACTACTCAACATGGGGTAATTATTAACAAACACATACAACCACACTGTGGACCATAACTCCAAGGCATGTCCTAGGGTATAGCACTGGCACCTCCACCATCTGACGACTGCTGTTGTGGTCGGTTACACTCCGACACGAGGCGGATCTGGGGCCCTCGGCCCACGAGGTGGACCTGCCGTCTCAATCATGTCGAATCAGCGACATCGTCGATTATGGATCCCTGCTGGGTATCTACTGGCTCCGGGCCAGTCGTTGGGTGATCCGAGAACCACAAATTGGATCTGGGGACAAACAGGAGAGGACATGACGGAGAGAGGGAGAGGGAAGCATGATGACAACACCATCACAACAAATCTCTCGTCTGGCAACGTCAGACGACATTTACTTTATCTTTCTTCTTACACTAGGTGAATGGCAATTCCACTGTTAAAGCATGAACACTAATGAACACTGATATACACTACAATGACTGAATCAAACTAAATGGCTAAGGAACACATCTACAGTACATACCTGGGGACAAACAGGAGAGGACGTGACGGAGGACATCTCTCTTCCTGCTCCCCGTGGTATATATACCCCTGAGTTGCCAGCGATCGCTCCTCACACAATGACAGAAATTACAAACAAACCAACTGTTACTCATTCAAGGATGACCCTCCATTGACAAAGGTCTGGCGAATTACTAAAGTTGATTTACATAAACTAATTCAAGATTGAGCTTGCTAGGAGAAGTGGAATAAACGCATTGACAACTGTGTTCGAAGGCGGGACTTACTGGGAGGGATTATGACTGTAAACATCGAATGGGAAAAACACTCTTCTTCTAAGGGATAGCTAACCAGCTACCCTCTCATGTTTTGCTGTGGTGGAGTTTAATAAGAATCATTGGTTAAAACAGACTAGTAGTCAACGTGACCATGACAAAGCTCCCCCTTTCCCCAAGATTCTTATTATGCGATAACTTTTGCTAAACATGTGCAGTAGTTACACATATTCTTTAAATAACTGTTTCCTTTCGTCATGATTTCACACTGCATACACTCGTAACAACACATCAGAACTATTACAGGCATCTGGCACAAAAGCATACAAAATAAAACACCATGGTTACATACAAGGGATAAACGGCAGTTAAATAACACAATCTATTATCACTGACAACATTGCATAGGGATAAAATACAGGTAATTAAACATACATGAGAATAATGTAATGATAAAGAAAAACACAAACATGTGGTTACACACATAGCAAAAAAAAATTGTTCCACAATACACACTCTGGCGATACAGCTTCTCATATCAAAAGTTTCACTAAGAGATTAATCAAATGCTTACTCGACACCACTGAGATTTAACTTAGACTTCTCAAGCTAGGACATAGATGAACAGACCCCATTCAGTCGAAGGAATGAATTGAATGACTTTAAACAAAAGAGTCATTGTCCTACTCGTGAGAGGCAGCAACCTTCGAGGGATCCCGAACGAGCGGTGATAATCCCCAGAATACGATGCAAAACGAACGGTCCTTATGGGAGCACAACCAAACCAAAAAACTGTGTGTACTTATGGCATTTGCCATTTAGCGAAATCAGTGCCATGCATACCATGCCTGACCCAACCTAAAAGTCACGAACACTGCTCCTATACACAACAACAAGTCTGATCAGGACTTAACTCACAAAACTTGAGAACTCACAGCTGGTATCTTTACTCAACTGGTAGCAGATACCCATCAGATGGTTGCACAAACACCTACATACTCACAAACATTCCCATTTCACCACATTCCACACTTACATGGGCAAACAACATATTCACTTTCCACAACTTACTGATGCAAGGCAACAACACATTTTCTCACTTACCAGTTGTACTTCTCAATTGCAACACAAGTATGCCAACATCACTCTTCACCATGCACATCAACAACCAATGCATTCCAGTCAAAGGTCTACAACCCTTTAACGAAACCTCGGCAACACTGATGCCAGTCTCTCACATAAGTAGCAATTGAGGCATTCCTCACTCTTCCCTTCTACACTCCCCTGTCCATCAGGCCAAGCACCTGATGAAGCAACTGGTGGCGAGACCTGGGTGTCATTCCTGTGAATGAACATGTCTCCACCCACATACTTCTCAACTCTACACATCAACTTACTGGACACCAGTTCTGAGCTGGCTGCCCTGAACTGTCCTCTTGTGAAGGCCATCATGCTTGGAGGTCACAACAACTCACTGTACTACACAACACGGGCACAGTGCACACCTTCAAAAACAACGGATTACTTCCTAACTGACCTTCTAATACACAAAAAAACTCTTGAAATACTGTTCAAAATTACTGCTCAAGTACTACTCAACTTATTACTCACTCCCCTAGTGATAATACTGGAATGTGAACTTTTACTTTACTTTACTGCTTCACTGATGAATGCACGAAAAAAACATCACTGTACTCTTTGGTCACTTGTTATGGTCAATCTCTGTATGGTGCAACACTGTAGGAACTCTTCCGGAAATGCACTGCACTCTAGCAAATCAAACAACTTTAAAAAGAACCAAAGGCAAAGTGGCAATACTGTAATACTTTACGAGACTGTCCCCTCGGTGGTCAACAAGTATTCACTGTCTTTTCAATTGCAATGATTTCAACACTGTTATCACTTCACAATGTGCTCTGTCGTTCTCACAAATGGGGGTCCTTACATGTACAGTACTTCCAACAATCAATTTTCAAAGATTGCGTTCTATACAGATGTCCATATCACCACAAGAGTCCTCAAACCATCAATGCAATTGCTGAAATTATACATGTATTAGTTCTCACATAAACATAAAACACACTTATTGACAATGCCTGTCAGTCTACAGTGCTAGAACTAATGCCCTTGGCATTAAAATCATACTCTAATAGAAACAACTCATAAATACCATATACTCGGAAATATAGCACAACTCATGTTATACAAAGAAATTCACTTGTCAAAACTGACGTCAACTGAGAACTAAAATACTTCCAATTGAAATAAAAACAAATACATCCAAAATATGTCACAATTTCAAATAACACACAGTTACATAACCTTAGCACAATTATGGCCTTCTGGTGATACTCAGAAACGAACACTGTCCCAAAACACTCTTAACACGGCAGATGCTCACTGTTCGCTCATTGTCTTTAAATATCAAAGTATTAATTCAAGTGTTCACAACAATTGCAATGTTACCAGTGCAGAAGGGCACCCAAATAAAATATTGCCTTGGCATACAACCAACACGTTCCTGAGATTTTACAAAAAGACTCCAAAAAAACAATAGTTAGGTAGCTCCTCTGTTTCCAAACACTTTTCAATACTCTGAACATTACAAGTTTCCACATTTTACTGTACACTTCACTTTAAAACAGATTTCTAATTTTCTTGAGGCAATGTTCTAACCTAACTCCAAGTAAAGTATTTACCGTGAACTGTTTTCAACTTCTCCGTAAAACCACAGAAAAATAAATTTGCACAGAGTTACAAACTACACTGTACACTGGAACAATTACGGAACAAAATTATTAGTAATCTGGAATATTCATTAGTTACAGTAAAATGATTAGGTACCTGTACAGAGAAATGGTTTTTACAAATCACACTTGAACAAAAATTACCCACAGTATCACATTTATTCCTCCTGACCTGATACCATGTGAATTACATCCGACAGCTGCGAACCAATGTACGAGGGGCGGTTACAAACAAGCTGCCACCAATGTAACGGCGGCGGTTTCTCTCTCTTACTCTCTTTCTACTTACTTCAATGGTTACTGCATAACCTTAGCTCTTTTTGGTAGCATGTCTCAGGTCTAAGGCACATGGGTATTGTAATTCTGATATCAAGGTCACTTGGACGGAAATAAAGGTAATTACTGTGGGAGTAATGAATACTCCTAAAATACTCTAAGAACAGGTTTATTAATATGAAATCAAGGGGAAAAAGAGATATTATTAACATATAACTTCAAGGTGCAACTCCTCGCTTACTCAACTGCAAACACAGTATTTCTTATTTACTTATTTTCTTATTCTTACTTAATTTGTTATCTACTTATTTTTACTCCTCTGCAAGTTACTCAGATATTACACTCTTATTACTCACACCTTTACTGGTGTTACATTACATTACATAGCAGGACCATTTCCTTGGCCCTACTCACAACACATAGTTACATGACAACTCCTTGGCTCCTCTCAACTGCCAATCCCAGTGGGTACTTACTTCACCCACATCTTCTAGTGGTACATTTCATTACAGTTAGCAGGCTTTATTCATAGTCCCAAGTGGACAACTTTACTATAAGGGCCTGCGCCTCTTATAACAACTTACTTTACTACTTCAACTTTGGTAACGTGACGAGATGTAGGCCCATGGGTACATGTAATTATAGTATCAAGCAATAGGAAAGAAACAACGGTGCATACTGTAGGTGAATTATAGACCCAACATACAAATACAATATTTATTCAGACACTAAAATGGATGTAGAAAAAAACGTTATATACACCAAAAGACGAACTCCTGGTACCATGCCCTCAGGCTCAAATTACTCACACCACGACTGGGTGGACATACACAATAACACACATAAACTCTTACAGCACGTTAGCACCATTAAAACCAGGGGCAACTATCAACACAACACTCAACACTCCAGGAGTAATACTCAAGCGACCGCCATGGGGGTCTCATCACCTCGTGGCACCTTCCAACGAACTCTGAAGATTCCTGTGTAATAACACAACCACACAAATAGCCCTATTGAGCTAGGCACTCATCCACCAATGAAGGGGGGCTGATAGTTGTTTGTGGCTTGGTGATCCGGGGTCACCTCGTGGGTCGAGCGTTAGGATCAGGCTGGACAGCTATGGGGCCCGTAAGTGGTAGTGGAGCTCCTGACGGTCGGGAATCACCGAGATAACCGATCCTACTGGACCTCAGACATCTCCCCATACTAGTGGATGCAACATCCACGCTACAAACACTGCCTAGGCTGCGATAGGGACCTGTGTGGGTGAGGAACGAAGCACTTACTCACTGTTGATAACGACATTAACATTCAAAGGGGCGTTAAGGACGTAAACAATACTTCACTCAAAGCACATCAACTACGTTACTGTAACACTTGCACAATCAAACAATTAATTAGGTAAAATCACTTAAAAAATGGCGAAATACAACACAGAGTGGAATGACCTACCTGTGTGAGTGAGGAACGATGCACTTACTGACCGTTGAAATGCCCGCCGCACTCTCACTCAAACTAGGTCACGGATTCCACCTCCTTAACTATTTCACTGTATTACGTTACTGTACACTCTGACGTTTGAAACTGAGACTACAAAATCAGTTTCATTCGCTAATATTCTCTTCACAAACAATGCTCTGACTGAGCTATCACAGGCAAGAATTAAATTGATCACAAAAGGACGTGGATGGTAATCCCAGTAAGGAAGTTCCAACACTCAGCCTGCCGCCACACGAGACGCTGGTCTAAAATTCCTATCAGGAATTAGCTAATTCCATAGTTAATCTCCTTACAACAATTTCACTATGAATATCAGGGTCTCTGATTATTCATAGGTGAAAAAGGGTTTACAGGGCCTAGGTAGCAGAAGGAGTTTACAAACTCGGTCAAGACAATGACGACGTCTCGATGACGTCATCAAAGAAACAGAGAAAACGGAGGACATTTCCACTGGGGGACTCAGAAGGTTTTGTGGACCTTTAAACGTAATATGGATCATTAGTTTAACAGGCTAGCCGTCATTACGATCATGACCAAGCTCCCCCCTTCCCCAAGATTCATATTATGCTGTAACGTTCAGAAAACACCTAAGTAGTTACATGCACATTAAATGATTAATACAAAATATATTTTCCCTTACACAAATAATTCACATATATTATACCAATAAAAATAGAAAAATAATTCACTACCGGTGGTCAGAATTGGGCAAAAGAAATGGAAATCTATTAACATACAAATAGCATGTGACACACCTTCATGAAAAAAATTGGGATACATACATCATGACATAATGGCACCAAAAAATAATAATACCTGGGGTTAGAGATGCCACATATCATACAATAGTAATAAATGGGGTTAGATACATTTTATCATACAATAATAATAAATGGTGTTACATGTTACAAAATTAACCCTCATATCGGTAGATAAAGTGCACACCCAAAATATTTACTTACAGAACTCAAATTTCAATGTTCATAGGTCACAGGAAAGTTTCTTTTAAGGGATTGGTCAAATGCTTACAGGACACCCTGAGATTTAACATAGATTTCTCAAGCTAGGACATAGACGAACAACCCCATCAAGTCGAAGGAATGATTTGTTTGACTTTAATCTAAAGAGTCATGTCGCACTCACGAGATGCAGCAACATTCGAGGGATTCCAAACGAGCTGGTATTCCCAAGAATCCAATGCAAACGAAACGGTCCTTATGAGAACACAACCAAACCAAAAAAGTAATGGTGCCATGTTTCCATGCCCGAATACTCCCTGAAAGTCACGAACTCTACACCTATACACCAACAACAACAAGCCTACGTAGGACTAACAAACCAGAACTTGAGAACTCACCACTGGTATCTTTACTCAAACTAGTAACAGATACTCTTCAGATGATTGCATAACTGCCAATCCATCTTCCAATCTCTGTGTCTTTTACTGCAAATTGATCATCACTCTGCAAAATACTTTCAACAAAATACAGCATCCTCAATTCTTTTCCTCTCCATATTACCAAAAGTTACCTACTACAGATTGTGCACTTCACTATCAACTACACATCCCCAACCAAGAAGGTTCACTTTAAAAGCCTGCTGCCTTTTTAAAGATCCAGTCTAACCACTGGTTTTCTCATCCTTAGGGGAAATCGGGGAGCAGGAGCAACTACTGTTCTCTCCTCATCCCGTATAGCATCTCTCTCATCAGGCTCTGATTCTGAGGAAAAATCATTAGGGGGGAACCTGGATGTCATTTACCTGGACAAACATATCTCCTGTGATACATCTTTTCACCTTTTCTGCTGCTCGTCGGATTACTTCTGTTTCATCTGCAAGGTGGGTTAACTCATACGCTGCACCATTGCGTATGACATCAGTTACTGTATACGGGCCCTTCCACTTCGCATTTAATTTCCTACTGGTACCTGGTATAGGAGCTTCATCTCTCACCCAAACAGTTTCCCCTAGCTGTACTGTCTGAGTGACTCTATCTCGGTTTGCTACGTTCCGGAATTCTCGAGACATTCGTTCAGAAGTTTCTTTAATTACTCTCTGAGCTTCTCTCAGCCCTTCAGTACTCTCGCTTTCTATTAGTGGTAACTCAATGCCCACTTGTCTCTGCGCATGCCGGGAAAAGAACGCGAAGTGCGGCCGCACTCCAGTCGTTGTGTGAGCGGAAGTGTTCAATGCATATTGGGTCGGACCCAAGAATCGTGGCCAGCGACACAGGTTATCTTTGCACATGATTGACAAAATGTTTTTAAAAGTTCGGTGCATCCTCTCCGTGAAACTGTTACCTCGGGGATGGTAAGGCAAGGTAAAATACACCTTAATGTTAGTTAATCGACAGAGCTCCCTGAGCTGTGCTGTAGTAAATTCTCCTCCATTATCCGCAATCACTACTTTAGGACTACTGAAAACATTAACAAATTTCTCAAATTCACCGGTAACTTCTTGAGTGGTCTTGGTGTGCAGGGGATAGAAGTTAACAAACCTTGAATAATGATCTATAATCGTTAACACATATCGGTAATCACTGATCCCTGCGTGCATGTCTGTCAAGTCTACTGAAACTCATTCTAGTGGTTTGGTTACTACTGGTAATTCTTGCCAAAGTTGCGTAAGTCCCTTAGTTCCTTTGAACCTTTGACCCACCTCGCACGACGCTACATAATCAACACAATCTTTACGGTAGTTAGGCCAATAAAACAGACTTGCTACTTGGGTGATGGTCTTCCAACGTCCCAAATGACCTGAGGTGGCATTGTCATGGGCTAATTCTAATGCGGCTTTATGTAAATGTTGAGGGATTACTAGACAATACTGCAATGCTTTATCAAGTTGTTCGTTTACTTGATACAATACTCCATTTATTACTTCAAAACTATCAACGGTAGCCTTTGGGTACTTATGTTGCGGAAGTTTACCTCCTTCTAAATACTGTTTTAACTCTTGCCACCTGGGTTCTTTTTGTTGTTCTAAACCAAATTCCGCCTGTGTGAGACCTTCTAATGTGGGAAGTTGAGCAGCTACATGGTCTTGCATGACTTTTCTCAAGGCTCAGACTGGTCGACTTAAGGCGTCAGCTACTACATTAGCTCTACCGGGTTTGTATTCAATGTCATAGACGTAATCTCTCATTTCTAAGATCCACCGGTTCATTCGCTGACTTTTGGTTTTCTTTTTAAAGACGGATGTTAGAGGTTGGTGGCCTGTCTTAATGGTAAACTGCGTACCCCCAGAGAAAATGATGGAAGAACCTGCACGCTAACACAATGCCTAACGCTTCTTTATCGGTGGTGGAATAACGGGTTTCTGCCGGCTTTAACTTTCTAGAAAAATAACCCACTGGTCTCAAAGGGCCATCTTCTTGTACCTGATTAAGGGAAGCGCCTACACAGAAATTGCTGGCATCACTATGCCATTCAAAAGGTTTATAAATATCTGCCTTGACAAGAACTGGGTATGAAGCTAGTGCTTGCTTTAACTTCTCAAATGCTTCTTGACACTCATTGGACCATACAAAATCAACAGTTTGTTTCGTTAACTCAGTGAGGGGGTAAGCTACTTTGGCAAACTTGGGAACATGTTTATGGTAAAATCCACACATACCCAAAAACTGGCGGACTTGTTTAACATTAGTAGGGGGTTTACACTCGGTCAGAGCTTGGACATTTTCTGGGTCAGGCTCAATCCCTCTCTCTGAAACTACATGTCCTAAGAATTTAACTTGCTTATGGCCAAATTGACACTTAACAAATTAAGTTTAATGACCATCTCTTCAGATTTCTCAAATACTCTGGTTAGTCTTTGCAACAAGGTGGGGAAGTCAGGAGCCCATACTATTACATCATCAAGATAGTTTCGTACCCAGTCTTCAACTGCTAAGGAGCTAATACTCTGTTTACTTCTCGAGTGAAAACGGCAGGACTAGCTGAGAGCCCAAACGGTAAGCGTGTGAATCTCCATAGATTATATCCATCACTAAAAGTAGTTAGATCTCGGCTACTGTCGTTAAGAATGACCTGATAATACGCATCCTTCAAATCTAATGTGGCATAATACTTGTGTCCTAGCCAATGGTGGGGAGTCTAGGGCAGGTACTTGTGTTTCTGCTAAGAACATCCCGTCTTTTTATGATCTAGGCCTGCCAAGTTGTCACTGGGGTAACGTTGCATTTTCAATAGAGTGGAGTTGGTGTGGGTTCTAGGGCTCTTCTTTTACTGCGAGGGAACCACGAGTGTTCTCTTCTTCCGTCTTCTGTCTCTTCCATCCATTCTGTGATTGGTCCTGCCTCTATTTCTTCTAACTTTGTCCATATTCTTTTTGAGTGTTGGTGTAGGTAAACGTTTAGGGGTTCTATTTGCGCTCGTTGGTGTAGTTGACGGTTGGTGACTATGTCAGGATATCTGATGTTGTATACATCCCTTAGGGCTAAGTTTTGAATTGTCTGCAGTTTCTTTATGTTTGTTTGTTTTATTACATGTAGGGGAATTGGCGGATATACTAGTCGGGATTGGACAAAGGCTCTATATAACTTTAACTTGTTTTTTGCTGACAGGCGTCTGAAACGTTTTAATTTAATTGCCATGTTTCTGGCTTTTGCAAGTTTTTCGGTGATGAATGTTTTGTAGCCTTTTGTTGTTATCTTCAGCCCTAGGACAGTGCCTTCCATGGCATATGGAATCACTTTGTTGTCTACTATAATGGGGTCTTTTTTCCTTTTAGCGATTGGGATTATTTTGAACTTGTTGGTGTTCGTTTGTATCTTCCACTTTTTTTCGTACTGGTTGATGTTCTCTATTGCGTTGG
The DNA here is from genome assembly GCA_958450375.1 of Homarus gammarus. Lineage (NCBI taxonomy): Eukaryota > Metazoa > Arthropoda > Malacostraca > Decapoda > Nephropidae > Homarus > Homarus gammarus. Next base: position 906,566 of record CAUDMG010000844.1, read on the forward strand.
CAGTATGTTGTGCCATTATTGCTGTTGATTTGCCGGGGTATGTGATGATTTGTGTGATATCGTCTTCAAAGCTTATGTATTCACTGTAGGGAGCTGGTTCTGGTAGGTCTGCTGTGTAGATATTGTACAACGTGGATGAAAGGACACTGCCTTGGGGTACTCCACTTTTCAGTTCTATGGGTGGTCCTATATAGCTGCCAATTTGTATTTGTGCCGTGCGATCGTCTAGGAAGTCACAGACGATTTTTTCTAGTGGGTCTGGAAGATTTAATTGAAGCAGTTTAAATTTTAATCCTAGGTGCCATACTTTATCGAACGCTTTCTTAGCGTCTCTTAGTACAATGTTGACTTGGTTTCCTTCTGCTTTCTTGTTGGCTAGCGTTTCCGTGATTATGGCTAGTGCAGTATGTGTTCCCTTTTTTTCAGTGAATCCATGTTGTCTGGGGTTTAGTAGTCCGTTTTTGCTCCTGTGTTTTCTGATTCTCTTGTTTATTGCCTCTTCAAATAGTTTTCCTATAACTTCGAGTAGAGAAATTGGTTTGTAGTTAATTACTTTGGCTGGTTTCGGTATGAATATGAGTTTTGCGTTTTTGAATGCATCAATGAAGTATCCACTTGCCAAAGCTGAGTTTAATATTGCAAGGATGCCTTGTGTGCAGTTGTTGGGTAGGTATAGGATCATATTTCTTGTGATTTTTGTAAATCCTGGTGCTTTTTCTTTAGTGTGCCTGATGTAGTGTAGCAGTTCTCCTTCTGTAATTGGTTCTATCGGGTTGAGCCTGGTTTTGTCCACCACATGGTATGGGGTTATCCTGTGTATCATTTCAGCCATTTCTCTGCAGATATGATTTTCGTGTTCCTCATCAAATTGCTCATTTTCTTCTGAAATTTGAAAAACTTTTTTCCATTCTCTCCTGTATGCGGATTCTGTCTTGTCTGTACACATACATACATAAAAGCTAGTGACAGAGGGGAAGGAGGTTCAGGGGAAGGATAAAGGGAGGATAGAAGTGAATTTTAGAAGGAGAGAACAGGTGCAGTGGCTAAACACCGCTTTTTTTTTCTTTTTCTTTTTACGGGAATTAGCCCACCCAGGCACAGGTCAAACGACCCACAACGGAGCCTGGGGGAAGTGAGGGGGTAGGCAATGTGCCCGGATGGTGTAACAATCACAATCAGGACGAGGCAGAGGGAGGGCGGGAGCAGGACCGGGCAGGCAAAGGGCCAACGGGGTGCTCTGGTTGTCGTCTTAGCTCAGGCAGTGTTGGCAAAGCGGAGGAAGAACCGCCCCACCACGGCGGCGGCGCAAGCCGAAAAGCGCAGGTGGACGGACGCACAGGCGCACACGGTCAAAGTAACAGGGAAGGTGAAAATGGAAATGTAGCTAGTCGTAGGGTTGTTTGGAGAAAGATGAAGGTAAAGTATTTGAGATATGTCAAAGAGGAACGGAGCGAGTTGGAGGAAGGGTTTTGAATCTTTGAGCTTGAAATGTCAAAGTATTCGCAGTAAGGAAGGATGAGCGTATCGAAGGAGAGTTTTTAGTAATAGCAGGAGACAGATTTAAGCTTTTTGTCAAATTATGAACGGAGACGAGAATGAGATATAGGTTGGTTGGTTTCAGTCGTGAGTTAGGTCGATTTTATTGAGAGTGGCTGTCACAGAGGTTGGGTATGTTTGATTGGTTCTGGAGAGATGTAGTATTATGTAAGGCTTTGTCTGGGGGGGGGGTGTATGGAGATTGGTTGGGGGTGGAGGTGGTATGTTGATTTGTGCTGAATTAGGATTACTTAAGGGGGATTGTTGTGTGTGAGTGTGTGTGTGTGTGTGTGTGTGTGTGTGTGTGTGAGTGTGTGTGTGTGTGAGTGTGTGTGTGTGTGTGTGTGAGTGTATGTGAGTGTGTGTGTGAGAGTATAATAATAATAATAATGATAATAATAATTAACGGTTTATTGAAAGAGCTTGGCAGCCAGAAGGCTGAAAATATACAGTTACATATTTGGGGAATGGGTTTCGAATTACAAATAACATAAGTGATATAAATAAGATATATAATAACTAGATGGGGAAAAGCTCAAACTGCAGGGCATTTCAACATAGTGACACTGCAAGAAGTAGTATTTACTGGGAGTGAATACACTGGTTTATTACAAGTTATTGATAATTTTTACAATGGTTGGGACTGGGTTGTGGTGTCGAACAGCAAGTCTCGGGCTAGGGATCTCAGGTGGTAGTAGGAGCCGGTGTCGAGGATGGTGCAGAAGCTTCTTACCAAATTTGCAGATGAGGTCGTGGTGATGGTCAGTGAGAGTCGAAAGGGTCAGTGTGCTGAGCGCTTCTTGATACGTGGAGTAGGAAGGGGAGAGAATAATCTTGCACGCCCTCTTTTGCACTTTTTCTAGGTGTTTACGTTGTGTGGCATTTAGGGAGGAAGACCAGGTAGGGGAGGCATAGGTGAGCTTAGGAATTATGAATGTTGAGTTAACACTGAGGAGCTCGGGTGCAGGAACTCCGAGGGACTTGAGACGGCGGAGGAGGTGGAGACGGAAACTGGAGGATTTGACTACTTCACTGACGTGTGGTTTCCAATTTAGTTTGTTGTCTATGGTGACGCCGAGGAGCTTCGTGGAATCTACAACCTGGAGTGTGTTCGGACCTAAAGTAATGGAAGGAGGTGGGACGATGTCGGAGGAGAGGTTGATGTGCATAACCATGGTCTTGGTATGGTTTATGGTGACATGGTTATTGGTGGCCCAGTTTTGGAGACTGTTCAATAAATCCTGAAGGGCGGTATAGTCGGGAGCAGAATTTTTGACGCTGATCCCAATGGTGGAGTCGTCGACATATTTCCAGCGAGCAGGGGTTTCTCTTAGGGCATCATTGATGAGCATAAGGAAGCAGAGTGGTCCCATCTTGGTGCCTTGGGGGACGCCACAGGTGAGTGACTGAAAAGTGGAGACAGCCCCTCGGAAGCGTACAGCTTGGCGTCGGTCACTCAGGAAGTCTGTAAGCCATGGAATAAGACTTCTCCGAAGCCCGAGTGTGTGTGTGTGTGTGTGTGTGTGTGTGTGTGTGTGTGTGTGTGTGTGTGTGTGTGTGTGTGTGTGTGTGTGTGTGTGTGTGTGTGTGTGTGTGTGTGTGTGTGTGTGTGTGTGTGTCAATATAGTAAGGGGGAGGGGGAAGGGGAGGATAATTGTTAGTAAGATCAGGTATGGTGAGTTGTTGGGAGGATTTGGGGGTGTTTTTTGGGGGGAGGGGGGAGGAGAGGGAGGCTTTGGAGGTAGTTAGGTTGATTTATAGTATGGTAGGATTTCTTAGGAGTGATATGATTTGTGTGGTTAATGAATAGTTGTATTGAGTTAAATGTACATTTTTTTTTTATAAAAGGGGGGGGGGTGGAAGGGTTGTTAGAAAGGTCGGGTATATTAAGTTTTTGTTTGGGGAGGATTGTAGGAGTTGATTAGTGGTTGGCAGAGTTGGGTTATTATTGCTTTCTTTCTTTTTCCTTTTGGCTTGTAAAGGTCTTCTGCAATTTGCTTGGAGGGCTTTGACAGGTATTGTGCATTCCTGGTCCCATTCTTTGACGGAGAGGGCTTGTGTACAGGTACTATGCACCCCTCCCCGACCTTATTGGCTAAGGGAGACATACACATCATCTGTGTTAGTATGGGATGGGTTAGTTAGGTATTTGTTTTGGGAGGAATGGTAGGGTGTGGTTAGTGAATGGTTGAATTGGGTTATTTTTTATTTTGGGTGGGATTGCTAGGGTTTTTATCTTTTTCTTCTTTTTTTCTTTTTTTTTGGGGGGGGGGGTGTTAGTGCAGGTTGAGTGAGTTAGTGTTTTTTTTTTTTTTTTTTTTTTGAGATGGTTGAGTAGGGTTATACTCGAGAGTGGTCTTTGGGTGTGAGTTTGGGGGCGTGGGGTTCTGATTGAGGGGGGTGAGGAGGGAGGTGGTTGTTCTGTATACCTGGGGCAGGGTCAGGTTAATGAATAGTTGTATGGGTTAAATTTATTTATATAATTTCTTTTTTTTTAAAAGACGTTGGGTAAGTCAGGTAAGGTTAGGTTAGGTTAGGTTAGGTTAGGTTAGGTTAGGTTAAGTTAGGTTGGTCGGGTTAGGTTTGGGGGGAGTGGTTGGGTTTGGTTATAGGGAAGTTGGGGTTTGATATGGGAGTTATTAATATAAGGGAGGTGGGAGGGGTGTGTTTGGTCTGTTTAGTATGGAGCGATTCCTGCGTGGGAGTATGATGTTGTCGAAGTATTCCTGCCATTGAGGGAAAGTAGTGAGGAGTGATTCTATTTGTTTGGCTCATAGTTGTCTCCAGTAGATGTTGAGTGGAGGGAGGGAGCTGAGTTCATGTAGATGTCTATTTGGGGTGAAGGATGACCAGTGTGTGTTATGGATGAATCTTAGTGCTTTGTTTTGTATGACTTGAAGTTTCTTGGCGTATGTTGGTGGTGCTAGCTGGAGTGTGTTAGATGCTTAAGTCAATAGTGGGCGTATGAGGGCTTTGAATAGGTGTGTTTTGGTTTTGATTGATGCGGTTCTGAATCTGTATATATTCCCGAGTGTTTTGTTTGCAATCGATGCCTTCGTTTTGGTGTGTAGTGTCATGGTGAGGGTGTCGTTGAATGTGACTCCTAGGATTGTGTTTGTTCGTTTGACAGTTATGGGCGAAGGGTTGTCGGTGTAGGGGTTTAGGTAAATGCTACGTGGTTGGCGTCTTTTGGTGCCGATGTAGGTGATCTGTGCTTTGTTCGGGTTGGTTTGTATTCGCCATCGGAGTTCCCATTGTGTAACTTGTTCGAGTTCCCTGTGTGCTTTGTCTGTTAGGTGATCAAGACTAGTGTAGTGTCTGACTAGTTGGGTTACATCGTCGGCGTACTGTATTGTCAGAGAGTCGATGTGTAATGGGTCGGGTAAGTCATTTGTGTAAAGAATGTATAGTGTTGGGGACAGGACTGATCCTTGTGGGACTCCTGCTTGCAGTGTGAAGTGGTCAGAGTAGGCAGGTGTGAATTTTATCCTCATTTTTTTGTCTGTTAGGAAGTTGCATAGTAATTGTTGTGATTTTTGAGGGAGGTTAAAATTGGTGCATTTCTTATACTTTAATCCGTCGTGCCAAACTGTGTCGAAGGCTTTTTGTACGTCTTTTGTAATGAGTGCTGTCTTGTATGCACCTTTGTTCATGTGGAGGTAGTTTGTCATTATATTGAGTGCGTCTTGAGTTGAGTGGTGTGCTCTGAATCCGAACTGCTTGTAGGACAGTAGTTGTTCATCTTCAAGGTGGTATCTGAGGCGGGTGTTGTACAGTCTTTCAAAAGTTTTGCCTAAGACTTCTAGTATGCTGATCGGTCTGTAGTTTTGTGGGTCTGTTGAGTTTTTGTTTGGTTTAGGTATCATGATGGCTGTGGCTGTCTTAAAGGGTTTTGGGAAGTATCCTGTAGCCAGTTGGGTGTTGTAGAGGTATGTAATGGCTGTGACTGTTTCTGGAGGCAGGTGCTTAAGGATTGCTTGACCTATATTGCTGTCGCCTGGTGTTTTCCTTTTGATTCTGTCTAGTGCTTGTTTGACGTCTGTTGGAGTGAAAGGAGCAGTGAGGGTGTGGTTCTGTGTGAGTGTGGAGGTATCTATTGTGTTGTCAGGAGTTGTTCTGTCGTGAAGTGTTTGCATGTGTGTGGTGATGTTGTTTATGTGGTTTAAGATGTACCTTTGTTGTGTGGGGGGGTGTGGGTGGAAAATGTGTTCCCAGTGTTGTTTTAGTGTTTGTGCTACGTCGGCTGGCTCTTTGATTTTCCTACCGTTTACTAGTAGGTGATCGAAGGGGAGTTTTGCTGTTCCTCTCAGCTTGGCGATCCTTTACCAATATTCTCGGGGGTTGTGTGTTCTGTGTTCCTGGGCAGCCTCTACGAGTTTTGCCCAGTGAACCTCATGGTCTTGTCGGAGGCTGTGGATGATGTGCGTTCTTAGTGTGGAGATAGTCTGCGTAAACTGGTGCTAGGTTAAGTTTGTTTAGTTCGAATCGTGACCTGTAGCAGTGAAGTAGGCGTTGAGTTCTTGTGGAGGGTGTGAAGGAGTATTTTCTCTTGAACCGGTGTTTAGGAATGTGGGTATCTGCTATGGCGGTGATAGTGTTGAAGAGGTGTGTCCAGGTTTCCTCAATCTTCCTTGTGGGTTGGTGTTCGAGGTTGAGTGTGTATTGCTGTTCAGAGAGTGTGGTTTGGAAGGCATTCCAATCTGCGTGTTGATACTGGTATTGAGGTGTGGGTGTTGGGAGGAGGATGGGATTGTTGGAGAGGTGAAGAGTGATGGGTGTGAGGTCTGAGCCTGATAGGAGGCCGGGAGTGATGTAGTGTTGGAATTGGAGGGCAGGAGTGTTGGTGATGACGATGTCTGGTGTGCCTTTGCCGTGAGCAGCTTAGAATGTGGGGAAGAAAGGTCCAATGTGGTGAAGGCTTTTGTGAGTGACCAGAGTGTGTAGTTGTTGGCTATGGGGGTCGATGCGGTTGTGTTGGAATGCGGTGTGGTGTGCATTGAGGTCGGCCATTAGTATTACAGGTAGGTGTGTGTTGTTAAAGATGGAGTTTAGGTATGTGAAGGGAATAAGTGTGTTTGGTCTTGAGTATGTTGTGCAGATGATTATCTGTCCGTGTTGAGAGTCGATCTTGGCGGCCATGAAGTGTTTGAAGGCAAAGTCGGTGATGAATTCGTGTTTGACGGAGGATCTGATGAGGATTGCAACGCCCTCGTGTAGTTCGTGGGGTGATTGTCTGCTTGTGTAGACGAAGTGTTTGATTTTGGTGTTTGTGTATATTGAGTTGAGGAGGAGAATGTCTGAACTGTGCTCTTGTAGAAGGAGAGAGATGGCGTGTCTGTTTGAATGATATGCTCTACAGTTGAATTGCATAATGGTGATCATGTTGGTCTGGATGTGTTTAGTTTGTTCTTGGTTACTTATATGAGATTGAAATTCTTGGGTGCAGGGATGAGATTTAAATTGTCGAGTGACTGGGAGCGTGGTCTGTGTGTGGTGTATGTAGGTGAGGGATGGGCGGTTGCGTGACTGTGTGGGGGGGAGTGTGCTGGGTCCGTGTCGGGGTTGTTTCCTGTTTCCTTTGAGGTAGTGCCGAATAGATCTATTTTGATTATAGATCTTGTTCCATAAACCTGCTTGCTCTAGCTTTTTACGTAAGAAAACTAGTTGGCAAGTCTGCTTCACAGACAGCCAAAGCAGTAGTAGAACATAAGAACAAAAGAACGTAAGAAAATAAGGAGTCTGCAATAGGCCGGTTGGCCTGTGCATGGCAGCTCCTGTCGAGAGTTACTACCACTCTCTATCATCCATGAATCTATCTAGCCTCCTTTTGAAACTTTCAAGAGTTCCCGCACTTACTACAAAGTTGCTAAGCTTGTTCCACTCGTCCACCACCCTATTTGTGAACCAGTTTCTTCCTATCTCCCTCCTAAACCTAAACTTATCCAACTTGAATCCGTTGCTCCGAGTCCTATCCTGCTCAGATATTATAAGAACTTTATCTATATTCCCTTTATTGATTCCTTTCACCCACTTAAATACTTCTATCATATCTCCCCGCACTCTTCGTCTTTCTAGGGAATGCAAGTTAAGTTTCTTTAACCTATCCTGATATGGAAGGTTTTTAAGTCCCGGAATCATTTATGTCATTCTTCGCTGCACCGACTCTAGTGAATTTATATCCATTCTATAATAGGGGCAACAGAACTGAACCGCATAATAGAGGTGCAGCCTGACTACCGCAAGATATAGTTGCAATAAGACCTCTGCACTCTTGTTACATACACTTCTAGATATAAAGCCAAATACTCTGTTTGCCTTATTTCGAAAATTAACGCACTGTTTTCTAGGCCGTAGGTCCGGGCTTACAAGTACCCCTAGGTCTCTTTCACAAGTCGACTTCTCTAGGTTGATGTTGTTAAGGCTGTATACATTATAAGTATTTGTTCTTCAAATATTAAGTATGCTGCACTTGCTGGTGTTGAATTTCATTTGCCATTTTTCAGACCACCCCTGCAGTTTATTTAGATCCTCCTGTAATGCATTTGCATCCTGCCCTGAATTAATTTGCCGCCCTATTTTGGTGTCATCCGCAAACTTGCTTATGTCACTGCTGATCCCAGTATCTAAATCGTTTATGTAGATTATGAACAAGAGTGGGCCTAGTACTGACCCCTGGGGAACCCCACTGGTTACACGGCCCCACTCAGGTTTAACACCATCTACACTGACCCTCTGCGTTCTATCGGTGAGCCATGATTTTATCCAATTTAAAACTTTCCCCTCGATACCATGAGCCTTAATTTTTCTCAGAAGCCTCTGATGCGGTACTCTGTCAAATGCTTTGCTAAAGTCTAAGTAAATCACATCGTAATTTTCGTCATTATCTACTACCTCGAGGACGTTAGCAGATTTGTTAAACAAGATTTTCCCTTTGTAAACCCATGTTGAGAATCGTAGATTAATTTGCTTTTCTCTAGATGCGATCGGATGCTATCTGCTATAATTGATTCAAGAAATTTCCCCACTACTGACGTCAAACTGATCGGCCGGTAATTTGACGCTAATGCTCTGTCTCCCTTTTTTAATATCTGTACTACATTTGCCTGTTTCCACAAGTCTGGCACAGCTCCGGTGTCTAATGATTTTGTAAATAAGTTTACGAGGGGTCCGCTAATCTGTTCCCTACACTCTTTTAAGACTCGAGGGAAAATTTCATCCAGCCCTGGGGGTTTTGTATTCTTTAGTTTATTTATCTTCTTAAGAACATCCTCTTTTCTGATAGTGATATTCATTAATTTTTCTTCTTCCTTTCCCTTAAATATCAGTTCCACCTCCGGAATTTCATAGCAAATTTCTTCTGTGAAAACTGATAATAAGTAGCTGTTCAATGCTTTGCTTATTTCTTCACTGCCATTTATCACTTCTCCCCTCCCTGACTGTAAAGGCCCAACTTTGTCCTTGACCTTTGTCCTATATACCTGGAAAAATCCCTTGGGATTCGCCTTGGATTTTCTTGCTATTTTGATTTCATAGTCTCTCTTTGCTTTCCTTACATTTTTCTTAACATTGTTAGATAGTTCATTATACCTGTTTCTGAGCTGCTCCTCCCCTCCCTTTAATTTCTTATATATTCCTTTCTTTATTCCTATGTCATGTTTAAGTTCTCTGGTCATCCACCTTGGCTCCTTCTTATTTGACCTAATTTGTCTGTGTGGTATATTTTGTTCTTGTGCTTTATGTAGTATACTAGTGAATATATTATAGTCATGATCAATTGTTGTGTCATCTATGGCCTCACCCCTTCCTACTGGGAACTGACATGACTGTTCCCAGGTGACCTCACCAAGGTACCTTCTTAACCCCTGATAATCCGCCAACCGAAAGTTTGGGACTCTGACCATATTGTCATTGTTTTTCGTTTCCCAATTTAGGGTGAACCTGATTTCTCTGTGATCACTGTTACCTAGTTCTTCCCCTACTGTGATATCTCTGATAATATTTTCTTTATTTGTTAATACTAGGTCTAATATATTGTCACCTCTAGTAGGTTCTAAAATTAGTTGTTTCAAAAAATTGTCCTGTACTGCGTCTAGGAAGTCTTCAGATTCATAGTCGCCTACAATGTTGTCCCAGTCAATATTTCTGAAGTTGAAATCCCCCATAATGCATAGGTTGTTATATTTTGCTGCCTTACTCATTTCCTGCCATATGGGCTGAGCTGCTTCTTTCCCAAGACTTGGGGGCCTGTAAATCACTCCCATAATTAGTTTTTCTCTTCCTTCCGTGATTTCTACCCACACAGACTCTGTTCCTATTTCACCCTTTATTGAATTATTAGTACAACATTTTAATGTATCCTTGACGAAGAGTGCGACCCCTCCCCCCTTCCTACCTTCCCTGTCCTTGTGAAAAAGGTTGTACCCTTCTATGTGGTACTCTGATAAAAAAATTTTGCTCGCCAGATTCATCCAAGTTTCGGTGATTGCTGTGACGTCTACATTCTTGGTACATACAACCGCTCTCAGCAAGTCTATTTTATTTCTAACGCTCCTACTGTTTGTATAGTATACATTTAAACCTACCCTTCCCTGGTCCTGTTTTACCCCTTGTCCTGAGCAACTAATTTTACTTCCCAGGACCTGCTTGTTTTTTGACTCCCACTTTCCCCGACCCCTCTCTACTGGCGAAGACTCTAGCACCCATGGTACTCCCTACACTGATACATCGTGCTGCCTAATTACCATAGATGGTGGTAATTTACTGGGGACACTATCAACGAACGCCATTAATAAGTGAATGCAGACTTTTGAATTCTATACTGTTTGTGGGTATTTTTTTTTAACTTTGGTACTTAAAGTTCTTGCAAAATATAAAATCTGAGGACAAGTTTACTGAGGTGGCCGAGTATTTGTAAGTAGTCATCACAGGTCAATAGTCCATTTTGTGAAACCCCCCGAGTAGGTGGCTATCTTAATTTAACTTCCAGTTTTATAGGATTTCTGATATTCCTTAGGACGTATGCTGACTCCAAGTCGCCAAGCGCTCTACTACTAAACCAGGGTTTTTAAACATGGATAGATTCCTGTCTGGAAATCTGCTCCTTACAGATGAGCGAGCATCACCATTCACACTTCTGTAAGTAAACTCGAAACACTTGGGACGTCATGTCATGTTGAGCTAGAATGAGTCATAGCTCTCCACCCACGAGCATGTGCCGTGAGTTAGTCAGAGTCAGACAGTCAGTAAGCAGCTGTGGCTCAGTTAACACAGATCTATCCTAGCACTCCTGGAGAATCCTTCAGGTCGGCAGTCTCTGTAACCGTTCAAAGAATATACTCTAATATTTATAGTCACCAGACTATACTTACTCCCTGATACAAGGTAAAAACTGTAATCCAGAGGGAAGACGACCACTTAAGTGGACCAGAGAGAAAATGAGATCCCTGGGGACCGCTCGAACCAGAATCTTCCACTTAGAAATCAACACACACACACATGTTGAAAACCACATAAAACAGAAAGCATGAAGTTCCCAAGTGCTTTCATGTAATTCATTTATCAATGGATGAGTTGAGACTGAGGAGCTGTAAATAACAAGGTCACTAAGTAGTTGTCCATACCTTTTTCCTCGTTACAATTCTTCGTGATGACAAAACTAATCAATTTGTTTGTATTTAGTCATATTCATGATAACAGATTATATAATTATTCTTCTGATAATTTGAATTACAAGGTAAGATTGAGGGGGGCATTAACCCAGACAATACAATGATTATTATCTCTTATGTCCATGAGCAAAGTATTGGATTACTGACCATTCCTAACAGTTTATTTATGAAACCTTACCAAATTTAATTTTCAACGTCATAATTGGTAAAGGCGCTGGCGAGCTGACCAGGAGAATGGTGGATATCAGAGGCCAGAACGTGATGAAGGAGCAGCTCGAGGCAGATCACCAGCAAACTGAGGGAGTGACCAGCAGCCAGCACCACGAACACCCCCTGAAGAACAAGGAAAGTCGCATTATCGTGTTTTAGTTAAAAGAAATAAGGAGACCGTGCAACTAAAGTGAACTTATTATCAAAACACGGTTTACTACAAAAGTCATTTCAGATAATACCGAGCAATGTTAACCTCAGTGTTGAGATATTCCTGTGAGGCCGTAACGCTCTTACATAAGAAAGATGTCAGGATAACGTGCTCATATATATATCGAATCACCTTGAGTCTACCAAAATGTCAGTTTTTTCTGTTATGTTCCTAAGATGTCTGCGTATTTGTGACTCTGAATTTATTGACGATGAATTGAAACACATTCGTTCTATTGCACATAAACTTGGGTACCCTTCTGTGTTTGTTGATCGTTGTTTTAATAGGGCTAAAAAATCCTTTCATTCCTCTCAAACCAGACAAGTTCCTACACTTAAGAATATTTTGACTCTGCCCTATCGTAATGAATTTGTCCCGTTAGTTCGGTCCCTCAAGTTTCTAAATATTAATGTTGTTTTCAAGTATGACTCAACCATTACTAATATGTTAATAAGGAATAGCCCAAGTTTGAATGTAAATGGTAGTGTTTATTGTATTCCATGTAGCAAATGTAATTGTAATTATGTAGGTCAGACAGGAAAAACACTGCAGCTTAGAATCAAACAACATAAGTATAATATTAGAACTGCATCTGAAAGCAGTGCCTTGTTCGTTCATGTTAGGAATAATAATCACCCCATTGCTTGGGAAAAAAGCTTAGAAGTTTTCAAATCATCTTGTGTCACAGAAAGACTTCTTGTTGAAGCTAGTTTGATTAAGGAATTAAAATCAATAAACCTTAGTGATGGTCAGTTCAAAACCGATAATATGTTACATAAATTTATTTGTCAGTGGCCCAAGGTTAAGTATGTTTTAAAAACCTTTGATCCAGATGTATGATAGTTATTTTGTGGGCCCCCTTTTTTCTGACCTGACTTGACTAGTCACGTCACCACCCTTCTCTTAAGCTCCCCTACGTGTGTGTTGGTGTGGTGATTAGTGGATGTCATCATTTTGACCTGACCTCATGTTTTTTAGGTCACTCTGTATATTTAAGCCTCTCTCTGTCCATGTAATCCAGTTGCCTCTGAAGATGTCTTGAATAAAGACGAAAGCTAAGGTACTCCGTTGTTTCCATTTCCCCGTGTGATTTTATCAAGATTTATCTTATCCACGTTTCCATTGTGGATTTTCATAAAATATGGAACTTACACGTCTCTCTTACGCTGTGTTCTTAATCTGTCAACAACATCCTCATCTTCGCCCCATCTACCGCAACTACAAGAAGAGTTTGCTGAAGGCTCATAGTCTCAAAAACAAGTTGAAGTTTTTGAAAGATTGCAGAGATGATAATATTGTTCCCAAGTCCTGTCTTCCAAATAGACTAAGAAATCTGGACAATCAAGCATTCTCTGAGTTGGATAAGGTGTTGCTTGATTCCCTTATCAAGAGTTCAAGTGATAGTGTGAAATTAGCCTTCAAGCACAGTGCTCAGTGTAAAATACTTATGCAAAACAGTGTTTGTGTTGATAAGTGGCATACCATTCGTAATTATGTATATCAACTTCTTATTGAAACTGACAAAGCCCATAAAAGAAGGTTAAATGCCAAATTAAATGCTCTGTTTGACGAGAGTTACTGGACCACATTGAGTGATCCAAATTTGTTCATAAACTTATCCTCGTATGATCTACAGACAAATGAGAAACTTGTTCTTGGTTTTGGTAGGAAGTTTTCTATCACTCAACGGTGTGTTAATCCGCTTACTATTGCTAAAGGTTTAATCAACCTGGAAAAGAAGAAGTCGTCTGATGTTACAAATGAAGATATTTCCATAGCTAAAGGTTGTATACATAGTGTTTTAAATAAGAAATTTGCTTCAAACATTCCAAAAAGATTTGAAACAGCCTTGATAAACTTGAAAAGAAATAAGAATATCCATATTACCAAGGCTGATAAGTCTAATGCTATTGTTATCTTGGATAAAAGTGACTACAATGATAAGATGAATTCATTACTTAGTGATGAAAGCACGTATTGTGAGCTTACGAAAGATCCCCTGGAAAATATTAATAAGTTGTCTAATTCCAAAATGAAGATGTTATTGAAAAAGAACCCCGATCTCACTAAACAGCTCTCTCAAATCAATCCCACTTTACCTTATATGTATGGCTTGATCAAAACCCACAAGCTTAATAATCCATTACGTCCTATCGTGAGTTCTGTGGGGTCTGTTACTTACAAATTATCCAAGTGGCTGGTAAAGATGATATCCCCTCTTACAGGCCAAATTTCTAATTCCCATATACGCAATAGCAGTGATTTAATTGATAAACTCAAGAAACACAACGAACCTTGCGAATTAATAAGTTTTGATGTAAATTCACTGTTCACTTGAGTACCTGTGAAAGACTTACTTTCATTTCTTAAAGATAAATTACAACTGCTAGATTTAACTATTGAACATGATACTTTCCTGAAATTGATAGAGTTATGCGTAACTGACAATGTGTTTAGTGCAAATGGGAAGTTCTACAAGCAAATATTTGGTATGAGCATGGGTAATTGTCTTTCTGCTCCTCTAGCCTGTATTTATATGGAGTTCTTTGAGTCTAGATTACTACCCAATATAGTGGACTTTATTCCTCCATGGTATAGATATGTTGATGATGTTCTTTGTCTTTGGCCTAAAAACAGTGACCCATTTGAATTTTTAGACAAACTTAATAATATTGTCCCTAGTATCACGTTCAAAATTGAAAGAGAAATAAATGAATCCCTTCCATTTCTTGATATGCTTATCATGAGAAATGGCCAAAACTATAAATTCAAGGTATATAGAAAGCCCACACAGGTAGACAGTTTCATTCACTTTTTATCGAATCACCTTGAGTCTACCAAAATGTCAGTTTTTTCTGTTATGTTCCTAAGATGTCTGCGTATTTGTGACTCTGAATTTATTGACGATGAATTGAAACACATTCGTTCTATTGCACATAAACTTGGGTACCCTTCTGTGTTTGTTGATCGTTGTTTTAATAGGGCTAAAAAATCCTTTCATTCCTCTCAAACCAGGCAAGTTCCTACACTTAAGAATATTTTGACTCTGCCCTATCGTAATGAATTTGTCCCGTTAGTTCGGTCCCTCAAGCTTCTAAATATTAATGTTGTTTTCAAGTATGACTCAACCATTACTAATATGTTAATAAGGAATAGCCCAAGTTTGAATGTAAATGGTAGTGTTTATTGTATTCCATGTAGCAAATGTAATTGTAATTATGTAGGTCAGACAGGAAAAACACTGCAGCTTAGAATCAAACAACATAAGTATAATATTAGAACTGCATCTGAAAGCAGTGCCTTGTTCGTTCATGTTAGGAATAATAATCACCCCATTGCTTGGGAAAAAAGCTTAGAAGTTTTCAAATCATCTTGTGTCACAGAAAGACTTCTTGTTGAAGCTAGTTTGATTAAGGAATTAAAATCAATAAACCTTAGTGATGGTCAGTTCAAAACTGATAATATGTTACATAAATTTATTTGTCAGTGGCCCAAGGTTAAAAATGCTTTAAAAACCTTTGATCTAGATGTATGATAGTTATTTTGTGGGCCCCCTTTTTTCTGACCTGACTAGTCACGTCACCACCCTTCTCTTAAGCTCCTCTACGTGTGTGTTGGTGTGGGGATTAGTGGATGTCATCATTTTGACCTGACCTCATGTTTTTTAGGTCACCCTGTATATTTAAGCCTCTCTCTGTCCATGTAATCCAGTTGCCTCTGAAGATGTCTTGAATAAAGACGAAAGCTAAGGTACTCCGTTGTTTCCATTTTCCCGTGTGATTTTATCAAGATATATATATATATATTTTTTTTTTCATGTAGATCCACAATGAAAACGTGGATAAGATAAATCTTGATAAAATCACACGGGAAAAGGGAAACAACGGAGCACCTTAGCTTTCGTCTTTATTCAAGACATCTTCAGAGGCAACTGGATTACATGGACAGAGAAAGGCTTAAATATACAGGGTGACCTTAAAAACATGAGGTCAGGTCATAATGATGTCATCCACTAATCCCCACACCACCACACACGTAGAGGAGCTTAAGAGAAGGGGGGTGACGTGACTAGTCAGGTCAGGTAAAAAATAAGGGACCCACTAAATAACTATCATACATCTAAATCAAAGGTTTTCAAAGCATTTTTAACCTTGGGCCACTGACAAATAAATTTATGCAACATATTATCAGTTTTGAACTGACCATCACTAAGGTTTATTGATTTTAATTCCTTAATCAAACTAGCTTCAACCAGAAGTCTTTCTGTGACACAAGATGATTTAAATACTTCTAAGCTTTTTTCCCAAGCAATGGGATGATTATTATTCCAAACATGAACGAACAAGGCACTGCTTTCAGATGCTGTTCTGATATTATACTTATGTTGTTTGATTCTGAGCTGCAGTAGTTTTCCTGTCTGTCTTGTTTCCCTTTTCCCGTGTGATTTTATCAAGATTTATCTTATCCACGTTTTCATTGTGGATCTACATGAAATATATATATATATATATATATGCTGATAACCACAAGGAAAGAAAAAAACACGAAGTTCCCAAGCGCTTTCGTGTAATTCACATCTTCAGGGGCGAGTACAAACACGAAAGCGCTTGGGAACTTCGCGTTTTTTTCTTTCCTTGTGGTTATCAGCATATACCTGGATCACGCGCACCTACAGTGATTTACTTGCATATATATATATATATATATATATATATATATATACATATATGTATATATATATACATTAATTACTACAAGGTTTGAGGCGTGGTGGTAGCAATCCTTATCACACGCAGAGGTTCATTGTTCAATTCCCGACTAATGAGGTATTGTTTGTATATATGCAAGTCCGCGTGTATATGGACTGTTGATATATATATGTACCCTCGTGTTTCCTAGTTGGACTCGGTAAAATGCTATTACGACTACTGTATACAGTTGGCACGAGCAATCCCTGATGGAGGTTTATGTTGCTTAAAACTGAAACGAATGAACAGGTTTCGTGTAAAATAAAACAAAGCTTAGCATTGCTTTTGTTGTCTCTGTGGCGCTGTGGTATTGATCTCTGTTCACATGCAGTGATCCAGGATTCGATTCTCGACGAATGAGGTATTATATATATTATATATTGGTGTGTGTCGGTATATGGGTTTTCATGCATACGTGAGTCCCGATTCTTTAATTCCTTAATATCCTTACCGAGAAGTGAGCGAGAGAGAAGGAGGCACTTTGGGTGATCTTCCTGGGAGGGTAAGTACAGGCAGTAGAGTTTGGGACGGCCAGTTCAAACCACTTGTTGTAGAGGCCGCTCTCTGTCATGGACCATATCCTGTTAAGACACAATCCGTGTTAATACAGTATATGATTATAATACGAGCAGCTGCTGCAAGATTTATCCGCGATATGTGTGTAATTAGAGTTCGATGTCTCCATCAATATGTCCTGTTCATATTTTTTATAACATATTTTAAGAGCAGAAGCACTTGCTAATCTTGAAAATACTTTCCGTATTTTATCTCCATCTTAATTTGAGCCTCCTATCTTTCGTTGTTACACCATAAGAGTCAATTAACAAAATTGCTGTATTTTTTATCGTTTAATTCTACGGCAACATTAAATTTTACCTACAAATATTTAAATAAACGAAGAAACGTCAAGTTTTTTTATGAAAAATTATGTACAAACTGGACTTAAGTATAATGCATATGTGTATTGGTGGCTATCACGGACATCTCATCTGACTACTCCATAACATTTAATATATATATATATATATCTTGATCAAATCACACGGGAGAATAGAAACAACGGAGCACCTTACCTTTCGTCTTTATTCAAGACATCTTCAGTTGCCTCTGAAGATGTCTTAAATAAAGACGAAAGCTAAGGTACTCCGTTGTTTCCATTCTCCCGTGTGATTTTATCAAGATATATATATATATATATACAATCAACACCTCAACCCGCCAGGATTCGAACCCACGGCCCACGAGCCTATGACTGTGACCGGGGAACGCTACCTACTGGACCAGTAGGATCTGCTTTATCTTGTAGTTGTACATGGATACATTGCGCTTCTTCCCTATCCTATCCTCTCGCATAGAGTCCCTGCTGTTTGGTAACGACGTGAACCCTGCGGGCAGAGCCTCAAGGGGGGCCCTCAGAGGGCTGCTGAGTCGAGACAGTAAGGGTGGCAACATTTTCTGTTAGGGATTCGACAGTGCTTCATAACCTGTCACTGCTAGGTGTTAGGGCTTGGTTAGGCCCCCGCCAGGGGATTGTCTGTTCACCCTACCCCCAGACCCGTCTTTACTCGCCCAGCAAGTGGAGCGGCATCCATGGGGTTTAGCTGAGGTGGACAGATAAGGTAGAATTTTCATTCATTCATTCATGTATGGTACTGACCATGGCCAAAGTGAGAGTGAAGATCTCCGGAACCCCGGCCCAGGGGTCTCGGATAGGGCTAAAAAGCTATTGAGTGACCTAACGGGAAGATAAATAGACTTGTGGATCTGAGAGATGGTTACATCATCCTCACAGAAACAGATGAACATAAGAACATAAGAAAGTGGGATACTGCAGGAGGCCGACTGGCCCATACAAGGCAGATCCCTTTCACACTCATCCCAGCACTTCCATGTGCCTATCCAACTTCGTCTTGAAGCTCCCTAGCGTCCCCGATCCTACTATAGCACTCGGTCGCCTATTCCACATATCCACAACTCTATTACCAAACCAGTGCTTGCCTATATCCTTTCTGAATCGGAATTTATCTAATTTAAAGCCATTTGTTCTAGTTATTTCGTTATTACTGAGCTTCAGAACATCTTCCATTTTACCCTTGTTAATCCCACTCACCCACTTAAGTTTAGTGCCATGGACAAAATGAAAACCAACGGTTACGAGGTCTTTGTCCCACGGGAATACGGCGCCAAGCTCACCCTTGTATGTAAGAAGTTAGACAAAGATGTAGTGGAAAATAACGCAGAAGAAATAAGAGATGAAATACAAAAGCAAAACAATGTCAAGGTTGTGGAGGTGTATCCTATGTATGCCCATAATATAATCAAGGTTCGCTTTGCAGACACAACGGATGCAAAAACAATGAAGGAGAAGGGGCTCTATGCCTCTGGCACTTCCATCTTATCCCACCAAATAGAATATGAAAAGTATACGCCCATCCAACAATGTATGAAGTGCTATAAATATAATGACCACATGACCAAGAACTGCCCCATGCAAGGGGTCATATGCTCTGAGTGTTCATCTGATCAACACTTCTACAAAGACTGCCGTAGCACCATAAAAAAGTGTGTCGTCTGCGAGGGTGACCACAGGGCCTTCTCTGCCACCTGCCTGGTCAGGAAACAGGTACTTCAAGAAACAGAGAAGAAACTGACCGAAATAACCAAACAAAAAGAAACCAGGGAAATTTCTAACACCATAGAAAGGACCACTCAGTCGACGATCATGGCTTACAGCCAAACTCTAAGAGACGCTCTAAAAGAAACTCAAGCAGACTCCCAAAAGCTCAACAATGTCAGCGAGACCATGGAAGTCCTGCAATCAGAGATAAGAACCATCAAGGACTCAATAAAACAGGCAGTTACTGAGTCACTGGGCGCCATGAGGGACGCAGTGGCAGAGAGCATCAGGAGCGTCTCCTCTCCACAGCTGGACGAGTCCAAAGCCACCACTATATACTTGTCTTACCTGCATGCCCATCACATGAACATGGTTCATCCAGGTTCATTCTCGAAACACCTCAACGAGACACTAACCAGGAACAACATTGCACCTGTTGAAATAAGCGACAAAGTCCCTTCAAAAGAAATCCTTAAGGTAGTAACCCACTCAACGACTTATCGACGACCTCAACCCACGCCAGAAATAGACCATGACCTCCTTGACTTAGGCAAAAGTCAGTATAACAGCAATCCCGACGTGGCCAGTCAGTCCCCCTGGGATCACAGCTCCAACGACACCGTAAATGCCCGCGATCCCATTACATGCACTCCCAGCGACGACAGTGACCATCGGACTGCAACCACAGTCAATGGTTGCGACCAGATGATGACGACTCACTCCACAGAGGAACAAGACCCTCGAGCTGCAGCGTCAGTAGATTACTACGACACGCAGGCCCAGGACCTGAACACCTTCCTGTACACGGGTGTCGAGAAGTTCGAGGGCCCGCCATTGACTGACATGCAGATGTCCGAAGGTTCTGTTAAGAAGTTCCGTCCCCCTACAAATGGCAGAAGCCGACAAACACTCCAAGCGACGCCCCAAGCTACAGTCTCCGAAATGGCAGTCGTTAGCAGGATGAAAATTGTCCAACATAATGTCCTACACTGGTCCCTTAATAGACGTAACGAACTGTCTAACTTATACTATCAATTAGACCCAGACATCATTCTGTTAAACAGTGCTGGCATAAAGGACGAAAGTAAGCTGAAAATTTTTGGCTACACTGTATACCACAGGAACATGACGGGTGAGCTGAACGATGGTGTCGCTGTGGCCATCAGGTCACGGCTGAGTCGCAGAGAGTTGCCAGACTTCGAGGATTCAGTTCTGGGAGTGCAGGTGGAGACAACTAGGACCTGTTATCATATGCACAATGTACCTACCTCCCAGACGTCCTTACTTACCCGAACAAGACCTAAACCAGTTGCTACGCCACAGAAAACCAACATACATCATAGGGGACTTAAATGCGCGCCACTCCATACTAGGACACGGTAATGAGAACAACGTCGGTGTGGCGCTGAATGACAACATCAGAAGGGGAAAACTGCAACACCTCGGGCCAGATTTCCCGACATTGATCAGACGTGCCAGTGCCACAACACCTGACATAATCCTCTCTAACAACGAGGCCGTCCTGAACAGGCACGTTACCGCCGGACCCATCAGTACCAGCGATCACCTGCCAGTCGTCGCGACGCTCTCATCCAATCCCATTATGATCCCCGCCAACATCAGGTCAAACCTCAAACGGGCAGACTGGGACTCCTTCAAGGAGTCTCTCAGTCTCAAGCAGGGGAGAAACCTGGAAGAAGCCAGCCCCAATGACATCGACGACGCGGTCGAACAATGGTATAAGGATGTGAAGACGGAGATGGACAACAACATCCCGACCACCACTCACAGGACCATTCCCCATCCTCACACTAGTCACCAGCTGAGGCAGCTCAGTGTCCAGTACGCTCACGTGAGACAGCTAGCCAGTATCCGCGGGTGGACGCAAGAGCTGAGAGACCGGTACCGAGAGCTACAGACGGACATCCAGCACGAGAGCAAACGTCTACATAAACAAAAGTGGGCCGCCTTGGTGTGGGAGGCAGCCAACAATTACCGTGATTCTGCTGCCTTCTGGAAAGGGATCAAGAGACTGATGGGTTCCACTTCTAACACGGTCCCTTACCTGCTCGGCCAAAACAACGTAAAATATTCGAGGAAGAAAACCAAGAACAACTACATCGGCGATATTTACGAAAGATATTTACCATTAGTGAACAGGAGAACGAGGGCTTCAAGAGGGAGTCTGAGGAGGACATTTTAGGTCAGTTGCAGGATCATCAGCACCTGCTCCAGCCGTTCCCACGGACTGACTTCACCAGACTGGTTGACGGAAGCTACCTGACGGAGCACATAGTTCCTGCAGATGTGTCAGCCGTCATAAAAGGGTTTAAAAACAAATCACCTGGTCAAAGTCACATTAACAAGAAGATCCTGGCTCAACTCCCCGACAACACGATAGAGAGGCTTGCTCAAACACGCAACGCCTTCCTCGCCTCTGGATACTTCCCTAAGATGTTCAAAATCGCCGTTATTCGCCTCATACCAAAAGCAGGGAAGCCTCCAAACAAAGTTGAAAACTTTCGACCAATATCGCTGCTAGAGGTACCTGCCAAAATCTTCGAAAAAATAGTCTACAAGCGATTGCGGATGTATCTGGAGGACGAAGACGTGCATAATCCCCGCCAGTTCGGCTTCCGCCAGTACAAAGGCACATCCACCGCCATAGCTCAGGAATACGAGCAGATCGCCAATGCCATGACTGGCCGCCTGCAGTGCAATATAATACTGAGGGACGTCAGCAAGGCGTTTGACAAAGTTTGGCATGCAGGGCTGCAGTATAAGATCATACAACTGAGGCTACCCGACAATCTGACACGCCTGCTGTGTAACTTCATTATTGACCGCAGAGCCAAAATCAAGATGCAAGACCATTTTGGAGAAGAATTCTCACTATCGAGCGACGTGTGTCAGGGCTCTTGTCTCTCACCAACCCTTTACACACTCTACACGGCTGACCTGCCACTCCCAATCGTCGGCAGCGAGTACGTTATGTATGCCGACGATGTAACACAGATCGTCACCTGCCCAGGAAGGTCCACAGCAAGGATGGCGCGACTCACTGCTCGGGCAATAGAGGAGATCTCGGAGTATGAAAATAAATGGAAAATAAAAACAAACAAAACGAAATTTGAGGTCATACCCAGAGCCAAATTCAAACCGGCCCCATTGATGATCGACGACGAAGAGATTGAGTACTCTACGCAAGGCAGGTTGCTCGGCCTCATCATCTCTCGGACGGGCATCATTCCCCACGTGAAGGACAGACTAAAGAAAGCCAAAGTCGCCGCAGCCAAATTAAAACGTTTTTTATTAATGCCTGAGAAGATACACGTTCACCTGTACAAGGCGCTGGTGAGGCCTGTGGCCAATGGCCAAGCGCCACCCTACCAGGAGACAGTGGAAACCTTCCACCTAAGAAATAAAACAGAGGCCCTCAACTTCAGGTTCCATCGCCTAGGGAAGAAGGTTTGGGACAAGCTCCTGGATGACCCTCACAGCCCAGACCACCTACGCGGGGAAGACATCAACGGAGGGCGACCCCACGCCTGGTGGCCCCGGAGTCTGCCCGCACAACAACAACCCAACCCGCGACCCATATATGTCTGCCACAGTGATCCACCTTAGATTAAAACTTAGATGACATAAATTCACATTTAACAAGTCACAATCAAGTGAGTCCATAACGTAATACAGTATAAGATGTTAATAAACTTGTAATTGTAAAATAAATCTAGTCATTATCTACTAAAATAACCACTGTGCAACCTCATTCTAAATCCTAGGTTAGCTTAGTTAGCCAACAAACTCTGTAATATGTAAAACAAGGGGTGTCGTCCCCCTCTGTTTAACTCATTAAACTTCTTTTCCAACCTTTCCCCCCACGACTATATGTTGTGACGTCTCCATCCCTCATGTCTGGCTGGCTGTGCCTTGAGCCCCAGCATGCCTTCCATCCTTTCCCCACCTTAACCTTTAAAAAAAAAAAAAAAAAAAACACTAGGATACTAAAAGCAGTCCTAGACTTTGTTATATTTCACACAAAGCCTGTTCAACGAGCTGATGGCGCCGTGAACCTCTTTTACGGCGCCATAAGCTCGTTGAACAGGCTTTGTGTGAAATATAACAAAGTCTAGAATTGCTTTTAGTTTCTTGGTGGTCCAATAGGTAGCGTTCCCCGGCAACAGTCATGGGCTCGTGGGCCGTGGGTTCGAATCCTGGCGGGTTGAAGCGTTGATTGTATGTAAAAGTCCTCGTGCTTTATTGGGCTAATGAAATATATATATATATATGCTGATAACCACCAGGAGAGAAGAAAACACGAAGTTCCCAAGCGCTTTCGTGTAATTCACATCTTCAGGGGTGAGTACAGACTAGATAGAGTAATGCAAAACAAGATGAATATATACAGAGGAGGGTGAGACCAGGTCCACAATGGTCAGGTAATGACCCTACTAATCTTTAAATGGCACACAACGGTTGGTGGTTGGGTCAGATGGGACAGTGACCCGCCCTCTCAGTATTTATAGAAAACCAACCAATGTGTGTTCATACATTCATTATTATTCTGCCCACCATAATAAAGTCAAACAGTCAGTATTTACAACAATGTTTTTACGTGCCTTGAGAATTTGCAGTCCGGAATTCATCGATGAGGAATACAAATATATATATAATATTGGCTCAAACCTTAAATACCCTAGATCTTTCATAGACAAATGCTTAAACATTACTAAGAAAACTTTTTATAGAACTGATCCCAAGCCCACCCATGACCATAAGAATATCTTAATATTACCATTTCACAAAAATTTCTCACACATTCCGGCACAGCTAAAATCTTGGAACGTCAATGTGGCATTTAAAAACTCATGCACTGTTAAACAAATGTTAATCAAGAACTCCCCCAACAACACAATTGGTTGCATTTATAAAGTCCCTTGCAAGGAATGTAATATGTTTTACTTAGGCCAGACACGTAAAGATCTTGTAACTAGAATTAAACAACACAAATACAGTGTTAGGACAGGCCAGGAATCCAATGCTCTGTTTGTTCATTTGAGGGATAACAAGCATTGCATTGACTGGGATAATGCCTCCTCAATATTACCTTGTAATTCAATTGATAGCACTGCCCTGCATAGTTTTGAGGTTTGTGTATTATTAAGCTTTTCTGGGTGTATTTTGCATGCTGATTTCAAAAATGTTATCCATAAGAATATAAGAAAATAAGGAGTCTGCAATCGGCCGGTTGGCCTGTGCATGGCAGCTCCTGTCGAGAGTTACTACCACTCTCTATCATCCATGAATCTATCTAGCCTCCTTTTGAAACTTTCCAGCGTTCCCGCACTTACTACAAAGTTGCTAAGCTTGTTCCACTCGTCCACCACCCTATTTGTGAACCAGTTTCTTCCTATCTCCCTCCTAAACCTAAACTTATCCAACTTGAATCCGTTGCTCCGAGTCCTATCCTGCTCAGATATTATAAGAACTTTATCTATATCCCCTTTATTGATTCCTTTCACCCACTTAAATTCTTCTATCATATCTCCCCGCACTCTTCGTCTTTCTAGGGAATGCAAGTTAAGTTTCTTTAACCTATCCTGATATGGAAGGTTTCTAAGTCCCTGAATCATTTTTGTCATTCTTCGCTGCACCGACTCTAGTGAATTTATATCCATTCTATAATAGGGGCACCAGAACTGAACCGCATAATCGAGGTGTGGCCTAACTAGCGCAAGATATAGTTGCTATAAGACCTCTGCACTTTTGTTACTTACACTTCTAGATATAAAACCCAATACTCTGTTTGCCTTATTTCGAAAATTAACGCACTGTTTTCTAGGCCGTAGGTTCGGGCTTACAAGTACCCCTAGGTCTCTTTCACAAGTCGACTTCTCTAGGTTGATGTTGTTCAGGCTGTATACATTATAAGTATTTGTTCTTCCAATATTAAGTACGCTGCACTTGCTGGTGTTGAATTTCATTTGCCATTTTTCAGACCACCCCTGCAGTTTATTTAGATCCTCCTGTAATGCATTTGCATCCTGCCCTGAATTAATTTGCCGCCCCATTTTGGTGTCATCCGCAAACTTGCTTATGTCACTGCTGATCCCAGTATCTAAATCGTTTATGTGGATTATGAACAAGAGTGGGCCTAGTACTGACCCCTGGGGAACCCCACTGGTTACACAGCCCCACTCAGATTTAACACCATCTACGGTGACCCTCTACGTTCTACCGGTGAGCCATGATTTTATCCAATTTAAAACTTTCCCCTCGATACCATGAGCCTTAAGTTTTCTCAGAA
Source organism: Homarus gammarus (assembly GCA_958450375.1). Taxonomy (NCBI): domain Eukaryota; kingdom Metazoa; phylum Arthropoda; class Malacostraca; order Decapoda; family Nephropidae; genus Homarus; species Homarus gammarus. Next base: position 931,866 of record CAUDMG010000844.1, read on the forward strand.
GCCTCTGATGCGGTACTCTGTTAAATGCTTTGCTAAAGTTTAAGTAAATAACATCGTAATTTTCGTCATTATCTACTCCCTCGAAGACTTTCCTAAAAAACATATCTAAACCAGACTGCTGAAGGTGGTAAAATATTACTTAATAGTTTCTTTTCAAAGATTTCCATATATAGGTTGCTTAATACTTAGGCCAGACAGGTAAAGATCTTGCAACTAGAATTAAACAACACAAATACAGTGTTAGGACAGGCCAGGAATCCAATGCTCTGTTTGTTCATTTGAGGGATAACAAGCATTGCATTGACTGGGATAATGCCTCCTCAATATTACCTTGTAATTCAATTGATAGTAGGAACATCATAGAATCTAGTCTTATTAAACATACAGAAGCATTCAACATGAATTTGAGTAACGGCATGTACAAGCTGGACAATTTTGTAATTAAGAAGATTTGTAACCAGGTGAGAAGGCCGGGTCACCTGACCATCTGACCTGACCACCAACCATTGTGTGCTATTTAAAGGTTAGTAGGGTCATTGCCTAATACCTGACCATTGTGGACCTGGTCTCACCCTCCTCTGTATATATACACCTTGGTTTGTATTTCTCTCTAGTCTGTACTCGCCCCTGAAGGT